>CM041776.1:178370520-178706706 GCA_023374045.1 Limonium bicolor | reverse complement strand
AAATAAAAGAGAACGAAGACTTACTTGAGAAGAGCAAACACTGAATTTTGTGGATACCCAGGCACTGAGCTTGCCGCCCAGTGCGGGACAGGAAAATCTTACAATCCCTTATTAACTTCGCGAGAAGACCGTGCGAAACCTTGAAATATGACTATCAGTATAGTCCTACAAAAATAACCAATGATAATATCAAGAAATCATAACAGAGTCTCACTATATATGACTAATCATCCAACGTAAATAAACACGGGATGTAATACCTGCTCAAATACCAAGGGTCTCAGCCAGTATCATTACAGTGACAATGCTGGATTCCTTATAACTGGTGAGAAGAGAACAAACTTCAAACTTATATTTTCAGAAGTCTGGAAAAAAAATACTTGTTTAGCAATGCCAAGTGCTACATATATATATACACATAATTGGGAGGTTATAAACCTAAAACTTTTGAGGAGTATTGATATATTTTCAGAGGGATGAGTATCATAAAATATACCTACCCTATTTTGAGGCACATGTCCTACTTTGTCCTTATGGATCTATACGAGCATATGTCTTCTATGACAGCTCAATTTGAGAATGTAAGTAAAGAACGCATGAGATCAAATAAAGCTAACTCCCAATGTTTTACAAATTTCAAAACGACCTCGATAATGAGGAAGTCTAAGTTATATTTAAAATCATATATACACTAAAAGTAAGTGGAAGTTAAACCTACAGGAAGGAAAACATACCCATTGGCTTTTAACAAGTGTTTTACACGTGAACCTTCCTAACGTTATACACCAATCTCTATGATTTTAAAACCTCTATTTAAATACACCCTAAACGGCCTATTTTCTTTTGAAGCCATTGAATTTGTGGATTAACCATGTATCTAAGAGATAGAAACAAACCATAAATTTTGACTGTCTTGTCACCAAACCGTAGGATTCAAACTGGGAACCCCTAGTTTGGAAGGGTACTATTATTAAATATATTTAACCTAGGTTGAACATATGATTCACCTGATCCATGGAGTTTAAATATAACAAGAAAAAGGCCTAGCTTTAAGGCGGAGGGATTAATACTTTATGGAATCTTAGTTGTAAAATGAGTTATAAAAACTTTTTCTTGGAGTTTTATTCCAAATTTAGAAATAACTATGACTGTCTTTATTCCAAGTGATGGTAACCAAAGTTTAGGCAATGATCAAGCCTTGATAAGTTAAATACTAGATAAAGCCTTTTAAAGAGAAGAGTATGATTAACAAGAATGTATCTTTTATGCCAAGAGGAAAAACTGGCTTCCCCGCTTGATGATTTGGTCAAAGGAATTTAAATCCGGGGATTAAGGAATACACTAGTTTCAAGTGTAAGTTACAACAGTTACTAGAGTAGTTGTATAACAGCCAAGAAGAATGTTTGTAAACACCACGTCACAAAGTCTTGATAAGATAAAATTTGGAAATTTGCAATTATGTGAAATACCCCAAACCTAAGTATGCTAAGTAAACATCAAATCATGATGTAGTAGGGCTAAAATATGCCTTAGATAGATTGGTAGACAATTTAAACCAAGGAAAACACAAGAAAATGCCTTAAGGGCAATTAGGGCAAAAATGTGCTCTAAGCTTGGAGAGGCTTGGGTGAGTACCAAATATCATGATAAGACCTTAGTAATATCCTAATGGTCATTTTAAATCAATTAGCAAAGAAAACCAAGCTTGAAAACAAGTTAAAACACAAATGTGCTTTAAGAAGTCTTAAAGCACATTTTTGAGAAATTGTCTTAGAATTGAGTTTTGAGTGGCTAAATGTCCATCATTACTCTTTAATCAACATGTGTACTAATTAGTATCACATTAGGAGGTCTAAATCAATGGGAAATCAAAAATTTCAGAAATATGTGCACTGATTAGTGAATAGTGCCAAATAGTGACTAGTTTAAGTTTTAATCAACTTAAGTCAATTAGTTGGTCAAACAAGACCATAAATATCTTGTTATAATGAGAGGGCCGGTTTTTCTAAGGGTGGATGAGTCACCATAAGTAGTCAAATAAGGAAGAAAAGAAGAGATAAGTAAAAGAGTACTATTTGCTTTATTAAAGCAAATATCACATATTAGCCACCTTTCTTCCTCTCTCTCTTCATTTCTCCTTCCTTCCACGATTTCTCTTTCTCCTTCCCTGCTCCAAACCGTGGGTGAAGTCTCCATTTGTGCTCCATCTTCAAATGCTCACCAAATGTTCATTTTAGCTCCAAATCAAAAAGTGAGCATAGATTATTCTTAGTTAGACCAAGGCCTTGCTTCCTACCTTTTCAAAATTTGAAAAGCCTCATTTTGGAGCCATGGGAAATCGCCATTGAAGGGGGAAAAATAAGTTTGAAAAGCTCATTAGCTTCTCCATTCTCTTAAGGTAAAGAAAATGTAAGAAAAACCATGTTTCCATCATTCCTTATACATGGCCGAAAATTCTTTCTCATGGGGCTATGTTTTTATGCCTTGTTCTAGCTTGATTTATTCACCAAGGACTAGTGGAGGTCCGATTTCATTCAATGCCAAAGTCTACCTTGAGACTTCAAAGGTAATCATCCACTTTTATGCCTTAGAACACATTTCTAACCTAGGTTTTCATTCCTTGAGGTTAGTGCATTGTTTAGTACTCATATGGGTCCTTAAATATTGATTAGAACATTGGCAAAAGGAATTTAAGTGGTGGCCGAGATCTATGCAAAAGAAGGCCTAAGGAGGAGATTAAGATAAGCTTGAGAAAACAAGGTAAAATGCTTACCTAATGGTGGTTTAAGATTAAGGAATGAGTTTTAGATAAATACCAATGTGGCTTAAAGCTTACATTGTGTATTGGGTTATATAACCTAAGAAAAAGAACTTAAACAAGCTTATGAACTTGTGACTAAGGAGCTAATGAGAATGAGTTAGTAATATAAGTTTAAGGTGGTTTTTAAGAGCATTATAACTACTATGAGATTGATGAGTGTATTTGCAGGTTGAAAGCTTATATATGTGGGAAATTCAGTGTTTAAGTTTAAGTCAATTAAGGGCCTAAGAGCCATGTCATTTAAGAGCCTTGGTGCTATGCAATTTAAGATTAATTGCAAATATTGAGTTTGTTGTGAATGAGTTGGTTTGGTGATGAGATATGATGAGAAAGAACTTGAGGTGTGTGAGATGGTTAAATGAGGAAAATAATGTGTTTGGGCATGCCATGATGCTAGAGGTGCTATGGCAAAATTTGAGTAGAAAATAAGTGTTTAGGCGATGGTGGTGAACTAATATGACCTAGGATTTACTAGGAATCATTATAAGGAATTTGAGTGGAGATTAGTTAATTAAGGAGTCCTTGAGGTTTAGGATGACCTAGAGATGTCTGGGAGGAATTAGAGGAATGGTGAGTGTTTTGAGCACACCAAAATCATGAGATGAGGAATATAAGAAGTGCATAAGATTAAGGAGAAGGTGTAATGATTAAGGTGATTTGAATATGTTCTAAGGGGAATCAATGACTAAGGAAGTACTAGGAAGTTTTGGAGGTCGTCTTGATGAAAAAGGGGTGAGATAAAGTGTGGTAATGAGTTATAATGACTTAGGCATTCCCTTGGAGGATTTAAGAATCAAGAGAATGTAATTGAGCATGTAGGACTTAGGCAACTGTTGGTAACCAACTAGGAAGGAAATAAGGTGTTGGAGGATGGAAGCTTAAGCTTAGGAAGGAACTTTAAGTAAAGGCATAAAAAGAGTTTAGATAGTGAGAGATGCTTGGGAGATGATGTTATAGTGGTGAAGAGAACATTTGGCATAGTGGTTACATTAGGTATGAACCACCACCTAGAAACCTAGAGGAAAGCGTTACAAGTGTTAGCATTATTACAAGGAAAAATGCATAATGACTAAGGTGAATCTTGGTGGATAATTTAAGGTATTTAAGGAGGGCTTAGGTGTATTTGAGGTGCCCAAATGAGGTTATAACATATTAGGATATATGAGGAGAAGTTTGGAGTTGAAAGAGAATTTAGAAACAAGTTTCTAGAGCCGACCGGCCTTAGGACCGGACTTGCAAGGTCGGTCGGGCTCTGTTACACTACCGGAAAAATGTTTCTGGAATCGACCGGACTTGGGGGACCGGACTTACAAGTCCGGTCGGGCTTGTGTTTTGTGAGGGAAAATGTTTCTGGAATGTACCGGACATGGGACCGGACTTGTCAAGTCCGGTCGGCATGAATTTTGTACGGTAATAAGTCTCTGGAATCGACCGGACATAGGACCAGACATGTAAGTCCGGTCGAAGTGAATTTTCCAACGGTAAAAGGGTACTGGAATGGACCGGACTTGGCAAGTCCGGTCGGTAAGTCCGGTCGAGCCTAAAAACAAAAAAAAAGAATTTTGAATTCTAAGAATGGTAATGGGTAATAAGGTATGCCTTTGGTAGGGTAGTAATGATTGGGACCCTAAGAACTTAAGAGATTAAGTTAAGTTAAGTATAAACTTGAAAGTTTAAGATTAAGTTTGCAAGATTAAGTGTAAGACCTAAGAGGTGTTAGGAGGGAATCATTAAGGAATTAAGTAAGTTAGACAAGTTAAGTAAGTCATATTAAGTTAAGTGATTAACAACCTAAAACTGAATGAATGTTTTAGGAGTTGGGAGTTTGGACTCCGGAAGAGAGTAAGCAGCTGAACGACCAACGGTGAACGGTACAGTTCTCTTGTGACCTGCTTGCTAACGAGGTGTCCCTTGGCTTGTGTGCTATTTGTTTTGTGTGCTCACTAAACAAGATAAAGCATGCAACCGGAACATATTATATATATTGTATTGTTGTGTGATGTTTGAAAAACTAACACAACATACCGTGAGAACTTACTAACCAATGTTTAGTAAGGAATTGAGTGAGACTAAGGAACGCCCCTAATAAGGGACGATATGAACCGAAAGAGGTTAACCGACAAACAAAGTTTGAGATTACTACTAACTGGAACTTGAGTGAGGAAACCCGGGACCGATCTCCGGTCATGCATGCTAAGGAAAAGGGGGACGGTATCTGAATCAGATCCGCCCTCCGCTTAAGGACTTGTCTTCGGACTTGTAGCCTAGGGCCGGTTGCCGGCTCAGCTACGCTGGATTCCCGTCCAGGGTAGGTGGCATTAAGATGGTGCGGTGGGATCACCTAAATCCCAGGTTTGGACTTAGGCTACAACCATTCCCCTCCAGGAACGTTTGTATTCTGAGAATAAGTTAAGATTAAGTTAAGTTACAATCATTCCTTTTTAAAGGATGATTTGTATCGTGAGATTAAGATTAAGTTAAGTTACAATCATTCCTTTTTAAAGGATGATTTGTATCGTGATTAAGATTAAGTTAAGTTACAATCATTCCTTTTTAAAGGATGATTTGTATCGTGAGATTAAGATTAAGTTAAGTTACAATCATTCCTTTTTGAAGGATGATTTGTATCGTTAAGATTAAGATTAAGTTAAGATTAAGATAAGTTACAATCATTCCTTTTTAAAGGATGATTTGTATTATTAAGATTAAGATTAAGGTGAGATAAGGATGGACTAAGATTAAGAGGGAACATTACTTAAGGAGTTAAATAACTAACTCTCCAATTAAGGGAACGCGTTTAAGTCGTTCATTGTGTGTGAACTTTGATTGTTCATATATGGATTGTTGTTTACAGCATTTACTATTATGTTGTGCATCTAATCAACCTCCATGCTATCGACAATTAGTCGTCGTAGCCACGTTAGCTTGGGGGCCATGAGGGGATCGTACCAGCATTCGTGCTGACCCCCTTTGGGGGCTGTTTTTACTACACAGGTACAACAGGAAGCGGCCGTCGCGAGAGTAAGAAGAGGATACAAGTGTTAAGGGTTAAGAGTGGCCTACGAGTTGTGCGTGTACACTCGTATGGCAGTTTAAGTTAGTAAGATGTATAGGATGTGAGGGGGTTGTAAGAAGGATATGTAAATGTTTAAGATTGTTGCTCTAATGTTCGGTATATTTCTGTAGACAGACCGTGGCAAGGTCCTGGATTGTAAAGAATTCCGCTGTGACATGTATGTACATATGCTGTTAAGTTGCGAGACCACAATTGGATTGAGTTGGGGTGTTACAAAAAGGTATCAGAGCGTAGTTACGCTCTGAAGACAAGAAATACCGAACTTAGGAGAATGATGAGGTTGAGATTGAGTTATGGGTTAAGGGTTGAGAGATAGAGTGTGAGGTGCGTTAGCCAGGACTCCCCGGTGTTTACCGGATATCCATAGTACCTAGGCCCGCCCTCCACATCCCTAACCCTAATATGTGGAACAAACGCCAGAGAGAAGAAAGCCTTCTCTTACTCGGGAAACCCGATCTGGCAGTTAGCTAACAATAAGCAATATGAGAAACAACTTGTCGTACAACAGTTATGGAGAACTGGGAGATTTAATGGAGCGTATCAACAGAAAAGAAACAGGCGCTACCTATGGAATACTATCAATAAAGGAACGGTAATTACCCGCAACGTGGGTCGACATGCTACGTAGTCGAAATAACCGCCATACAATGGAAGGAAAGCACTACGCGTGCAATGGATGAGGAAATTGATACTGAACATGAGTACCGGACAGCGACCGAGAGAGCATAACAGTGAGATAATACAGAGCATGAGGATTAAGATGACTGGAAGTTCCATTAAGGGGTCCAGTTAAGAACCGGGAACTCCAAACCCCGTACAATGAAAAGGTTGCAAACCTGCTAGACATAACACGGATAACGGCGGAAACACATATAATTGTGTACCAAATAGGACTACCGTGTAGTGCCTAAAGGAGAATCGTTACTTAGTAACCACAACAAAATGTGTGGAGACAGGAGCGAGCATTAAGACATAACAAAATATTAAGGGGTTCTCTCAGAAAGAGGAACGCCCTGATAAATGACAGTACTGTCAAACAACAAGGAAACTGCCGGATGGTCGGTTATCCAAAATAAGAGATTATGAAGGAGTCCTGAGGACTACCAATTACATGGAATTAGAAGGGAGTATCGCTACCAATGTACCTTGTACCATAGCCCATCCTGCATGGCGCACTTGCCATAGCAAGTGCTACCACGGTTAGCTACACGGAAAGCCATCATGGAAAAATAGGAGACACGCTACAGTTGTAGCATATATTAATACCGGATTGTAAATCCATAAGAAACAGAAAGTAGGACCTTGGAAAGGCCCGACGGCCTGACCATGAAGAGATGAGGTGACACCCAGTCAGCCGGAGCGGAACTCAGACAAATACTAAACCATATAATATTAGCACGGTAGACCCACTACAACAACAACCGACAGTATGGTAAGAACACAATCCCGAACTCCAAGGGGAAAACCTAAGAGCTCGCTCGGTAATGCAAGCAAAAACACTATATAAGCAATAATATACAGGGATGTATCATAAGATACTATTGAGACTGTTGAAGCATCGACTTACAACGAAAACGGGATAAGACTCTCAGAGTGAACATAAGGATACCAATAACAACATTCTTCAATGAAGATGTTAGAAAACCCAGAAACAAGGGTAAAAGAAATAAACATAAGCTATAACCTACTAAGGATTAAAAATGTATAATCCCGACAGAGGGAAGCTCAGAGGACTACCCCCACAGAGCGGGCATAGTCGAGCCAAATAACTGATGAATGACAGCTGATACTGTTTCTAACTCATTAACACCAAGTATGATTGATCATCAACGGGTGGCATAGTCAACGGAAGTTGAACGAAGCGTTGAGATGGAAGTATAAGATGACAGGATGATATCCAACTTGGACACCTTAAGGCAAAACACTAATACGAACTTATCCTTGACTCTTAAAAGACATAAGTCTAGTAGAATGACAGTATTGTCAAAGACATTAGTAACCTCAGATCACCTGAACAACTTCCATAGCAGGAAGCAGGATGCAACAACTTACCATAAAACCGATACTACATTTAGTATGTAACCTAACATTGATGGTGTTCCAAGGGACCAGAAGTTTATGAGGATAACCTGCAGATGAGTAAGAGTACAAATAATGAACTGAGACATTAAGCATTAAGAGCCTACGAGCCAAGGATGTTAACCACATCAGAGCCCGAGGCGCAGTAAGTTATAAGAGAGCTTGTTTAAGCCGTGAGGGACTACATTTGTAGATATGAACGGTTACCAAACCTATAATTTAGATTGGGAAAAACATACCAAGAAAGGGTACCAATGAGAATATTGAGATAATGCTAAGGACAGGAGCGGAGAACGAACCATGCCTTTTAGGGTGGGGATACCTCTCCTTGTTGTGAGGCCATGAGTGGGAATGAACCCCTCAAAAGGGCTTTCACTTATTAGAGATGCAATACACTTTATTAGAGAATGGAAACTGTAAACTTGAGATTACCTTAGAACGAATCAGATACACTTGAATAATAAGGAAGGATGCACAGATGGACCCCATATCCAACACCCGGATGAAGGAAAGCGAGGGAAATTAGCCTACTTACGAATCTGAGATTGGAATAGAACACCCTTCATATCAAGAGTCAACTATCTTACAACACGGTACGACAACCGCCAATATCGGAATGAGAGAACTCCCAGTGTATTTACACCAAGAAGGGATTGAGTATAAGGTAAGACATTAGAATAAGTGAGTAAGAGGTTGCACCATTAATGGGAACATGGTAAAGGCCAACTACCACGGTAGTAGTGGTCGTGAGAACAATAGTTAGATAAGTGGATTAAGTCATGGTGTGGCGGTAAGGCGACCATTATGTATGAGCCGTCAAATATTGACACTGAGACAATTAGATTTATGAGTTAAGACCATCATAAGTAAGAAAATAAGATAGTAGACGAACTGAGCATTGACGCCAGTAGTCTGGACCTGGTTAGGTAAGATTTCACAGGAAGCACACTACCCATTCCTTAAGGAACTGGAAGTGCTTTCCTAGTAGCATAAATATGAGAAACAAGATAAGAGGCTCTACGGAAAGAGACCTCAATTATTAAGAGACCGAATCAGTATGGGATACAGAAAGGAGCTGGAGCATACCATACCCAAGAACGCAGTAATGGATTTTCCTTGATTAACTCAAGAAGAACAATAAATGTTATTATGGAACATGAAAGAGGAGATCGACAACAGAATACTTCATAATTAGCAATAGCTAAACGTGTGACGGACACTATGAGTTTACTAAAACGAGACGTGGGACGACTGCACCCCACAGGGGCTTGCAGGCCTGACACGCTCATTATGAGTTAGTTGGGTAAGTAGTAATGTACCAGTAAGGTACCCCATGCATGTGAACGAGTGGTGTAAGGAACACGGGAAGTAGTCGACTCCGTACCACCGACAACGACGCAAGACCAGACAAGAGCAGCTACTACCACAAACAGTCGAAGAGAAGAGCTCAGTTGAACCAGCAACACAGAGGAACCAGAGAACAAATAATTAAGGACTATGAGTGCGAAGAGCACGGATTAAGTACAGACATTGAACATGCCTAAGATGTAAGGGATTAAGACTGTAAAGCGCATTATGCACTAAACAGTAGTTTCAGACTAAGAATCATCCTCAGACCAAAGGTCAGTTGGGGAGAACAATTTAGACATTCGAGAAAATACTAAGAGTATGAGCGTAAGATCTTCAAGAGAATGGATAGGCGAGTCATAAACTCATAAGGCCGTGTATATAAAGATAACACGTGTCCATTGAGACAATTAAGCCTAAGATTATTAGAGTCGCGCAGCGGAAGCTAGCAGACCACTACTTTGAGATTAGACCAAACTAAGTTAAGAATACGGTATAAGTACCGTTAAGAATCCTCGATACAGAGACTAAGTCATTTCTGATCGAATTATAAGTAAGATAGATGACGTGGAAGCTAGAATGCTTGGTGAGAATTAGACATCTTGAACTTATGTTCAAGATGATGTAATGTTGATTACGTGGGCGTAATCCATTTTAAGGGGGTAGAGCAAAAACCGCTTAGCGTATGTTTGTGTACTGAGTACATAAACTACGGTGTGCATAGCACAAAATAATTTGAGAATATGTTTTACATAAACATTTTGAGATAAATCATGGTTATTGCACACAGAAGATGTGAATACCATACATATTAAGTACCTATCTTGTTAACTCCGGTGTGAGTACAAGTTAAGAGAATTAAGGAAGAGGAATAAGGAGACTTAAGAAGTAAGAATATATGAGGTATGAGTCGATATGAGACTATGTGGGAGATAAGAATAAGATAACATTGAGATGCAATTGATATGATTATGAGTTAGGATATAGTAATGCTATGTGGTATGAGACAGTGGAAGTTGGTATGAGACTGATATAGAATTTAGTAGGAATTTAAGTCTTGAGGTAATTACTAAGAGATGAATTGGGAATGTTGATGGAATGAGTCCACACTTTGGAGATGTATTGATTATGATTAGAAGAACTAAAAAGATAGAAAATTGGACATGAGTGAATTATTTGGATGTTTGAAAATGACGTGGGAGGTGGAACTTGATTTTCTAGGGATCAGGGAAACCGAACACAAATTGGGGTGGAAGGATAGTTCTACACTGATGCTGATCACATCAGGGTTGGATGATTCCTGAAACTCCCTATCAGTGGTCACAATTAAATCACACTATGGATAGAGGCCTTAGGATAAAATGAAATTGGAGTTGCTTGTATTTTTAATTAGAGGAATTATTCCTCACATGACCTCGTAAAAAGGATTACCTTTTTACTGAGTCTCGCCCATGGAGTCGAGGACGCACGAGCCTTTGTCTTCGGACCGGTGACATGGGGAGAGCAGCGTGTTTTGTATTCTGGCCCATGGTGACGAGGACGAATGAGCCATTGTCTACGGACCGGTGACATGGGAGAATACGTTGGAAGTTATGTGAATGTTTTAATCATCAAAAGAAACAAAGGAATTTTAGAGTGCTATACATGCTTAAGCATGTTGTGTGATATTTAAGTATAAGGATATGGCGGATCTAATGATCCAATGAGATTAAGTATACATAAGTAAGATCTATATGATCTAAGGAATGAGGTAAGACATGTGTCCTAATGAGATAAGATGCATGGAACTTTGAGGGCAAAGTTCTTTTAAGGGGGTAGATTGAAATACCCAAACCTAAGTATGCTAAGTAAACATCAAATCATGATGTAGTAGGCTAAAATATGCCTTAGAAAGATTGGTAGACAATTTAAACCAAGGAAAACACAAGAAAATGCCTTAGGGCAATTAGGGCAAAAATGTGCTCTAAGCTTGGAGAGACTTGGGTGAGTACCCAAATATCATGATAAGACCTTAGTAATATTCTAATGGTCATTTTAAATCAATTAGCAAAGAAAACCAAGCTTGAAAACAGTTAAAACACAAAATGTGCTTTAAGAAGTCTTAAAGCACATTTTTGAGAAATTGTCTTAGAATTGAGTTTTGAGTGGCTAAATGTCCATCATTACTCTTTAATCAACATGTGTACTAATTAGTATCACATTAGGAGGTCTAAATCAATGGGAAATCAAAAATTTCAGAAATATGTGCACTGATTAGTGAATAGTGCCAAATAGTGACTAGTTTAAGTTTTAATCAACTTAAGTCAATTAGTTGGTCAACAAGACCATAATATTTGTTATAAGAGAGGGCCGGTTTTTCTAAGGGTGGATGAGTCACCATAGTAGTCAAATAAGGAAGAAAAGAAGAGATAAGTAAAAGAGTACTATTTGCTTTATTAAAGCAAATATCTTATATTAGCCACCTTTCTTCCTCTCTCTCTTCATTTCTCCTTCCTTCCACGATTTCTCTTTCTCCTTCCCTGCTCCAAACGGGGTGAAGTCTCCATTTGTGCTCCATCTTCAATGCTCACCAAATTTCATTTTAGCTCCAAATCAAAAAAGTGAGCATAGATTATTCTTAGTTAGACCAAGGCCTTGCTTCTATCTTTTCAAATCTTGAAAAGCTCATTGGTGCCATGGGAAATCTCCATTGATGGGGAAAAATCAAGTTTGAAGAGCTCATTAGCTTCTCCATTCTCTTAAGGTAAAGAAAATGTAAGAAAAACCATGTTTCCATCATTCCTTGTACATGGCCGAAAATTCTTTCTCATGGGGCTATGTTTTTATGCCTTGTTCTAGCTTGATTTATTCACCAAGGACTAGTGGAGGTCCTATTTCATTCAATGCCAAAGTCTACCTTGAGACTTCAAAGGTAATCATCCACTTTTATGCCTTAGAACACATTTCTAACCTAGGTTTTCATTCCTTGAGGTTAGTGCATTGTTTAGTACTCATATGGGTCCTTAAATATTGATTAGAACATTGGCAAAAGGAATTTAAGTGGTGGCCGAGATCTATGCAAGAAGAAGGCCTAAGGAGGAGATTAAGATAAGCTTGAGAAAACAAGGTAAAATGCTTACCTAATGGTGGTTTAAGATTAAGGAATGAGTTTTAGATAAATACAATGTGGCTTAAAGCTTACATTGTGTATTGGGTTATATAACCTAAGAGAAAAGAACTTAAACAAGCTTATGAACTTGTGACTAAGGAGCTAATGAGAATGAGTTAGTAATATAAGTTTAAGGTGGTTTTTAAGAGCATTATAACTACTATGAGATTGATGAGTGTATTTGCAGGTTGAAAGCTTATATATGTGGGAAATTCAGTGTTTAAGTTAAGTCATTTAAGGGCCTAAGAGCCATGTCATTTAAGAGCCTTAGTGCTATACAATTTAAGATTATTGCAATATATTGAGTTTGTTGTGAATGAGTTGGTTTGGGTGATGAGATATGATGAGAAAGAACTTGAGGTGTGTGAGATGGTTAAATGAGGAAATAATGTGTTTGGCATGCCATGATGCTAGAGGTGCTATGGCAAAATTTGAGTAGAAATAAGTGTTTAGGCGATGGTGGTGAACTAATATGACCTAGGATTTACTAGGAATCATTATAAGGAATTTGAGTGGAGATTAGTTAATTAAGGAGTCCTTGAGGTTTAGGATGACCTAGAGATGTCTAGGAGGAATTAGAGGAATGGTGAGTGTTTTGAGCACACCAAAATCATGAGATGAGGAATATAAGAAGTGTGCATAAGATTAAGGAGAAGGTGTAATGATTAAGGTGATTTGAATATGTTCTAAGGGATAATGACTAAGGAAGTACTAGGAAGTTTTAGAGGTCGTCTTGATGAAAAAGGGGTGAGATAAAGTGTGGTAATGAGTTATAATGACTTAGGCATTACCTTGGAGGATTTAAGAATCAAGAGAATGTAATTGAGCATGTAGGACTTAGGCAAATGTTGGTAACCACTAGGAAGGAAATAAGGTGTTGGAGGATGGAAGCTTAAGCTTAGGAAGGAACTTTAAGTAAAGGCATAAAAGAGTTTTAGATAGTGAGAGATGCTTGGGGATGATGTTATAGTGGTGAAGAGAACATTTGGCATAGTGGTTACATTAGGTATGAACCACCACCTAGAAACCTAGAGAAAGCATTACAAGTGTTAGCATTATTACAAGGAAAATGCATAATGACTAAGGTGGATCTTGGTGGATATTTAAGTATTTAAGGAGGGCTTAAGGTGTATTTGAGGTGCCCAAATGAGGTTATAACATATTAGGATATATGAGGAGAAGTTTGGAGTTGAAAGAGAATTTAGAAACAAGTTCTAGAGCCGACCGACCTTAGGACCGGACTTGCAAGGTCGGTCGGGCTCTGTTACACTACCGGAAAATGTTTCTGGAATCGACCGGACTTGGGGACCGGACTTACAAGTCCGGTCGGGCTTGTGTTTTGTGAGGGAAAAGTTTCTGGAATGGACCGGACATGGACCGGACTTGTCAAGTCGGTCGCATGAATTTGTTACGGTAATAAGTCTCTGGAATCGACGGACATAGGACCGGACATGTAAGTCCGGTCGGGTGAATTTTCCAACGGTAAAGGGTACTGGAATGGACCGGACTTGGCAGTCCGGTCGGTAAGTCCGGTCGGCCTAAAAACAAAAAAAAAGAAATTTTGAATTCTAAGAATGGTAATGGGTAATAAGGTATGCCTTTGGTAGGGTAGTAATGATTGGGACCCTAAGAACTTAAGAGATTAAGTTAAGTTAAGTATAAACTTGAAAGTTTAAGATTAAGTTTGCAAGATTAAGTGTAAGACCTAAGAGGTGTTAGGTGGGGATCATTAAGGAATTAAGTAAGTTAAACAAGTTAAGTAAGTCATATTAAGTTAAGTGATTAACAACCTAAAACTGAATGAATGTTTTAGGACTTGGGAGTTTGGACCCCGAAGAGAGTAAGCAGCCGAACGACCAACGGTGAACGGTACAGTTCTCTTGTGACCTGCTTGCTAACGAGGTGTCCCTCGGCTTGTGTGCTATTTGTTTTGTGTGCTCACTAAACAAGATAAAGCATGCAACCGGAACATATTATATATATTGTATTGTTGTGTGATGTTTGAAAACTAACACAATACCGTGAGAACTTACTAACCAATGTTAGTAAGGAATTGAGTGAGACTAAGGAACGCCCCTAATAAGGGACGATATGAACCGAAAGAGGTTAACAACACAACAAAGTTTGAGATTACTACTAACTGGAACTTGAGTGAGGAAACCCGGGACCGATCTCCGGTCATGCATGCTAAGGAAAAAGGGGGACGGTATCTGAATCAGATCCGCCCTCCGCTTAAGGACTTGTCTTCGGACTTGTAGCCTAGGGCCGGTTGCCGGCTCAGCTACGCTGGATTCCCGTCCAGGGTAGGTGGCATTAAGATGGTGCGGTGGGATCACCTAAATCCCAGGTTTGGACTTAGGCTACAACCATTCCCCTCCAGGAACGGTTTGTATTCTGAGAATAAGTTAAGATTAAGTTAAGTTACAATCATTCCTTTTTAAAGGATGATTTGTATCGTGAGATTAAGATAAGTTAAGTTGCAATCATTCCTTTTAAAGGATGATTTGTATCGTGAGATTTGATTAAGTAAGTTACAATCATTCCTTTTTAAGGATGATTTGTATCGTGAGATTAAGATTAAGTTAGTTACAATCATTCCTTTTTGAGATGATTTGTATCGTAAGATTAAGATTAAGTTAAGATTAAGATAAGTTACAATCATCCTTTTTAAAGGATGATTTGTATTATTAAGATTAAGATTAAGGTGAGATAAGGATGGACTAAGATTAAAGGGAACATTACTTAAGGAGTTAAATAACTAACTCTCCATTAGGGAACGCGTTAAGTCGTTCATTGTGTGTGAACTTTGATTGTTCATATATGGATTGTTGTTTACAGCATTTACTATTATGTTGTGCATCTAATCAACCTCCATGCTATCGACAATTAGTCGTCGTAGCCACGTTAGCTTGGGGGCCATGAGGGATCGTACCAGCATTCGTGCTGACCCCCTTTGGGGGCTGTTTTTACTACACAGGTACAACTGGAAGCGGCCGTCGCGAGAGTAAGAAGAGGATACAAGTGTTAAGGGTTAAGAGTGGCCTACGAGTTGTGCATGTACACTCGTATGGCAATTAAGTTAGTAAGATGTATAGGATGTGAGGGGGTTGTAAGAAGGATATGTAAATGTTTAAGATTGTTGCTCTAATGTTCGGTATATTTCTGTAGTCAGACCGTGGCAAGGTCCTGGATTGTAAAGAATTCCGCTGTGACATGATATATATATACTGTTAAGTTGCGAGACCACAATTGGATTGAGTTGGTGTTACATTATGTGGTTGTTTGAATTTGACGTGGGAGGTCGGAACTTGTTCCTGGTCAGATCAAGGGAAAACAAAAAACACAAATGGAGTGGAGGATAGTTTAACACTGCTGACCCCGGCAGGGTGGAGATTCATGAGACTCCCTACAAGTGGTAACCAATATCTCTGTGATAAGTAATATTTGTTCTTAATTCTAATCCAAAAATCTGTCTAATAAAGTATATTAGAGTGGAGGATGTAAGTTAAAAGTTAATTAACCAAGTATCCTGAAGAGATTTTATAGCTAAAAAGACTCCGCGTGTCGGAAAAATAGTCACTATGAAGGATATAACTAATTGTTATTATTTCCATGAGTCATTGATAATAAATTAAATATGAGATCAGAGACATATATCTTAATGACAGTATTTACAAGTTACCTTCTAAGTTATGGCCTTATTACCATCTGAAGGGAAGGATCGACTTAAAGTCTTTCTTTATGAAGCAAACCCAGTATATTAAACGGGAACTACCGGTAAGTGAGGTAGAAATAAAAGATTAGAAACATTATCTAATAGTCACACGAGTTGATCATAAAACCAAGAACATGTGAAATTATGGGAAAACTATACCTGGTTTAAAAACTTAACGGAACCATACTGTGGTATACTTAATGAACAGACAATACATTGATGGTATGTAATACCACAAATGCTGAAAGGATAATGTAAGCACCCCTACTACGCACATGCATTACTTGAAATCGCAGCGGAATTTAAACAACTAAACAGTAACTAAACGAATGGTGCTACAACGCCGTCAACCACCCACGTGGTTAACAAGGCTGAATAAATACAAATGTATCGGTCTGATGATCAGACTCCCGAGCATAGAACTAATAACCATATATACAAAACACAATACCGAGTATTTACTTACATCCTTCACTGTAAACCATCACTGTAACTGTTCACAACCAAAATATAACGCCGCGGGAGCACAGGCGCATCCTGGGCCCAACATCCAACAGTAGTCAAAAGTAAACCTGCATCCTAGAATCTAAAGCCATTCCGCTTCTTCGATCCTCTTCCTGCAGTAAAAGAAATATGGAGCCCCCGAGGGGTTAGCAACCCTTGGCTGGTATGGTTAACGCGCAGCCCATCGGCTACCGGGATGCGCGCAACTAATTGTCATGATGACATGGCATTCATTTTAAAACACACAACATATACATATATCACAACTTGGGTATTGTACACAACATCACACATAACATACAAGAACAATTCCTTTTTGGAAGAGAACCAACACTAGTCCCCATAGAGAGCCTAGAGAATGTTGCCATGCTCATGCTAAGCTCGTTACATAACTCGTTACCGTCCTGTTAGATTGAACGGATAACTTAACACAAGGTGCCTCGGATATAGTGATCCAAGCCCACCGAAATAACACATAGTATGCCCCTGTGGCCCGACGTGAGTCAGTAAAATAGCCTTGGTTAAGCTAAAGGGAAGGTTGGAAACCAAATTGGAAAACAAACATAACATACAAAGAGAATCGAACCGTTATGACATCGACTCCCATACTCACACGCGTGGCCGGAACAGACCGGACTCCTCACTTCCCCCGTTAGCACTTGTTAGCAGTTCATTATTGAACTCAATACACAATTTACAATAATAGGTCGAGTCTTGTTAGACACACACAAGGGAAGAGAGAGTCATACTCAACAACATAATATATTTAACAACTGTAAACTCTTTACATGGTTTAATCTTACAAAGTCATAAACACACAGAAAAAAAAACAAGCAACACACAAGCCGGTGTAAACCGGTAGGCAACAGACTGCAAGAACCATACCTTGGTCCTTGCTTCGATTGATTTCCACCGTAGGTCACTCCTATACAGGTTTAAGAATGTCGGTTAATTATTTACTCAACTTCAAACTTACTAAATGTTTAACATGATTGTATGACATGTTTTAATACCCAACTAATCCTTCCTTACCTACATTATACCCTAGGGGGTTAACTACATTTGTCACATTCTTTATTTATTATTTTTTTTATAAGTTTTGGTCTATCCGACCCACCGTCCGACCCACAACTGGGTCGGACCCTTCCAGTGATTTTCGGGTTTGAAAAACTTAACTTGTCCGACCCATATCCGACCCAACCTTCTGGGTCGGACCATTCCAGAGATTTTATCGACCTTTGAACATACATGTCCGACCCATGTCCGACTCACTCGACTGGGTCGGACCATTACAGAACTTTTACCGCCTTACAAAACACGACTGTCCGACCCACGTCCGACTCACTCGACTGGGTCGGACCATTCCAGAACATTTTCCGTCCTTCAAAACATGACCGTCCGACCCATGTCCGACCCAAGTCCTCTGGGTCGGACCGTTCCAGAACAATTTCCTGACGTCTAACAGAGGCTGTCCGACCCAAACTTGGGTCGGACCCCTGGGTCGGACGCCACCAAAACTTGCCCAAACTTTGTCAAATCTTCACCAAACTTCTCCTAAAGCCTCCTAATGTTTTCTAACAACATTTGGTACACTTATATCCACATACAACATCCATGAAACTCATTATCTATCACCTTAAACACTTACTCATTTCATACCGAAATTCCTAACACTTATGTTATTTCCTCCTTAGTTTTCCAAGTGGTGTTTCATACCTATGATGACTACTATCCCAAATGCTTTCTCCTCATTTTAACATCATCTCCCAATCATCATTTCTTACCACCTAAACCTAAACCCTAGTTGATGTCTAAGTCCCTTTGTTTACCTAGAACACCTTAAGACATTATTTCTTCTCTTGTAAAATACTTAAGCATTTCCAACATTTCTAGTTCACCAAGCCTTATATAAACACTTAGAACTTCTTGCTTCTTACCTAAATTTTGACATGGATTCTCCTAGAACATTACTAAGCCAAAACACATTGTTTTCTCCACTAAGCACACAAGAACACCTAAATTCACCAAGAACACTCTCACACACAAAGTTTCACCAAACTTACACTACATCACAATATAGTGCATAATTTAAATTGCATGGCACTTAGGCCCTTAAAATGCATGGCTCTTAGGCCCTTAAAGTGCATAACCCTTAAACTGAATTTCCACAATATATATGCCTTTAACCTGCAATTACATACAACAACACATATGTCCTTTTACTAGTCTCCTTGAGAACATCTCACTAGGTCATTATCATTAGCTCTTTAAGTAGTTTTAACAAGCATTATAAGCTCATTTCTTCCTAAGGCATTAAACACATTAGGTTAGCATGTTTACCTCTTTTCACACAACTTCTTTCTTGTTTAAAATCGGCTAGGTACTTGATTCCTTGTCAACTACTAAACAATATACAAGCAATGAAATGAGTATACAAGCTTAATGCTTCATCTCATTGTAAACCCTAGGTTTCCATTATTTCAAAACATTAATGTAGTTGTTTTACCTTGGTCTTTGAAGAGAGTTTGAATATCTATCAAGAGAGGACTCCACCTAGTCCTTGAAAGGTTGGAATGAAGCTAAAACAAAGCCATATAAAGAGCACCTTCAATGGGCATTTTCGGTCAACAACAAAACATGGAGGAAATGAAGTTTTTATTTGAGATTCCTTACCTAGAAGCAAGGGAGAACAATAATATGTAGAAATATAAGCTCAAGCTCCTTCAATGGTGGAACTCCATGGCACCGAAATGGTGATCTTGAAGCTTTGAGAAGATAGGAATGAAGAGCTTGATGAGACTAAGAGAATAGTGGTGTTTGTTTTTTATTTGGTTAAGTGAGCTAGAAGTTACAAGAGATCAAAGATGGAGTTTAATGGTGGTGGTGTGGTATTACCGTGAAAGAGAGGAAGAAGAGAGGTTGAAGAGGCTTGGAACCGTGGGAATGCAAGGAAGAAGGGAGAAATGAAGATAACTTGCTTTTAGAAGATATTTGTAGTTATAAAGTAAATAGTACTTTAGTTAGTCATATTTATTTACTTAACATGTTAACAAGAGAGTGGTGAGTCACCACACTTAAGAAAACCGGCCCCCAATAGTACATAGGGGTATTTTAGTCTTCATTTGTCAATTGTCTCACTTATAGTAACATATGTTACAAACTAGCTTATAAAAGTCACTATTCATAAAAACAAGGCACATAGAGAAATTTTTGATTTCCCATTGATATAGACTTCCAAATGTGATACTATATAGTACACATGTTAATTAAAGAGTAATGATGGACATTTAGCCATTCAAACTCATTTACAAGACAATTTTTCAAAAATGTGCTTTAAGACTCCTTAAAGCACATTTTGTGTTTTTAACTTGTTTTCAAGCTTGGTTTTCTTTGCTAATTGGTTTAATATATTCATTAGTATATAAATAAGGTCTTGGTAAGTTCATTAGGTCTTAACCAAGCTTATCCCAAGCTTAGAGCACATTTTGGCCTTTATTGACCTTAAAGCACATTTTGTGTTTCCTATCGTTTAGATTTGTTTACTAGTGCTTCTAAGACTCTTTTTAGTCTTAATATACCATATTTAAATGTTTAAACAACATAACTAGGTTTGGGGTATTTCAATCTACCCCCCTTAAAAGAACTTTGTCCCCAAAGTTCATACTTCCACATATCCTAAATGTTAGAACACGGGAACACATATCAACAACACACCTCCATACAACATTAACAACATCTTTACATTACATCGGACACACGGTCCAAACAAAAAACATCACAACATCATTCAGACTCAGCGGTATGTAACATAACAGGGTAACAACATAACAACACAACACAGACAATGTATCCAAATACATGTCATACACATAACCGAAATGGCTCTACCCCCCTTAAATAGGGGTACGCCCCGTACCCTATACATACAAACACTAAGAAGTAAACAATAACGGGTACTTCGCCTTCATCTTATCTTCCAGCTCCCAAGTGGCCTCCTCAACGTCCTGGTTAGACCAGAGAACCTTCACCAGTCTCACAGACTTATGGCGAGTGTCTCGTATCTTCCGTACCGGAGTCTCCACTGATCGCATGGTCGGCTCTAAAGTTAGCCTTTCAGGCTGAAGTACATGAGACGGATGAGACATATATTTCTTCAACTGGGACACATGAAATACATCATGTACCTTGCCCAGCTCGGCGGGTAAATCAAGTCTGTAAGCTACCGGGCCGATCCGCTCCGTCACAACATAAGGCCCCACATATTTCGGGCTCAACTTGCCTTTCTGGCCAAAACGAAACACTCCCTTCATGGGGGATACTCTCAAAAACACCTGATCGCCCACGGCGAACTCCAGGTCACGTTTGCGCACATCTGCGTACGACTTCTGTCTATCCTGAGCTGTTTTCATGTTAGCCCGGATCTGGCGAACTTCTGTCTGAACTTGCTCTAGATACTCTGGTCCTATAATGACCGTCTCACTCAACTCATCCCAGCATAATGGCGTGCGGCATGGTCTACCGTACAAAGCCTGGAAGGGAGACATCTTGATCGAAGCATGGTAACTGTTGTTGTAGCTAAACTCGATCAGATGTAACTTGTCAATCCAGCTGGTCTGAAAGTCAAGTGCACATGCACGTAACATATCCTCAAGTGTCTGGATGGTGCGCTCACTCTGACCATCTGTCTGTGGGTGAAACGCTGTACTCAATTTCAGTTCAGTACCCAATGCTTCTCTTGTAGACTTCCAATACCTCGATAAGAATCTGGTATCTCTGTCAGATACAATCGTTTTTGGTACCCCCACTGGTGGAACGCGAGCTTTTAATTACGGTCCAAACCGTGTTACATTACGGTTCTGGACCGTAATCTACACGGGCGTCAATAAAGATGGCGACGTCTTTTACGGTTTTAAACCGTAATTAATGGCCCTTTTCCGGCCCGCGTGTCATTGACTTTACATTACGGTTATTTGTAAAACCGTGATCTAAAGTCCTTTGGCGCGCGCGAACCAAAGGACTTTAGATCACGGTTTTACAAATAACCGTAATGTAAAGTCGACACTTTAGATTACGGTTCTAACAATAACCGTAATCTAAAGTGTTTTGGCGCGCGCGCCCAAAGGACTTTAGATTACGGTTATTGTTAGAACCGTAATCTAAAGTGTATTTTTTTTTTATTATTTTATTTTTTTTACAAATCTACACAATTGCAACAGAGACAGAATTGTAACAGATAAGCAACAGAGGGCAGAAACTGCAAAATTGAACCACCTGAATCAAATACCACAACACAAAATCATTCTAATAAAGCACCAGATCGAAAATCTGTAACATATTCAATCTGTTACACAATTGCAACAGAGATAACATCTAATAAAGCACCAGATCGAAAATCTGTAACATATTCAATCTGTTACACAATTGCAACAGAGATAACAATTGCAAATTCATTTCTGCGCACAATTGCAACAGCAATATTCAATACAACAGCTAGAATCTGTTACAGCAGCAGCTAGCATAATTCATTACAAACAGAATCAGAGCAACTAACAAAAAATATAATCTGTTACACAATATAATCTGTTGCAGCAGCAACTAACAGAATCAGAGCAGCAACTAAAAAAAATATATGTACACAGCAGCAGCTAGCTAGTCTACCACTCCATTCTCATAAACATGGCTGCCATGCTCTCTCTGACATGCAACAAGTCGGCAGGAGCATAAGTCTTGAATCTGGCATAATGCTCTTTAATCTGCAACAAGAAAAGGAATGGAACACATAATGAGATTAAGATAAAGACACAAAAATCTGCCGAAAGAATTAAATACAAGACAGCGTTCGTATTACCTTGTCAATATCATTCTTAAAACTTGGGAAGTACCCGCAGAACTCGTACATATACCGCATCACGTAGTACCCGCAACTCTTAGAATCCTTTTGGGTAGGGCACTAAATCACCAAAATTCACAAATGTAAAACAATTGTACAAAGATAGCAGCACGAATGAAATACATGAATTACCAAACCTTGATGTAATCGACGGTCAAATCACCAAACTCTCCCAGAGGGGTTTTTTTGTAACAACTGTTACATATATTAACAAAAGCGTTTAGCAAAATGAACAAGTACATTAATTTTGGTTCAAAAAACTTACAAACAATTAAATAGTAATAAAAACTTACTCTTTGATTAAGTCTTCAGTGTTGAATTATTTCCACTGCCCTAGTGGATCTAGAACGAGCAGAGTAGCGGTGGCAGCGCAGAATATAAACAAAGCCCAGTGGTGGCTACAATGTCAAATACAAAATGAAATGAGAAATGAAGGTAACAAAGTTAGCTAATTAGTATGTAATTTTATATTAGAACTCACGTTTGGTGATACGGCATTAGAATGAATAATTTATTCTGTTGATCAACAACATTGAAGACATGAATCATGTAGTTACAAAACCTCCCAGGGTCCCTAGTGACATTGTCGTACGATAAACGCTCCGGGCACACCGCAGTAACGCATGTCATGTCCTTCTCAACACATCTCTCAAGCAGACATCTATTATATCACATGTACTATA
This sequence comes from Limonium bicolor, assembly GCA_023374045.1. Taxonomy (NCBI): domain Eukaryota; kingdom Viridiplantae; phylum Streptophyta; class Magnoliopsida; order Caryophyllales; family Plumbaginaceae; genus Limonium; species Limonium bicolor. The sequence goes on along the minus strand of CM041776.1, from coordinate 178,683,443 downwards.
AAAAGTTAGCCAATGCAACTTCATAGATACTTATTCTATATGTTTTTACAGTATGAGGAAAGAACACTTACTTTAGATAAGCTTGAATAATGTTAATGTTCAGATAATCTCCACACATCATCTCTCTGATGTCCTCAAAGTTGATTGTCGTCATCATATCTTCTTCGTAGTGAAACATCGACTTTGGAAGCGTCATCATGAAGTTGTTAGTTTGAGATGACTTCACCATGATCTTGTCGTAGAGATTCATCTGCTTGGCCCCCAAAACATTAACAAGTTTTTGTGGCAGTGCGAGCTTATTTTTAGGCGCCTCAGAAGTCCTGGTGCGACCCCGGACGGGCGCTGGATTCTTACCTTTCGCACCCCGACTCACTGGATTCTTACCCTTCACACATAAACAGTAAAGCATAAATGTAAAGATAATTACTAATTGATTATTATAGTAACATTAACATTTATCTAGAACATACCCTTCTGGCAGGATTCGTCGGCGCGCTGATCTCTTCTTCTCTGGGCCGGGATACGCGGCGAGGAACCTCAGGGATCTCAGGATTCGCCGGCGCGCTGGTCTCTTCTAGTCTGGGCCGGGTTACGCGGCGAGGAAGCTCAGGGATCTATAATAGATTAGATTAGACACTTAATGCTAAATAATGCATTTTATTAGATACTAAATGGTTGTCAAACAGTCTTACTCATCGGTGACAACAATATAACATGCTGGCCAGGGCAATATGTCTCCCTTCGCTTCGATCAGCGTGCATTTGTTGTCAATCGCCATCGGAAGGTATGCATGCTCAAATCCATCAACTATCAGGTCCAAGGTCACACGCGCGTAGAATGGGGGTAGACGTACGAAACTGATGAGCGTGAGTGGACCTGATGGCAACACCGTCCCGTAGGCCGCATCTACAGGGTGCCCGTCTAATGGTATTTGGAGACGACATTTTTTTTGCTCCTTTAATAACAGAGATAATACGTGAAATAAATAAGTGAGTCCAATCTAATACTATTTAAATAACTTTATTTTAGAAGAAAAATAGTTAAACAAAGTTAACCTGGATGTTGGCAAACGGGTACGGGTCAGCGGCCGGAGCACAACTAGACGAGGAAGACATTCGAGGAGGATCTAGCTGCTGTTGCTGAGTAGTCGCATGTGCAATCGCATTCAACGCTTCCTGCAGCCTCTCCTCGATAGCCCGGCGCTCAGCAGCATGTTTCTCGTCATTAGCTTGGCGCTCAGCAGTGAACTTACGCTCTACCATCGCCTCGACTTCAGCAGCACTCATCTGACCCTTCCTAGCAGATGGCGGGAATACGTTCTTCTGACGTACTTCTCCCCCAAATCCTCTAACACGCCCCGGGTGATCCTTCTTCCCAAGCATTTGATTCAGCGCGTCGTCTTGAGAAGGAGGAGCGTGTAAGTCCACTTCTCCTCTCTGTGCCGCATCGTACTGTCCAATTTTCAAAGAAGTTAATGACGAGATTTAAGATCAACAAACACTTGAGTATATAAGTAAATTATTCAACAGCTACTTTCAAATACTTACAATTTGGTTTGCCAGTTGTTCCATCACAGCATTAGGAAATATCCTCTGACCTTCGCTGGTCGTTTTCTGGCGTCCCAGTATGTACATCTGCACCCTCCTCGCCTCAGAGACATCCTCGATCGGGCATTCACTTCCATCCTCGTTCCTCCGTGTCAGCAAACCAGCTTCTTTCCATCCCTCGAGGCTGCCCACATATCCCCTTCGTCCCATGGTGTGGGGGTAGAGATTAGCTTCACGGTTTTGTCGTGCTTGTACTTGTACTTGCTGTTAAGAAAGTACAACAGGAAATTAATTAGAAAATCAGGGATAAAGCATTATGAGCATTAATTAAGAAAAGAGTACACACAACATACCCTGAACTCGGGGGTGGCGTGCCGCTCAACGAACTCCTTCCACTCCTCTTCAGTTATCATGCCATTGTATACAACATACGGCGGAGGCTCACGTGGGGGCACCCTGTTGATCCAATGCTCAACCAAGTAGTGGCGGAATGATTTAGCTTTGCCGGCCACCAAAGAAAGAACGGTCTTCTTCACTTCTTCTGGGATCTTGTACCGTTCTTGCACCTTCTTCCAGATGGTCTCCTTTACTTTTCCGGGACTTGTTTCCATGGTTTGTTGATGCAGCAATGTGATCTGGCCAGAGTCCCTAGCATACTAGCGAACTCTGACCTGCTGCCCCCACCATACCTCCCATACTGGTCCCACAGAAGACTAATCTGATCCGGTTTCTGCAGTTTCAACCCACGGGTCGGACCTCTACCTCTGGGTCTCTGAGTAGCACTCGTAGAAGGTGCACTCATGGAAGGGCCAACAGCAGCAGCGGCAGATGTGGATGGGGCAACAGCAGCAGCGGCAGATGTAGATGGGACCGGTACCATTTGCTGCTGCATTTTCCTCCTCCTCACGACAAAATAAATCGAACTCTTCATCAGCCATGTCCTGATCAGCCATGCCTGCAAGGATTGAAATACAATTTGAATTAAATTAAGCACGAACGTTCCATCTCCTTCTAGCTATTTATATGAAGGCAGCCATTCATCATACCGTCACCGTGGCAGAGTCTTTACACTTTTGTATCTTATCAACCTAAATCCATCCATGAGTATTAAATCCCACCGGTGAACGTGTTTTTAATATGTAATTTATTGAAAATTTCGGCAGCATCTCCCTACAGTTCTTCAAATGCACGATATTATGATATTAATCAATAATATATGCATTCGAAGAACAATAAAGAGATACTGCTGAAATAATCAATAAAGTACAATTAAAAACACATTCACACCCTAGGTGTGAGATTTAACAATCATGGACAGTCCCGACAGGGACTGCCGAAGATATACCTCTATTAGGTATATCTTGGGCGGATAACTATGTTTGGTAGTTTGTCAATATTATATGTATATATGTAAATCTTACCTCTGGTAGACGATTAGCCGATGCTAAGACGGTTGAGGTCGGAAGCCAAAATAAAGTCGTAGTCCTGATGCATAAATGAAAACGACAACATTAGAATTCATCAAAAAATCAAGGTTAAATGCTAGCTAAACCGCGGAAAAAATCGACAGCATCTCCCCTATATTTCTAACGTCTCCAATCAGTTTTATCAAAGTCAAATTTGCACGCACCATCTAGAACTAGTAACATACATAAACTTATCTTCTTCTACTATAAATGAAGTTTATTTATGACCTTCTCTGCAGTACTTCAGATTGAAGGACTGAAACTAGTCATTCTAGAACCATTAAAATACCGAAACTCATCTTATTCTTTCTGGTGGTTATAACAATAGCATTGTTGATTCCTGTCACAGATTGTGAATCAAACAGAGAGCATCTGGCATAGCAGATTGAACAGTTGAAAATGAGCTATTTTCAGGAATCGGTAATATACTTGAACTTACTTTCTTTCCTGTGGCAGTTTTAAGTAGTAGCATTTTTAAAACTACACTATTATTTATTAATTGTAATACTAATGCTAAGAATAAATAAATACAGCAGTTTACAGTTTGCTTTGCAAAATTACCGTTACTAAGCACCGAAGTGGGCAAGTAGTGTAGAAATCAGCCCACGAACTAGGTTGCAATTAACTGTGAATCTGGGCACAAATATATGAACAAAGTTAGAACTTGCAATCGAAATGCATGTATATGAACAAAGTTAGAAAAAAACGACAATCAATCGATCGCATACCCAATACGCGATAGAGAGGTCGACGGTGAGACCAGTGGTAGATGGGTAGTGACCGGCGGCGATGGGAGTGACAAGGTGGTGGGAGCGATGGTGGCGATGGCCGTTAGCAAGGTGACGGGAGAGAGGAGGCGATATCAGTGAGGAAGATAGCGCGAAAGAGAAGAAGAGTTACTGTAAGTACAGTGTGCAGAGTAAACGGGCAAATGTTGTAGTTAAAAGGACTTTAGATTACGGTTTACATGAAAACCGTAATGTAAAGTCACACTTTACATGACGGTTCCTAAAGAACCGTAATCTAAAGTGTAACGAAATTAATAAAATAGCGCGAAAATTATTTGGCCTATGCTGGGTTTCGAACTCAAGATCGATGGTGTTGACTCATGTACCCACGGCCATTGAGCCATGAGTCTTATTCGATCAAACAAATGTAACACATTAATATAAAGTTATTTTTAATCTAAATAAGCTGGTAAGACGACGTCGTTCACTGTAATTTAGATTACGCGCGGCGTCGAAAAAATCAAATAATGCGGGAAATATTTGGCGTCAGGTCAAGACGACGTCGTTGACCATCAGTGGGCGGGGACTTTAGATGACGGTTATTAGTAAAACCGTAATCTAAAGTCCGTTGACCGTAAAGCGCGCGTCAACACGGGACTTTAGATTACGGTTTCACAAATAACCGTCATCTAAAGTCCGTCCTAAAAAAGGCGCGCCTACCTCCGATCGATTATTGCTTACGGTTAATTTAATAAACGTCATTAATTAACTCCGGCCTTCATATTAATTACGGTTTCTGTTAAAGCCGTGATTAAACCACCGTCATTAAAGGCTTCCGTTCCACCAGTGCCCATGGTGCCGAACGATCTCTCTATCAAAGAGCTCTGCTAGTTTTGCCACTTTCCAGGTGTCCTTCATCGGTATGAATCGACCCACCTTGGTCAGTCGGTCAACAACAACCCAAATCATATTCAGACCTCCCCTTGTAGGCGGAAGCCCTACTACGAAGTCCATAGAATGTCATGGAACTTCCACTCAGGCACTGGCATTGGCTGTACCATACCACCAGGCCGTCGGTGCTCAAACTTGACCTTCTGACAAGTGAGACACCTCAACACATAGTCATTCACATCCTTTATCATTCCAGTCCACCAAAATATCTTTCATACCCTTATACATCTTTGAAGCTCCGGGGTGAATCGAAGTAGTAGAACAATGGGATTCACTCAATATGCGCTCCTTCAACTCAGCGCTACTCCTCGGTATACACAATCGGCCATTAAGCCTAATCAGGTCATCATCGTGGAGTCTGAAGTCGTACTTCTGACCCTCGAATGTGCCATCAATAAGCTTCTGTCTAATCTCCAACATGTACTGATCCGTCATCTGAGCACTCCGCACCTCTTCAACCAAGCTAGAATAAGAGACTAGCGAATGGAGAGAGTGTGCTCGGCGACTCAGTGCGTCAGCTACCACATTTGCCTTACCCTCCTTATATTGCAGATTAATGTCGTAGTCATTTAGAAATTCAACCCACCTTCTCTGTCTCATGTTCAACTCCTTCTGAGTGAACAAGTACTTTAAACTCTTGTGGTCAGAATAAATCGTCACACTTACCCCATACAAGTGATGTCGCCATATCTTCAGCGCGAAGACAATGGCCCCCAATTCTAAGTCGTGGGTAGGGTAGTTCTCTTCATGCTTCTTCAGCTGTCGGGAGGCGTATGCTACGACCTTCCCGTGTTGCATCAACACACAACCCATACCTCTGCCTGATGCATCGCAATAGACCTCAAAACCATCTGGACCGTCTGGTAAAGTCAGGACCGGTGCAAATGTCAGAGCATCCTTGAGACTCTGAAAAGAACTCTCACAGTCGACTGTCCACTCGAATGGTGCATCCTTTTTCATCAAGGAAGTCATCGGCTTCGAGACACTGGAGAAGTCCTTTACAAACCTCCTATAATAACCTGCCAGACCGAGGAAGCTCCTGATATCGGTAACTGTCTTCGGCCTAGGCCAGGTGCGCACTGCATCAATCTTTGCCGGATCAACAGCGATCCCGGCTTCAGAAATCACATGACCAAGAAAGGATACTTGGTTCAACCAAAATTCACACTTTGAAAATTTCGCATACAACTGATTCTTCCTCAATGTTTGTAACACATTTCTCAGGTGGCTTTCATGCTCACCTCTCGATTTCGAGTATACAAGTATATCGTCGATGAAGACTACCCTTGACTTGTCCAACTGATCTTGGAACAAGCGGTTCATTAAGTCCATGAACTTAGCTGGTGCATTGGATACCCAAACGGCATAACTGTAAACTCATAATGTCCATACCTAGTTCTGAATGCTGTCTTTTCAATATCACTGTCACGGATGGCAATCTGATGGTATCCGGATCGTAGATCTATCTTGGAGAATACTGATGCTCCCGTCAACTGATCAAATAGATCGTCGATGCGTGGTAAAGGGTAACGGTCTTCACCGTAACTGCATTCAGCTCTCGATAGTCAATACACAGGCGGAGGCTACTGTCCTTCTTCTTCACGAAGAGGACCGCGCTCCCCATGGTGAAACGCTAGGGCGGATAAACCCTTGTCGAGTAAGTCTCTCAGCTGCTCCTTGAGCTCTGTCATTTCTGCTGAGCCATACAATAGGGCGCCTTCGCAATTGGTCCGGTGCCCGGAACCAAATCAATCTCAAACTCCACTTCCCTGCTGGCGGCATGCCCGCAGTTCCTTAGGAAACACTCAGGAACTCGACACTACGACCGGCACATCTGGGCTAAACTCTGGATCTCTCTCTATGTCCTGGACATAGCAGAGGTATACATCTCCCTCGTCGTAATTCACGATACATAGCCATGGCGGTGATGATCTGAGTCGAAGGCTCCCTGGGCCTCTGGCGGTAAGATATGGTAACCCCAGATGGACTCCGAAGAAGCAGACGATGCTCGGCACACAGGATTCTACCCTTGTACCGCTCCAACCAGTTCATCCCGACAATCACATCAAAACCAAGTCCGTCGAACTCTATCAAGTCGATCGAAAATTCTTCACTTCTGATTCGTACAACAACATCTCGGTGGTAGCGGGTACACCTGATCCGTTTTTGACGGGAGAGTGACTAGAAGTCTGGCATCTCATCACCGTCTAACCCCAGCCTCTTCGCAAAGGATAGCGAAATAAATGTATGTGAGGCTCCGGAGTCGAACAAGATCGAAGCGTCCACGCCATTGACTGGAAAGGTACCGGTGAGGATTGTGCCGCTCCTACCGGCTTCTGCCTCATTGCAGACACTCAGTATACCTCCCGTTCCGAGTGCACAGCCTAATTCATTGGCAAACTAATAAGTATTGGGTAACACACACGGTTTATATGCTTCAAACACTCCACTTTATTCATTAACACACTCTTTTTACAACATTCGTTGGTTATACTGTCGCCACGATTAACACTTACAACGTCCTTAACATACACTGGTTTATCGCATCACATAATTATACAAGGCTTAAAACTGTCTGAAGGTCAAATTCAAACGTCCGGGTTTCATGTGTGTGGCATTGATCACTGCCGACGGTGCGGTATTCAGTTTGATCTTCCTGATGCCATGATATAGCATCCTTGACTGCCCACCCATGATTAACACATCTCCTGATTTCAACACTAGTTCTTTGCGAGATCAGCACGCTTCTGCTCGCCGTACACAAACACTGCGGTATCACCAATGGACCAAGACACCACGGGTACTCCCTTACTTAGAGACTCGGGTGACTCGTCCTTATCTTGGTGTAAACCTAACCGTCCACCTTTCTGGTAGAAGTTCACAATGCATAGATCTGTTTTCACATTTGGAATTGAATCCATTTCAACTTGTTGAGCAATTCCCACGGCGTGGTTAACGACCGCAAGGAACTCCTCAGGTATACTTGGTACATTGCTCCATCTTCAGCTCGCACTTCTTGATATGTCTTGGTGTAAGGGTTCCAGTCCTTACCCATGCACATCATCTTCAATTGCATTCTTGATCCGTTCGGGTATTGGGGTGTAGAAACCTCCTGGTTTTGCTCCAAGTTTGTCGCATCGTCTGATGATGTGGACTTGTGCTTCCTGTGTCAGGTATCCATTTAAGAGTACCATACCTGGTTGGATGACCTGACATTGCTCCATTGAAAAGTCGGTGATGTTGATGGTGGTTTCTTCAGGGTTTGGTGTGGGTGGGATTGGATAACATATTTTGAAGGTTCCTATAAGTTTAGAATTACCTAATTAGGTGAATTTCACACTATACTTTAATTGCTTACTCACATGGTTGTCTACTTAAACTTACTAACACACATGCATGAAATGCGGTATGCAAACACTTATTTCACTCAACAGTTTAGGCGGCGGTACCTGGTCTAGAAGAGGGCCCTGGTGTGAGCCTCGATTTTAAACCCTATCCTATGTTGATTAAGTTGATTGGGATCTAGTCGGGGTTTTAGGTCCACTTATAACCTAAGGTTAATAACAATGTCATATAACAATAATTATTAAAACCTAAGCTAGCTCACTGGAACCTATTATGAGTCGCCACCTAATTTAACCTAGATCAAATTAGGAAAGGAGAGTTCGGGTTCGGGGGCTTGATATTCGACTTAATTAGGGTTCAATTACTTTCATTATCCCTAGAAGTCGTTTTTCCTCTACTTAGTTTAATTACGGCTTATTCCGAGTCGTTTTAACCTAAGTGCGCGAGCTTCTGTTTTTTTTTGTTTTTTAGCATTTTTTGACTGAAAATAAAAGTGAAAGTTGAAATTACCTAAACTAGGGTTTCGAAGGCAGATTAGGTCAAATTTGTTTCTGTCCGTAGCCACGGACCTAATGTCCGTAACCACGGACCCTAGTTAACCTATGTAAAAATAAAAGTTGAATCAAACAGAAACAAAAATTTGAAAAGTCCGGGGCCACGGACAGGACGTCCGTAGGCCCGGACATACTTCAGCAAAACCTAAATTTTTAAAATTTTAAAATCCCGCCGCCGTCCGTGGGTGTCCGTGGCCACGGACAACCCGTCCGTGGTCCCGGACCATAGGTCCGAGATCCCGGACCACCCACGGACAGGGGTTTTATGGTGGTTCCCGAAGGTGTTTTCGGCTCAAAATTTATGCACATGTAGCCTGAAAGGTGTACAATTCGTTAGTAATTGAAAGATTGCAGTTTGAAGTCGAATTATGTATGAAACTTGACGAACAAGTAACAAGGCAGAAACAAAAGTAATTAGCAATACAGAAGCGTAAAAGATTAGTTTGAACCCAAAATTTGACAGAAAGTTAATAAGGTCGTGGAGAGTTAGAAAAGTAGAATTGCAACCTGTTTTACCTTCAGATTTGTGGTGTTTCTTCACGTCGGGATTCTTCGGAGGCCTCGTTGATGGCGGATCCGGAGGAACTTCGAACCGAGCTTCTGACTCCTTGCTGTTCTTGATGTTCTTCACGTTTTGGTGCTGTTTTGGTGAGGGTTTGATGATGGATGATGTTGTGGGAGTTGAAAAATGTGTTTTGGTGTTGATTTCGGTGAGATTTCGGTGTTTGACTGTGGCTCTGGAGTTCAAAACGTGGAGAGAGAGAGACGGCTGCCTTCTTTGAGAGTCTAGGGTTCTTGAGGGTCTCCTTTGATCATGGGATAAGGTTCCTTATATAGGCTTCCTTAAAGATAGAAAAATCCGGTAAAAACCGAGATTTACCGATGTTTTAGCTCAAGGGCTTCCAAAAGGAATTTGATTATGAAATTTTACACATGGGTAAAGGATGATATTTCTGAATTTTCTAAAGTGGAATCGAATTTTTTGGACATTGGAATATTTTTAAATTCAATTTCTCGTCAGATTCAATCAGAAATTGCTAGAAAATTATTGGAAATTCGAAAAATCAAAATTCTAACGCCATTATGCTTCAGATGTCATCCTCTATCATGGGTTAAAATTTCAAAGCATTTTGAATTGATTTGACCCTTATTTGGAGGAGAGAGAAAGCCTATAGGGGGCTTAGGAGCCTTGAAAAAATTATGAAAATGCCCCTGGAGATGACTAAGCTGTCCTAGTACTCTGAAATGTGCCGATCGAATTGGGAACCCTCGCTACTAGCCTATTAGTAGAGACTCTCTTCCGGGGGGTTGAAATTTTGGGTATAACAGATTGCCCCCGTCAACTAGACTTTGTAATGGAAATGAAAAGGCTAGTTGATACTTGAGTGATACCCCAAAATTATGGATCTTAAAAGACCACACGTGCAATCCGACAAGTTGCGTCGAGCTATTCTAAGGCGCTGACTACCTATGAGTAATAATGAAGTAATGTCAGACTATTATAAGGCGCCGACTACCTATAGGATGATATGACGTCAAGCTATTCTAAGGCGTTGACTACCTATAATGAATGAGATGATGTCAAGCTATTCTGAGGCGTTGACTACGTATCAGTGATTGAAAATTGGTATTGGGTCGAGTTCTTCTATTCGGGTGAGTTCTGCTACTCTAGTGAGTTCTGCTGCTCTGTGTGAATCTGAACCTTGGCTGAGAATCCGTATCTCTGAAGAGTTTGTACCTTCGGCTAAGAATCTGTATCCCTGAAGAATGTACCTTCGGCTGAGAATCTGAATCTTTAAAGAATCTGTATCTTCAGCTGAGAATCTGTATCTCTGATCGGGTGAGAATCTGTATCTCTGAAGAATCTGTATCTTCGGCTGAGAATCTGTATCTCTGATCGGGTGAGAATCTATATCTCTGAAGAATCTGTATCTTGGCTGAGAATCTGTATCTCTGATCGGGTGAGAATCTGTATCTCTAAAGAATCTGTATCTTCTGCTGAGAATCTGTATCTCTGATCGGGTGAGAATCTGTATCTCTGAAGAATCTGTATCTTCGGCTAAGAATCTGTATCTCTGATCGGGTGAGAATCTGTATCTTCGGCTGAGAATCTGTATCTCTGATCGGGTGAGAATCTGTATCTCTAAAGAATCTGTATCTTCGGGGCGAGAATCTGTATCTCTGAAGAATCTGTATCTTCGGGGCGAGAATCTGTATCTCTGAAGAATCTGCATCTTCGGGGCGAGAATCTGTATCTCTGAAGAATCTGTATCTCCAGAGCGAGAATCTGTATCTCTGAAGAATCTGTATCTTCGGGGTGAGAATCTGTATCTCTAGTCTATGATGAGGAGTTTCATGCAGACGGATGCAAGGTAAACTTTATGCAAATGATCATGATGAAAGTTGATTATGAAAGTGCCAAACGTGGTAGTGTTTGAAGAAATTCTGTTTAGTGAAAACGAAAGTGAAATTATCATCTCCTAACTATAGACTTCGGACTTGAAATTTATCTCCTACGAGATGAACATGCCGCCGGTGGGGTATGTGTATGTGATGTGAAGGTAAGGGCTTATATGGGCCTGTGGTGTTTGATGTGCAGGTAAGGGCTTATGTGGGCCTGTGTGTGGTGTATGAAGTGAAGGTAAGGGCTTATGTGGTGGTAAGGGCTTATGCTGTGGTGGGATGGTGGTGCTCAAGCTTTAGGTTTCAATAGGTGTTGGCATGGCAATTGTTGGAACCAACAATTGCCCCCAGTATTTTTCCCTTAAGACAATCTGAGCTAGAGTTCATGGCAATCGATCATTCCAATTGATTGCCCCCAGTATTTTCTTTGATCTAACGTGTGAACGAGTCTCGTCCTCACAGGGTCAAGGCTTATGTTCTGATTTGGTGCTTCCTAACCTACACTCGACGTGTTTGGTGTTTACACTTGTTTCTCACTTACGGTCACAACATCTAGACCATTGAATTTGATATTTGATGAATTTACGCATTCGATCTGTTACTTTCACATGATTGGTTACCAACTACCAAGTCGGAAGTCTTTGAGGCTTATAACGTGGCCATGGGATGTGATGAAAGACAACGGGACCATGGAGGGATGTTTGAGGTATGTGGAGCTTAAAGGGGTGACCAAAGCTGCGCTTTGCGTCTTCTCTCAGATTTGTCTTCCTTGTCTTGAAGTCGTCTAGCTGCTTGTGTTGATGTTGTTTTTGAGCTTCTGGACTTGGACTTTGAAGTTGCTTTACACCATTTCTCTTCTCTTATATTTGGATTTCTCCGAGGCATTCGGGTTTGCCTTTTTGTTTTATCCTTCTTGATTTGCCTTCGGGGTTCTTGTGTTTCCCGTTTTGGGCTTCGAGAGTTGTTTTGATGTGAGCTCTCTTGATCCTGTGTCACTCTGGGACCATTTGCGGATCGCTTTGTCATGCTGATAGCGGCATCGCTTCTTTGGACTGATTAGATTGTTTCTGAGAGTCGGGCTCCTCGCTTCCTTTGGTCACCGAGTCGGTAATTCATCATTGGCTGGGTGATTCTGTGGAATTCATAATATCGAAAAGGGATATGAAAGGCTCAGTGGGGGTGCCTAGGGTTTAATGACAGGGTTTACAAGCTTTTGGCTATGTGGTGTTGTATCTAGGTGCTTCGTCATTCCTGATAGTTGTGTATCCGTTCTGTTGTTACTTTCGCAGGTCTAAGAGTAAATTTACAAATTATCTCCTTCGGTCGGAGTCATGCCGTTTGCCTTACCTTTGAATGTGGTCTCACCGGAGTCGTGTAAAAATGACACGCTCGTTCACTCATGGCTTTTCCGCTCAAGACACTCTCGTGAATTCTCACCCTGAGACTTGTTCACACAATTAAACAAAAAGAATAATCGTGGTTGGTCTTAAACTCAGATTGCCCCCAGTATTAGTCCAGGGTTTATGACAACAATTTGTATGTGGTTGTTTGGATGCTTAGGGGTGAGCTGTGGCATTTGGTGGACACTTCATCCTTTTGGAAACAAAAAGACAAATCATTTTATTCAATTGCCAGAAGATGAACATAGTTTGAAAGATGATTTGGTTGAAGGTGCAAAATGACAAACATTTTTTTCTTGAGATTGTAAATCGAAAAGACAAGAGACTGAAATTCGAACATCTAAGCCTCATTAAAATGGAAATATCATAAACCCTTACAAAATAGAAAAGAAAAATTAAGAAAGCAAAATGCAACTAGACACTAGCCTACTCGACAAACTGGAGTCCTTGCTCGATAAGGTCCTCATCTTGTGCTTCAATGCTCTGCAGTCGTCAGTACTGTGTCCTGGTAGTTGAGAAACTGGCAGATGAGAGATGGTTCCCCGGCTTGTATGGTGAGATGTAAGGTCTTGGTGTGAGAGGCTGTAGTAGGTCTAGCTCTTGTAGCTTCACGAGTGCTTGACTGAGAGGCCGGCCGATGTCGGTAAACTGTCTCGGTGTAGAGAACCTCTTGGATCGGGGTGAGGCCTTGATGTTCTGCTTTACAGCACTGGGTTTTTGTATAGTGCTCACTTGGTATGAAACTTGAGCTGCTTTGGCCGGTCCTGACTTAAAGGTCTCGATACTCACACCCTGGGCTTTGGGTTGTTCCAGCTTCAGCTCGCCTTTGTGAATCTTTTCTTCCATGATTCTTACCTGTCCCATCAGCATGTCGAAATTAGGGAAGTATGTGCAACTCAGCTCGTTATTGTATTGTCTCTGCATATTGTCCACAATCATTCGAATCTGTTCTTGCTCATCCATTTTTGTAGGCATAGCAGCGGCCTTCATCCTCCACCGTTTGATGAAGTCGGACATTGATTCACTGTCTCTCTGCCGAGTGCTGGCAAGGTCGGACCTGGTGACTTCGAGATTCTTAGCATACTCGAAATGGTGCAAGAAAGCCTCACAGACCTCCTCATAGGTTTTGGTGTTCATCCTCTGAGTCAAATACCAACGTTGAGGTGTAACGGGCAAAGACCTTGGCCTTTTGCATGTCATTCAACCTGAGGATGGACATCTCCCTATAGAACATCGCTAGATGGACCTGCGGGTCTGAGGAACCCTTGTATAGAGCAAGTGTGGGCAACTTCAACTTTGGGGGGAGATCAACCTCGGGGTACGATGCCATAGAGGAGTAATCAAAACCAGCCGGCTTGCTAGCCTTTTCCATGCGCTCGATCCTTTTCAGAGCCTTCTCGAGTTCTGCAGTTAGCTGGTGATCTGGGGCGGCTTTCCCTACGAATCCTCGTGCACCCTGGGCCCCAATGGAGTTAGCTTCGACGTGGTCTTGCTCGTTCCCAGAGTCAGCAATCTTTCCTGAAATGTTTTCCTGATGACTAACCTCAAGGGAATTGATTTTGCTTTTCAGCTCTTCGATGATGGTGACATACTTAGCCTCCATGGCATCAAAGGCGGCTCTGTACCTCTGCTCTAAGGCTGCAAACTGGGCCTCCATGCTGATTGGGTTTCCTCCCTCTGCCATACTTGGGATTCGGGCTTATCTGTTGGAAAACAGAAATGGATTGAGCTAAAATTCTGGACCATGAAGAAGTTGTAGGTTAAAACTTGTTTGGGCTGCAAGAAAAGCACATGAGCTGGAATGTTTTGAAGATTGTGGGTAAGTACTGAGGCCCGAAATGAGTTGGAAGGGAGGTGCCTAGAAATGTTTGAAGAATGTGGCTCTTGGGCCGGAATATTTTGAGAATTGGGCGCTTGGGCCAGAATGTGTTTGGGCTAGAGGTAAAGCACATGGGTCAAAATGATTTCTAAACCATGTTCTTGACGTGAATTGGAATTTGGGCCAAGTAATTCTGATTGGGCCTAAAAGATGATACTTGTTTCTAGGATCTTGGGTCAAAGCCCAAGTGAAAAGTCTTCCTAGACTAGAATGAACCTTGAAATGGAAAGGCCTGATGGATCTTCATGAACCGCTTTAGGTGGATTTGTTTTTCATGGGCCTAGAACTAAATTGATAATTAAAATTGGGCTGAAAGACAAATCACCTAAATCTAAACTTTTGGGCCGAAGCCCGAACAAATAACTCGCACATTCAAATCAAGCAGGGCCTTTGGGCCGCAAACAATAAAGCCGCGATATCGGGTTGGGCTGAGTTGATGTAGGAAAAGTTCCTATCAATCTCTAGACTGGGTAGTGGGCCGATCATACAAGCAAACAAGGCCCACACAAATTCAACATGTCCTCACTTGACGGTTAAATCAATTTGGGTATGGATCGATCCGGAGAGGTGCTTGGGGCTTGGGCCCAGGTCACCACAAAGGAATAGGGCTTGCACGCCATTCTCTTTGGGCTTCCCCACTTTTTTCACATCACCTGAAGGTGTGCGTCTACGGCCGGGTCTTTGACTGACCAAACAATGGGCTGCGTAAGGACACTGCCAGGAAAACGCTTGGGGCTAAGGCCCAGGTATTAAGGGGATGTGGTTAGACGACATCCTCCTCTTTTCCCCCGCTTATTCACATCACCTAAAAGGTGTGAGTCCCTGACAGGAGAGTTCGGGTTCGGGGGCTTGATATTCGACTTAATTAGGAATTTTTCGAGTTAAGCCCTCTTTCTTAAAATTAAACAAGTTAAAATTAAGAATTTATCCCCAGCAGAGTCGCCAGTCTGTGAGCCTCGATTTTAAACCCTATCCTATGTTGATTAAGTTGATTGGGATCTAGTCGGGTTTTAGGTCCACTTATAACCTAAGGTTAATAACTATGTCATATAACAATAATTATTAAAACCTAAGCTAGCTCACTGGAACCTATTATGAGTCGCCACCTAATTTTAACCTAGATCAAATTAGGAAAGGAGTTCGGGTTCGGGGGCTTGATATTCGACTTAATTAGGGTTCAATTACTTTCATTACCCCTAGAAGTCGTTTTTCCTCTACTTAGTTTAATTACGGCTTATTACGAGTCGTTTTAACCTAAGTGCGTGAGCTTCTGTTTTTTTTTTGTTTTTTAGCATTTTTTGACTGAAAATAAAAGTGAAAGTTGAAATTACCTAAACTAGGGTTTCGAAGGCAGAATTAGGTCAAATTTTGTTTCTGTCCGTAGCCACGGACCTAATGTCCGTAACCACGGACCCTAGTTAACCTATGTAAAAATAAAAGTTGAATCAAACAGAAAACAAAAATTTGAAAAGTCCGGGGCCACGGACAGGACGTTCGTAGGCCCGGACATACTTTAGCAAAAGCTAAATTTTTAAAATTTTAAAATCCCGCCGCCGTCTGTGGTGTCCATGGCCACGGACAACCCGTCCGTGGTCCCGGACCATAGGTCCGAGATCCCGGACCACCCACGGACAGGGGTTTTATGGTGGTTCCCGAAGGTGTTTTTCAAAATTTATGCACGTGTAGCCTGAAAGGTGTACAATTCGTTAGTAATTGAAAGATTGCAGTTTGAAGTCGAATTATGTACGAAACTTGACGAACAAGTAACAAGGCAGAAACAAAAGTAATTAGCAATACAGAAGCGTAAAAAGGTTAGTTTGAACCTAAAATTTGACAGAGAGTTAATAAGGTCGTGGAGAGTTAGAAAAGTAGAATTGCAACCTGTTTTACCTTCAGATTTGTGGTGTTTCTTCACGTTGGGATTCTTCGGAGGCCTCGTTGATGGCGGATCCGGAGGAACTTCGAGAGCTTCTGTACTCCTTGCTGTTCTTGATGTTTTCACGTTTTGGTGCTGTTTTGGTGAGGGTTTGATGATGGATGATGTTGTGGGAGTTGAAAAATGTGTTTTGGTGTTGATTTCGGTGAGATTTCGGTGTTTGACTATGGCTCTGGAGTTCAAAACGTGGAGAGAGAGAGACGGCTGCCTTCTTTGAGAGTCTAGGGTTCTTGAGGGTCTCCTTTGATCATGGGATAAGGTTCCTTATATAGGCTTCCTTAAAGATAGAAAAATCCGGTAAAAACCGAGATTTACCGATGTTTTAGCTCAAGGGCTTCCAAAAGGAATTTGATTATGAAATTTTACACATGGGTAAAGGATGATATTTCTGAATTTTATAAAGTGGAATCGAATTTTTTGGACATTGGAATATTTTTAAATTCAATTTCTCGTCAGATTCAATAAGAAATTGCTAGAAAATTATTGGAAATCCGAAAAATCAAAATTCTAACGCCATTATGCTTCAGATGCCATCCTCTATCATGGGTTAAAATTTCAAAACATTTTGAATTGATTTGACCCTTATTTGGAGGAGAGAGAAAGCCTATAGGGGGCTTAGGAGCCTTGAAAAATTACGAAAATGCCCCTGGAGATGACTAAGCTGTCCCTAGTACTCTGAAATGTGCCGATCGAATTGGGAACCTTCGCTACTAGCCTATTAGTAGAGACTCTCTTCCGGGGGGTTGAAATTTTGGGTATAACACCTGGCGCCTCTAACCGGTCCACCACATTCAGGGCGGCCTTGCCGGACCCCGACCCCTTCCCCTTCTGGGAATCTGTGTACCTCTGATCTAGGGGTGGCTGATTCGCCGTCTTCGGGCCATCGGTGGTCGCAGTGGCCTTACCCTTCCATTGCCCCTTGGGCCTGTAGTTTCTACTGTTCGGGTTCTGCCAGCACTCATAGTCGCGGTGACCCATCTTTTTGCAGTATCGGCACTGCACATCATTACCCTTGCAGTCCTTGCCGGGATGGTCTCCGTTACACCACTTGCAGTAATAGTGGCGCTCCGGTCCAGAGCCCGTGCTAGCTGCTAACACATCACACACTCAGTACATACTTCACAAATTAATAACACACACTAGATTTCGGTATTGAAATTTGTTAATTACCCTTGGGTGGGTAAGAACGTAGAGGCTTGGCCGCATACGCATAGGTGAGCTGCAGAGGCTCCTCAGCAGTGGTGGTCTGGGTCTGGCCCTTGCCACCCTGTTGCTGTCCTTTCTGGGACTGGGGGTATGACTTCTTCTTCTTTCCTCCCCATTGCCCTTGCGTGCCTTGGCCCTCGTTCATGGCCTTGCGCTTGAGCGCACTCTCCTCGTCCCTCAGACGGACGGTGATCTCCACAATTGCAGCGGCATGGTAGCACTCCTATATTTAGGGTGTCAGTTATGCCCCGCCAAACAAATTCACATCACATTAACACATTGTACACACTTATTCACATCGCACTGTAGTCCCATTACCTGCAAAGTAGTATATCCAGTTGGCCCCATGCCATAGCATAGGCGGTAGCTCAGTCCGTTGTAGAAACGGTTCACAAGAATCCGGTCTGAGTAACCCAGATCCGGTAGCAGGTGGATAAGTCCGATGAAGGCTGAGTAGTACTCATCTACTGTCATCTTATCCCCTTGCCTCAGATTGTCCAACTCCAGGCGCTTGGCCTCTTGCACGTGTATCGGGTAGTACTTGGCTCGCAGCAGAGCCGTGTACTCCCTCCACTGAAAGGTCGGGTCAGCAACTCTGCCCTCCCGTACTAGCTTCCACCAGCTCTGTGCCGAACCCTTCAAGTAGTATGCGGCAAGTCGAACCTTGACCTCCTCAGGTACTGCTAAGGTCTCGAAGGTGGTCTCCATCTCGGAGATGTACGCCTCCAGCTTACGAGGATCGGTCTCTCCACTAAATGATGGAGGCCTCAGATCAGCCAACGCCTTGACCCAGTTGGTCTCTCGTGGCGGTGGCGGTGGTGGTGGTTGAAGTCCGGGCTGTTGCCCTTGCTGCATCGCAGCTACTATTTGGGGTACCATCTGGGCTACGGCGGCTGCTACTGCCTCGCCATAACCTGAGCCGTAGTATTCTCGCCCTAGTCACCCGTATCTGCCGTTGCCGTCCACGTCTCTACCTCTCGGTCGACCTGACATCTGAATTCACATGAACATTCATTAGCAATATGCTTGCACACTTTTCGGTCCAACGGTTGTAACGCTTCCCGATAATAAGGTATCTCCACACTTAGTTAGTGGTTAACCTTTCCATAACTATTCACTTAGGTAACTGTAGTTAGGTTTCCTAACTCGGTATATTCCTAAGCTCGGTATTCTAGTCATCAGAGCGATACTTCGCTCTGATACCACTTTTTGTAACACCCCTACTACGCACATGCATTACTTGAAATCGCAGCGGAATTTAAACAACTAAACAGTAACTAAACGAATGGTGCTACAACGCCGTCAACCACCCACGTGGTTAACAAGGCTGAATAAATACAAATGTATCGGTCTGATGATCAGACTCCCGAGCATAGAACTAATAACCATATATACAAAAACACTATATCGAGTATTTACTTACATCCTTCACTGTAAACCATCACTGTAACTATTCACAACCAAAATATATAACGCCGCGGGAGCACAGGCGCATCCCGGGCCCAACATCCAACAGTAGTCAAAATAACCTGCATCCTAGAATCTAAAGCATTCCGCTTCTTCGATCCTCATCCTGCAGTAAAGAAATATGGAGCCCCGAGGGGGTCAGCAACCCTTGGCTGGTATGGTTGACGCGCAGCCCATCGGCTACCGGGATGCGCGCACTAATTGTCATGATGACATGGGATTCATTTTAAAACACACAACATATACATATATCACAACTTGGGTATTGTACACAACATCACACATAACATACAAGAACAATTCCTTTTTGGAAGAGAACCAACACAGTTAGTCCCCATAGAGAGCCTAGAGAATTTTGCCATGCTCATGCTAAGCTTGTTACATAACTCGTTACATCCTGTTAGATTAATGGATAACTTAACACAAGGTGCCTCGGATATAGTGATCCAAGCCCACCGAAATAACACATAGTATGCCCCTGTGGCCCGACGTGAGTCAGTAAAATAGCCTTGGTTAAGCTAAAGGGAAGGTTGGAAACCAAATTGGAAAATAACCATTACATACAAAGAGAATCGAACCGGTTATGACATCGACTCCCATACTCACACGCGTGGCCGGAACAGACCGGACTGCTCACTTCCCCCGTTAGCACTTGTTAGCAGTTCATTATTGAACTCAATACACAATTTACAATAATAGGTCGAGTCTTGTTAGACACACACAAGGGAAGAGAGAGTCATACTCAACAACATAATATATTTAACAACTGTAAACTCTTTACATGGTTTAATCTTACAAAGTCATAAACACACAGAAAAACAAGCAACACACAAGCCGGTGTAAACCGGTAGGCAACAGACTGCAAGAAAACCATACCTTGGTCCTTGCTTCGATTGATTTCCACCGTAGGTCACTCCTATACAGGTTTAAGAATGTCGGTTAATTATTTACTCAACTTCAAACTTACTAATGTTTAACATGATTGTATGACATGTTTTAATACCCAACTAATCCTTCCTTACCTACATTATACCCTAGGGGGTTAACTACATTTGTCACATTCTTTATTTATTATTTTTTTTATAAGTTTTGGTCTGTCCGACCCACCGTCCGACCCACAACTGGGTCGGACCCTTCCAGTGATTTTCGGGTTTGAAAAACTTAACTTGTCCGACCCATATCCGACCCAACCTTCTGGGTCGGACCATTCCAGAGATTTTATCGACCTTTGAACATACATGTCCGACCCATGTCCGACTCACTCGACTGGGTCGGACCATTACAGAACTTTTACCGCCTTACAAAACACGACTGTCCGACCCACGTCCGACTCACTCGACTGGGTCGGACCATTCCAGAACATTTTCCGTCCTTCAAAACATGACCGTCCGACCCATGTCCGACCCAAGTCCTCTGGATCGGACCATTCCAGAACAATTTCTTGACGTCTAACAGAGGCTGTCCGAACCAAACTTGGGTCGGACCCCTGGGTCGGATGCTACCAAAACTTGCCCAAACTTTGTCAAATCTTCACCAAACTTCTCCTAAAGCCTCCTAATGTTTTCTAACAACATTTGGTACACTTATATCCACATACAACATCCATGAAACTCATTATCTATCACCTTAAACACTTACTCATTTCATACCGAAATTCCTAACACTTATGTTATTTCCTCCTTAGTTTTCCAAGTGGTGTTTCATACCTATGATGACTACTATCCCAAAATGCTTTCTCCTCATTTTAACATCATCTCCCAAGCATCATTTCTTACCACCTAAACCCTAGTTGATGTCTAAGTCCCTTTGTTTACCTAGAACACCTTAAGACATTATTTCTTCTCTTGTAAAATACTTAGCATTTCCAACATTTCTAGTTCACCAAGCCTTATATAAACACTTAGAAATTCTTGCTTCTTACCTAAATTTTGACATGGATTCTCCTAGAACATTACTAAGCCAAAACACATTGTTTTCTCCACTAAGCACACAAGAACACCTAAATTCACCAAGAACACTCTCACACACAAAGTTTCACCAAACTTACACTACATCACAATATAGTGCATAATTTAAATTGCATGGCACTTAGGCCCTTAAAATGCATGGCTCTTAGGCCCTTAAAGTGCATAACCCTTAAACACTGAATTTCCACAATATATATGCCTTTAACCTGCAATTACATACAACACAATATGTCCTTTTACTAGTCTCCTTGAGAACATCTCACTAGGTCATTATCATTAGCTCTTTAAGTAGTTTTAACAAGCATTATAAGCTCATTTCTCCTAAGGCATTAAACACATTAGGTTAGCATGTTTACCTCTTTTCACACAAACTTCTTTCTTGTTTAAAATCGGCTAGGTACTTGATTCCTTGTCAACTACTAAACAATATACAAGCAATGAAATGAGTATACAAGCTTAATGCTTCATCTCATTGTAAACCCTAGGTTTCCATTATTTCAAAAACATTAATGTAGTTGTTTTACCTTGGTCTTTGATGAGAGTCTGAATATCTATCAAGAGAGGACTCCACCTAGTCCTTGAAAGGTTGGAATGAAGCTAAAACAAAGCCATATAAAGAGCACCTCAATGGGCATTTTCGGTCAACAACAAAACATGGAGGAAATGAAGTTTTTATTTGAGATTCCTTACCTAGAAGCAAGGGAGAACAATAATATGTAGAAATATAAGCTCAAGCTCCTTCAATGGTGGAACTCCATGGCACCAAAATGGTGATCTTGAAGCTTTGAGAAGATAGGAATGAAGAGCTTGATGAGACTAAGAGAATGGTGGTGTTTGTTTTTGATTTGGTTAAGTGAGCTAGAAGTTACAAGAGATCGAAGATGGAGTTTAATGGTGGTGGTGTGGTATTACCGTGAAAGAGAGGAAGAAGAGAGGTTGGAACCGTGGGAATGCAAGGAAGAAGGGAGAAATGAAGATAAACTTGCTTTTAGAAGATATTTGTAGTTATAAAGTAAATAGTACTTTAGTGAGTCATATTTATTTACTTAACATGTTAACAAGAGAGTGGTGAGTCACCACACTTAAGAAAACCGGCCCCCAATAGTACTTAGGGGTATTTTAGTCTTCATTTGTCAATTGTCTCACTTATAGTAACATATGTTACAAACTAGCTTATAAAAGTCACTATTCATAAAAACAAGGCACATAGAAGTGAAATTTTTATTTCCCATTGATATAGACTTCCAAATGTGATACTATATAGTACACATGTTAATTAAAGTAATGATGGACATTTAGCCATTCAAAACTCATTTACAAGACAATTTTTCAAAAATGTGCTTTAAGACTCCTTAAAGCACATTTTGTGTTTTAACTTGTTTTCAAGCTTGGTTTTCTTTGCTAATTGGTTTAATATATTCATTAGTATATAAATAAGGTCTTGGTAAGTTCATTAGGTCTTAACCAAGCTTATCCCAAGCTTAGAGCACATTTTGGCCTTTATTGACCTTAAAGCACATTTTGTGTTTCCTATCGTTTAGATTTGCTTACTAGTGCTTCTAAGAGTCTTTTTAGTCTTAATATACCATATTTAAATGTTTAAACAACATAACTAGGTTTGGGGTATTTCAGATAATGACAGGAAACCTTCTATACTATAAACAAGATGCACGGCTCGACCGAATATGGTGACAGTAAACTAAACACCAGAATCACATGATGATGACCTGAAGACCAAGGAGAGGAACTTTAATATACCCCAGTATTATACAGGACAAGAACGCCGACGGCTACAACTACAAGAGGTGACAAATAGAAGACAAACTCAAGACCAACAAGAATACTACAACTATACATTTACAAGAACTGAACCACTGAATGCATCAGCAACACCGACAAAAATGATGAACCCCACTATCAGCACACTACCACTATCAATGGAAAATACGTATAGCAAATCAATCAGGTAAGTAGTAATATACATCAAGAAGATACCCCACATGCGATGGCAACTAGCGGGAGGAACACAGGAAAAGAATCAACTCCGATAAAGAGCAAGACGCCTCAGTAATATTGACGAGAAGAATCTTAGTGGAATCACCGTCATGAGCAGCTATCAGAAATAAGCATACAGGCACAAACAATCAAGTGAAACTCGTGAAGAACACAACGATGAAAAATCAAATGGAAGGTGAACTATATTACAGTATATGCCACGTAGCGGAAGAACCTCGTAGTAGATTTGCCCAGAAAGGAATAATGGAAGATACATGACATGTGCTTCAGCATCACGGATGGGCAAACCTTACAATATGATTGGAAGCCGACGTACAGTAATAAGGTATGCAATGAAGAATACCAACTATGCTGTGACTAACAGTTACTTAGAGACAAGATAATCGGGAGCAGTGGCATAACTCGGCACATCGATCCGACAGTCTAAACAAGACATGGAATAATATCAGCAACAAACAAGATGGTAAATCACCTTCACCCATACATACGGGATTCAAATATAAAAGCAAGATAATGCAAAATAAAACATGTCAGGGAATGCATAGATTCTTAGGGGCAATACCTCGTAAACGGACAGAAGTCCAGACAAGATCAACAATAACAATCAAACGAGAATAATGTTGAACACAACTCATCAACCCTACATGTGAACATAAAGAAACTTAATCATACCACCTATGAAGCGCATTTAAGACTATTCCAAAATGATTGAACATTACTTAATCAGAGTCGCGCAACGGAAGCGGGTGGTCCCATCAGTTATAATTATCTACTGAACTCAAGGGAAATGCACAACGTATTTCACCCACCTAAAATCTTACAGCCGAGAGGCTATCTTTTAAACTAATCATAAATTTTAAATAAGAGTGAAGATTGCACACTATTTACAGACAAGTTATGCTAGTCTAGGGTACGTGGGCGTACCCTTCTTTTTAAGGGGGGGAGAGCCTACTGCGTTTTAGCATTTTTAGCATGGAAGTACACTTTCATTGTACTGTTGCACTGTGATTTGTATGTGAACAAGTATGACTTTGTGATTCTATGAACTCTTACTCGATGATGTGTACTACGTTACACTAGCATGAATGGATTATGTGTACTACGTTACACTATATTGAAGCTACTTTGGCACTACGAAATTATGTGTACTACGTTATACTATATTGGAATGACTCCATGTTCGCATGATCTGTACTATGCTACACTGCTATGAATGAATTACGTGCACTACGTTGCACTGCACTAAGTTGTTTTTGGTGATGACCTTTCATGCTCAATATACTGTATGTTATGATTGAATATATACTACGAACTGAGAAGTAGTGGAACTTGGGACTTGATCCCTAAAATAGAATTGAGTTGTGGATGCTTAGTGGAACTTGATTCCCCACAACCATTTGAACTTAGATATGAGACTTCAGGGCGAAGTCCTTTTTAAGGGGGTAGATTGAAATACCCCTAACATTCAAATAATTAAATATTAATAAATAAGTATTATTTAGGAGATTATTAAACCCTAAAGAAAGTATATAAACATTTAGGCGTTAAAACACACCTAAACTCCTTAAGGTCAGAAACGTGCGTTAAAGCCCGACCTTAAGTTAAACAAGTTATATAAGTTATAAACTTCATGTAAAGATAATCAAGGATCATTATATGACCCTTAGAACACAGGACCTCATCTAAAACCGAGTGAAAATACAAAATGCTCGGGAGTTCCTTTAAAGGCCCTTAAGGCCCGAAAGTCACGAAAATACATTATAGGATGAAGTAAAGCATTACTCTTCATTCCAAATACACAATAACACTCTATTAAACATATAAGATGAAGTCCCCGTGCTAAATTCTTAGTTAAAGACAAAGTGCTCGGAGGTTCCCGATGGGGGCCCCATAAACCCCCGGGAGTGCCCAGGAGTGGTACCGAAGTGGCACAAACGCCAATATGAATCATTCTAAGAGTTCCTAACATTATTATTCAAAATTCTAAAGAGAATGCTCGAGCCAATTCCTCATAAATAAACAAAGTGCTCGGGCGAATTTCTTAACGCTCCTTTTTGCCCCGGTTAGCCCGGGAGTTGTGTTTCGAGTTGATATAACCCCATATAACTCAATGTAACACCTTAACATATTATTATTGACTATAAAAATGTCAATAAACACATGGAACCCATAGTGACTACTTATTTTTCAGAAAATCCTTAAAGCACAAAAACGCACCTTCGGGTGTCACAAAAATGTGTTCTATGCAATTACCTTGAAGTTTTTGAGGAGCCACGAGTTGATAATATTAAAAGGGGATAATTTAGCTTCTAAATCAATTAATTCCAGTACTAAATTCATAGTACAAGTGGGGGCGATTTTATCATCAAAAAGGTACCTAAAATCAACATTTTTACCTTAAAACTTTCATCTTTTACCATAGAGTAAATGTACCAAATAAATGCTGGAACCTATTACAAATATTAGTATGATCTTAGTACAATATAGTGTAATAAAAATCAAACTAAAAATCAATCTCGTTTGAACTCCATTGTAGGCGCCATTTGGTGTGAAAATTGACTAGTTTTAGCAAAAAGAATTTGTCTTATGGATGATGACTCACCTTATCACATGCCATGTTGTTTTGTGTCAACTTATTCAGTCAAATGGGAGCCTCTTCACCGATTTTCCTGCACCAAACAAGGAGAGATGAGCTTATATTATAACAATGAAATTTAAATACACAAAAGTAACAACTTGCATCTACTTTATACATGTGCTAGTATACCAACAAAACAACCCATGTTCTCTAGCCATATGCAGCCGATTTTGAGTTGTAAAAAGGGAGGATTATTGCCTCATTAATTAGTCAAAAGAATACTCTACCTACTAAACATAATTCATAGTCAAAAATAGACAAAATCAATTGTCTTGTACAGCTCTTCATGTCCGAAATTGAGCAAGAAAAGAGGCTTAAAATGCCTTATAAAAATTCAGCTAAAATACCTAGCTAATCTAGCCATGTTCTAATGTTTTAATCATCAAAAAATCAGATGTTATAATAGCAGCTAATTACCGAAATTATAAGGAGGATGAAGACAACAAATGACATGTATTCTACTTAGAAAATTCAAAAGAAAACACCTTACCTAACTTAGTCCTTGTCTTCTTCTTGCAATTATCAAACAAAGCTTCTATCATGCCTTGCCCACCCAGCCGAAAATGTGCAGTCAAATGAGGGATTTATTGAGCCAATAAACAAGGAAATAAACTAAGGAAAAGAATACTTAAGTTGACATTATTTTTGTCAAAAGAAATTCCTCTCATTCCAATCTTCTTAGACTATACGTGAGCTTCATTCTCATTTGCCATTCACCACCGATTTGGGTAAGCTCCTCTCTTCTCCTTTCATCTTCTTCCTTTGAAGCTCTTAAGTCCATTAATGGAGATTTAACTTCTATCTTCATTTCTAAGGTAAATTCCTAGCATTTCTCAACAAGCCTTGAAGCAAAAATCTTCCTAGCACATCTACATGAATTCGGCATCAATCTATACACCAAGGAGGTTGTCTTAAAACAACATAAATCCGAGGAGCATCCAAGAACATCTTAAGGTATTTTTCATGCTTGAAAATCCTTAAGACACATTTTATGTGTATTCAAAATTTTACATCTTCTAAAGCTATTCTCTTCATCAATTTCATGAAGGAAAATTGATGCTCCATCCATCTTAGAAGTGCCGAAATTTTAAGGAGAAAAGCCTAAGGTAAATCCTTGGAAAACTACTTATAAACCTACTTAAGGTCTTTGTTAAAGATCTAACTCCTAAACCCCTTCCTCTCTTGCATAAAAACCGAGGAGGAACATCAATTACCATTGGAGGAAGCTTGGGAATTCAAGAGGAGTTCAAGTGTTTAATCATCCTTTATTAAGAGTAAGTTTACTAAGCAAATCTTTATTGTTTTAAGCTTGTATAAGCTCTCAAAAATTGTACAAAAATTATGTACACCTTCTTAGGTATTTAAAACCGAAACCAATTGGTAATACATACCAAAAATATAATTTATAACATATATAGCAAGCTTACTACCTTAAGACACATTTTTGTTTTACAAAAATTACTTATGATAGATAATAATGCATACCGAATTGTCTAGGAGAAATATGCTCCATTTTAAGATAAAAATATATCTTAGACATTACAATAATTTTTACATGAGTTACATGACTCATATGTATTTATGTAAAATTGTTATAAGTTATAAAACAAGTTTTAGGAATTATATGGTGATTGCCGAATGCAAATGGTGATGAATAGATTTTAATGAGCTAAATATGTATATGAATATATACTATGAATTTTGGGTAAGCTAAAAATAATTACTAGTGCTTAAATGACTAGTTTAATAAGTTATGTGGTAAAAATATAATTTTTATAAAGTTTGGGGTAAATTAGGTGATTACCGAGAATTAAGTGTGCCCTTGGCATAATTATAATATAATATGGTGTGAGAATTAATGTTATGAATTTTGGTTGAATTAAATATATGGTTAATAGTTAAAATAACAATTTATAAAGTTTTGGGGCTATTTTGTAATTTTTGGAAAGTTTGGTGTAAAGCCGAGAATCATATGAGTTTATGGGTATAATAATGTATTAAGTATGAAATTGGACTTTGGTCAAAGTGTTGACCAAAAACTTTGGGTTAAAAGGATTTATGACATGAAATATTAAGTTTATAAAAGTTTTGGTGTGAATATGTAATTTATGAGAGTTTAAATATAAAACCAAATTTTATATGGGCGAAATCATAATTGGTGGAAATATAAGTGTCCACTTGGTTATTAAGGAAATTAAATATTAAAACTTTAGTTTATAAATGAATATATAATTTATATAAGTTTTTGGGATTAAAATGTAAGTATATAAAGTTATTTGTCAAAACCGAAAGGTTAAGGGTTGATTTGGTAATTTATAAAAAAATTATAGTGTTCAAATAATGAATATCGAATTTATAAAGGTGGTTTAGTGAATTAATTAATTAAGAAAACAAAACTATGTATTATAATGTATTTTGGTGTATAATGTAAAGTTTATGAAATAAATGAGGTTATAATATGATAACCGAAAAGTATAATGTAATTATGAGATTAAAAATATTAGTAGGTCCTATACGGATATTTAGGAAATATAAAAAAAAGGAAATTATGATTTAAGAATTTATGAAATTAAAACTATATGTTGTAAAGGTACAAGTAATTCACTTGTAAAAGAAATAATATTATTTGGAGTTAGTTTGTGACTAATAAAAGATATGGGAGGAATATGCCCATGCGTAACGTGCAAATATAATTTGAGAATTTATTAAGTTGTTATGTCATTTAGACAATTATATATAAGTATCATAAATAATACATGTGTATGAAAAATATATATATTAGATTTTCAAGTAAATCAAAAAGGAAATGAATTATGGGATTAAAACTATGGTTATATAGTTATAAGGAATTTAATTGTAACCAATAAATATTAATTATGGTTAAGTGGAGAATAACAAAGAATTATAAGAATATTATGTCCATGTGTGACATATAAAAATATTGGGGAAATTATGAAGATGTCAATTAGACAATTGTAAAACATGTAACATAAATGGTACATGAATATATAGTTATATACATTAAAGGATCTTAAAATAAATCAAAAGAAATAACAAATGAGTTATATATTAAGTCATAAGGTGATTAAAAGGAATTACCACACAATATAAGTTTATAAATTAGGATTACATGTTTTGGAAATATATAAATGCCTTAATCAAATAATAAGGCTAAGAGGTTAAAGAAACTACTTAAGTATAAAGAAATGAACCTCACATGAAATAACAAATACGAAATCGTTTCATGAACCAATAAAATTATTATACGAGAGTTACATAAATTAACACTCTCAGTTAATCCTATTCTAGGACTTTGTTTGATCAGACGTTGACCGGGAATTAAACAAGTACAGTCTACGGTGAACGGTATGGAATTCTTGCAGTCTGCTTTCTACCGGATTACACCGGCTTGTGTGCTATCTGTTGTTTGAAATAACGACCAAGATAATTGTTGTAAAATGTTGTATTACCCTTGTGCACTGTTGTGTTATTCTATGTGCGTGATGTTGCTAACTGTAACGTGTATGTTCCACGCATACAACACTACATTACCAGTGGAGTAAATACCTGCGTTTTATTATACCGAGAACTTGTACTCAAGTTTCTCACTAACTTCACTTTATAACAAACGTCGTTGTCCTAAACGTGACAACTGACAATACACATTGTGTTCTTGTTTAACGTCCTTGTGTGACACCTAACATTTCTATACTACGAGAACGAGGAGCCCAGTCGGATCTGGCCATGCATGCTATAGGAGTTGTACCTGCCTCAGGTCGTCTCCTATTCAATTTACGTCGCGACGGGAGTTTTGGGTGCTGAAATACCCCAAACCTTAATGTGTTAATTAACTATGTAATTATAATTTTCTAAGGCTAATTAAGTCCTTAAGATCATTGGTGAAGAAATGAAAACCAAAAACAAGAAGAAAATGCGTAAAAGTCACAAAACGTGAAAAATACGTATTTAATTATTTTAGGAGGTACATAACCTTCGTTAGGGTTATAAATATATTTTTATACCTTAATTACACACTAAGAACGTGTGGGAAAATCCCGGAAGAAAACGGATCCAAACAATGCGTTAAAACGCTAACGGAGTCTTGGAACGCGTTTTTCGAGAAAACCCGAAAACGTGACTTCAAACTGTTAAATGACCCCGTAAAAACAATAGTTGATTATGTAACTATAATTAAACATTAATGGGAGTTTAATAACCATTAAAATTAAAGGAATGAGAAAATTCCGGAAAACGGTCCCGGTTAGTGAATAGTGCTAAACCGGGTAAATAAACGAGCGTTTTCTGTTAAAAAAAAAAACGCTCCAGCGTGTTTATAGTAGTGGGCCGGTTTTTATTAATGTAAACAGCTCACTCACATAAGACTAGTTAACTAATTAATAGAGTCAAAAAGAAATAGAAACACCACTTATATCCCCACACTCTCTCTCTCCTCCCTTATTTTCTTTTTCCTCTCTCTCTCTTTTCTCTTTCCTCTCTTTTCTCTCCCAGCCGGTTCCTTCCTCCCTCTCTGCCGATGGAGTTCTCCAACATAGCCAACAATGGCTTCTCCACTTCCTCTTCATCCCTAAGCTCCATTTGAGCTCCAAATCAAAAATAAATCACATATTCTTCTTCCTCTCATCTTCCTCTATCATCCTCTCTTTTCAAAATTTCAAAAGGATGAAGTTGACCTCCATGGGTTTTCCCCATTTGAAGAGAAAATGGCACCAATGTGAAGCTTGGAGTCTCCTCTTTCTTCTAAGGTAAAAATTTCCAAGAGAAAGTCATTTTTCCTTCATCTCTTGGTGTAATCAATTTTTCACCATTTTTGATACCTTGTTTTTCTCCTTGTTCTTGAGCTCCAAATTGACCCTTCAATGGTGGAGAAGTTCCCCTCTTGATTCAAGGGTGAAAATCCCTCTTGAAAGCTTCACAAAGGTAAACCCTAATTTTGTGTTCTAGCCCTTTGATTGAATTGAAATATTCCAAGGGTTTAGATAATTAATTGAGTGTGTTTTGTGTTCTTGGATGTTGGGATGGAGTTTGGAAACTCCATACCCTCTTAATCGATTTTTGGAGGAGATGAGGAGCAAGAGGTGAATTAAGGGGCTTGTGAAATTAAGGTAAGGAATCCACCTTAAACCTTGTTATAATTGTTTAAGTGTTTGGGATGGGTAAACAATTTAATGAACCCAAATTGTGGATTAAAATCTGTGTTGGAATGTGTTTAATTGATGTTAGGAGAGGTTTGTGAATTAATGTTGAATTGAGGGCCTTAAGATCCAAATGTTTTAAGTATGAGATTGATATTGTGGTTGTGGAGTTTATGGTGATTATGTTGTTGTTGATGGTGTTTGAGGATTTGTAATGTGCTGTTAGGACCCTTAAAAGGGTGTGGCTAGACTAAGAATGAGAGGGATGTATATTGGTGAAATGGAGATGTAAAGTTTATGGGGAGGTTATGGCAAAATTTTAATGGAAAATGAGTGCATGATGATGGATGATGGATGAGAGAACTTAGGTGTTGAATTGGGTTGTTTGATGTTGAATAGAGTGGAGTATTGGACTTGTAATGGTGGGTAAATAATGGAGATAAGAGAGTGCAAAATCTATAGCATGATGGTTATTTGTGAGTTGTGAAACAAGGAGGGAGTGTAAGGTTTAGGAGTGCATTTCTAAGTGGGGAAAATTGCCTCTGTTAGTTGAGATTTTGGGCACGTCCGAACTTCCGTCCGGACTTGGAAGTTCGGACATGCCCCGTCGCTTTATAAATTTCGGAGTTTTAAGTGGTGTCCGAACTTCCGTCCGAACTTGGAAGTTCGGACACTCGAAAATTTTTCCCAGATTTTCGTTCGACTTGTGTCCGACCTTAGATGTCCGGACCCAAGTTCGGACGCGTTGAAAGAATTTTTCCAGATTTTGTTTCGACTTGTGTCCGACCTTAGATGTCCGGACACAAGTTCGGACGCCTTGAAATTTTTCCCATAATTTGCTTCGACTTTTGTCTGACCTTGGATGTCCGGACACAAGTTCGGACACAGGGTAATTTTGACCAAAAACCATGTTTAAGGTTAGGAAATGATATACAATGATGGGGATTGATAAGTGATGATGTTATAAGGTTGTCAAGGATATGTTAAGTGAGTAATAATGACCATTGAGTGGTGAAGAGTTGTAATAAAAATGTGAAAGTAAACAAGTTAAAAATGTGAAGTTATAAAACTACTGAACGGGGTTAACCATGGGCGCATTAGTCTTTAAATAGCTATATTACCCCGATGTTAATGGAGATAGTTATAATGTTACCAGTTGTTCAAAGATTTTCAAGGAACACGTGATGGCACATTAGAATGCACCTTCGGTGACAGGTA
Organism: Limonium bicolor; assembly: GCA_023374045.1. Classification (NCBI taxonomy): domain Eukaryota; kingdom Viridiplantae; phylum Streptophyta; class Magnoliopsida; order Caryophyllales; family Plumbaginaceae; genus Limonium; species Limonium bicolor. The sequence goes on along the minus strand of CM041776.1, from coordinate 178,651,569 downwards.
TGGTTTTCTTGCAACCTGTGTCCTACCGGATTACACCGGCTTGTATGCCAATGTGTTTTCTGTGTGTTTGCCACCTTGCAAGATAAAGCATGAAATGAGTTTATAGTAATTCATTATTGTGGCGAAATTAATTCCGATACCGCTTAACCCTAATTTATGTGTTAAACGATAGTTAACCGACCTTAGGTTCACATAAGAGATCGGTATTCGGAATAAACGTCCTAACCCACGGGGACGTTCTAACTACGGCTATCCGTGCGTTTGTGTATGTTGTGACTATGTGTGAAGTATGTGACTTTGTTGTGTGTTATTGTTATCGGATACAGATATCCATGTTTCTTAAAAAGGGATGTTACTCCCCTTATGTGTCTAACAGATGTAGTGACACTATGTGATGTATGTACGTGATAAGTTCCATAAAGGAACCTTTAACTAATTTGTATATGTTATGTATGGTGAGGAATCCGGTCGTTCCGGTCGCGCGTTTTGTTTGGGAGTTGATGCATATATGTGAATTAACTCCCATCGTGTTATGTTAGGGTTGTTTTCCTGCATTGGATTTTGACCTCCCACTAGCTTAGCCAAAGCTTACCTACCCGCCCTCCACATCGGGCTAGGAGGGAAATCATGTATAATGTTGGTAGGGTGTTGAAGCCTAAGTTGCTTCGATTTCCTCTTTGTTATGTTACGGTTGTTCTTCCTCCTTGAATTACAACCACCCATAAGCTTAACCAAGGCTTACCTACCTCACCACTATTTGAGCTAGGGGGAAATTGTGTATGTTGTGCTCGGTCCTATATGAGGCCGCCACTCAAGTAAAGAAAATGTATGTATGTTGTGCTCGGGCTTATATCACCCCGGCACTCCCTAAGTAAAGTTTATGTTCTCTAAGAAGAGTGGAATTAAGTTGTGTATGTTGTTAAGCGAAGTGTGTTGTTATGTTGTGTGTGCTAACCTTGTGTATGTGTCCTATTAATGGATGTTTGCTTATAAGCATGATATGGGTGTGAGTTCGTGCATGTTTGAAATAAAATCAACCGCATGCTAAGACGACAAATAGTTGTGCGTGGCCCGGTAGCACGCGGGCTGCGGGATTACCATACCAGCAAAGGTGCTGACCCCCTTTGGGGGCCCCCATTACTTTACAGGTACAAAGGAGCTGGAAGCCGTTCGAGAGTAGGACGGGTAGTTGTTGCACATGGGTAGACATTCAAATCGTGTATGTATGGTAGGAGTAGTAAGACCGAAAATGTATCGGCGCGGGTTGGTAATTACTCGGTACAGTTGTAATGTAAGTGTATATTAAATGCTGGACATGGAACGGGAATTATGTGTAGTTGCTCGGGAGTTTAGTCCATCAGACCGGTACAATGTATGTATGTTAGCCTTGTTAGCCACGTAGGTGGCTAACGGCGTGTAACACCAAAGAGTTAAGTTATGTTATGAGTTGTGATTTCCGCTGCAACGTGTTGTTAAGTGTGTTGTTAGTAGTTGGGGTGTTACAAAAAGTGGTATCAGAGCGAAGTATCGCTCTGATGACTGAATTACCGAGCTTATGAAGTACCGAGTTAAGAGTTTAGTACTTTGGGTTAAGGGTTGAGTGATAGCGTGAGAAATACGCAAGTTAGGAACTACCAGTGAATACTGGATACCTACAATATCCATCCCGCCCTCCACAAACCCTATAATATAACTTGGGAATAACGCCAGAGAGATGGAAGTCCTCTCTTACTCGGGAATACCCGATCTGGCTGTTATTAAGTATCCTTATAAGTACGGAGAACCTGTCAAACGGTAGATTCCGAAAGGTGTGAATCCCGAAGACGGTCTCCCTCTGAACAAAATTAACCGCTCTTGTTAGCGAAAAGTGAAGAATCTTATGCACAAGAGAATGGAATTTCCAGCACCCTGGGTCAACATGCGGAGCAGTCGAGGACAACCAGCTCGCAACGCACTAACGTGCAACAGCGGAGAAGTAAAGTAGTAGAACCCGAGACGAGTGTCTACGGGACTACAAATGTTAACTAATACACCAACGGTATACCAACCGATTAAAACTACACACAGTAGAGGATACAAAACTAAGGAAAAGGGGTCTCCCAGAATGGGAAACGCCTAGTTAATAGTTATCACGTGAAGACAGTGAGAAGTACCAGAAGATTGTTTAGGACTGTAATAATCAAGTAAGGGCCAGCAAGGCCACTGATGTTAGAGCGGGCAAAAGCCGTCCCTCATGTGTATTGAACCGAAAACCTGTTGGCATGGCGCACTTGCCATGGCAAGTGCTACTACACAAGGTTGTGCGGGAGATTTCTTTTTTACAACTACAAGCGCTTAAAGTTTAATGGGATTATCATAACCGTGGAAGGCTTAAGCCTGACCTCTGTAATTTGGAATACACCAGTCAGCAAGAAGCTAGACTTGGATAAGGCAAGAAACGCTGTGAAACCACGAAAATTTTTCTTTCAACCTAAATTTATTTTCAAACTCTTTTCAAAACCAAATTTTCTTTCAAACCCATTTTATTTCAATTCTCTTCTTTAAACCAAATCAGAAGACCTACACGGGCCTCAGTGCCACATGGTAGGTAAGTTCTACCCAGTTACTTTTAAATAACCGGATGGAAACCGGTAAACCCAAGGGTAACAACCCGAGGAAATGGAGTGAGTTCATAATGATACAACAGTGGATAAACTTTCCCCTTGATTAAGTTCGGGAAGCAGGGAATGCATATTACACAGGATAATATAAGAGGAGTTGACAACAGAATACTTCACCTAGCGTGTGACGGACACTACTAGTACCAACAGTAATGTGGGACGACCGCACTCCGATAGGAGCTTGTGGGCCTGACAAACCTTCTTAAGGGGTAGTCGGGTAAGTCATGTATCAGTAGGATACCCCATGTATGTACACGAGTGGAGTCTTGAACACGGGAAGTAGTCGACTCCATGCTACGGTCCGAAGTAAAAGTCAGACAAGAGTAATGAATTACATCAAATGGCTGAAGTAAAGGAACCCAGTCAAGTTAAGGAAGACTAAAGGAATTAGTAAGTTTATTTTAAGGGAATGGTTAAAGGTGAACAAGTGCGAAGTGCACAAGTTAGTAAGTAAAGACATAGCATATGTCTCAAGGATCTGGACGGATGAACACAATAGCTGGAGTAAGTACCCAGCCTACATATGGTAAGGCAGATGCCTACTATGGATACGTTAATGTGCAATGATCGGGATGAAACTCCCGAGATGATCACAAGGGATATCAATCTCACTAAAGAGGATAATTAATCGGCCAAGAACGCAAGGCGATGTAGTTAATCAAACGTACTCATAAGTGCAAGCCAGATGTAATGGCATAACCTAGTAACACCCAGGAACTATCCTTAAAAGGGTGTTGGGACCAACAATGGTTGAATGAGATAACGTGGCAGAAACGCAAGGGCTGAAACTAACACCCGGTTTAAGTATAAGTCGTCAGGAAGAAGTCTGACATCCTTGAAGGAGCATCCCATGAAAGGAACAACGACCTTGTCATGGAGCCCAATACAATCTATGAACCGTGTAATATGTACGAAGAAGTAAATGTGTGTGAACAGCCTACAATGAGCAGAGCTCGAGGCAATAAGACTTATAAGCCACAAGTAGAATGTGTTAAGAAAATGTTATTGATGACGAAAGTTCATGTGATATAAGTAAGTAAAGCGGATAATGAACCACTGCTTTAAGAGTGGGGATACCTCGTGATATGTGAGACCGCAACAGCGGTAGTTATGTGAACTAGGTTCAGGGAATGTGTTAAGAGTTGACCATGTTGTTACTACGAAAAGAGTCGCACCAGTTGTGGAGACTGAAAGAGTGATAAGTCAAATAGCAACCACCATAGGAGTGGGATGCTAAATGTGTAATGAACAACGCTCAAGGAGCATAAAGACTCGAAGAATAGCGTATTCAGCAACCAGCCAAATAAGTGGCAAAACACCGTGTAATGGCGGCAGCTAATATAACAGCGGATGTAGTGTAAGTTAATGTTATACAATGAGAAAAAGGACGGTGCGCAGTGAGCGACCGTTGTATACACATTGTTAAATAGTTATATGGCGAATAAGACAGTTATGAGTTAAAACCAGTGGAGATACAAGATAAGTGATGATAAGCAGACTGGGCAATAAGCCAGTGGTCGGTACTATGTGATAAGGAACACAGTATGAATTCCTATTGCAATCGCATAAGAGATTTACCGTCAAGAGTTTACGCCTCTGCACTCTGTATGACTGAGTGTTTTGGTATTGCGCTTACGCGGTAATGATCGAGTGTGATAGCTAGGAAGTTTGGCAAATGTTGAATGTGATAGAAGGACAAGACTTATGATGTAATAAAACGGATGCATAAGAGAGGCACGGTGGTACCAGTCAAAGGATACTTGATTGACATAAGTGACTACAGTAACACGGTTATTAAATATCGGTATGGATTATACCTCAAGTGTTGGGAATAACCGATAGAGTACTACACAATAGGTAGTAGCTCAAACGTAACCGACAGTAAGTCAGAAGAAATTAAGTAAAACAGTGTGGAATACAGTAAATTATCATGGAAGTGGATAGTAAATTTTGTAACTCACCGAATTCGCTCATGGTAAATGATACCACGCGTCGGTTAAGAAACCGTTATTACCAAGATAAAGGTGATAATCGGGGATATACAAAACAGTAAGAATAATGTATGGGGCAAACTAAGCTCTAAAGTTATCAAGAGTTGCGCAGCAGAAAGTAGTGAGCCAGCAATTCAAGTGTTAAATGTGTGTAGTGAACATGAGTGGATGGCTAATTATTAACGCCTATAGCCTCACAGGCCAAATCGAAACCAGTTAAGAGCTAAAATAAGCTCTAGTGGGAATTCTTGGTTAGGGACTAAACCGCCAATATGGCTAAGACCCTCAAACCAGAACACAGTGTATAATAAACCGTGTGGAGTTAAAACACTTCACGACGGTAAGACGTTATAAACCAGTGATTAAGTGATTGATTACGTGGGCGTAATCCCTTTTAAGGGGGGTAGAGCGCAAAGCCACTTAGTGTGTTTTACCGTACAAGTGTACGTGAACTATGGTGTGCATAGCACAAAATGAGCTGTTTGATGATTGGTGTGTGTGTTACATAAACATACACATTCATTCATGGTTAATTGTGGTAATTACGCATAGAAGATGCGAATACCCTTGTGGTAAGTGTGTTTATTGTGTTAACGGATGTGTGTGAAGGTATAAGTGTAAGGGAGTAGAAAAACTCCCGGGGAACTAAAACCCCGACAGTATATGTTCATATGATACCAAATGTAATATTGTGTATTATATTTTGATAAAAATATGTATAAATGTATGTATATATATACGGTATTGTGATTTATGAAGAGGTATGACACCGATGTAGAACCTAGTGAGAATTAAATTCCCTAGGTAACTTAATTTAAAAATAAATCTGGAAGATGATAGATGGACATAGTTCCACCCTTGGAGATGTATGATTATGACTAGAAGGATTAAAAGATAGAAAATGGTACATGCTTGAATTAGTTGTTGTTTGAAATTAAAGTGAGAGGTGAAACTTGATTATCATGAGATCAAGGGAAGCCGAACACAAATTGGTGTGGAGAGATAGTTCAACACTGATGCTGATCACATCAGGGTTGGATGATTCTTGAAACTCCCTGTAAGTGGTCACAAATAACCACATCAAGAATAGGATGCAGTTAACAAAATTGGACTTGGAGTTGTATTGTATTTTCAAAGGAATTTTAAATTGGTGGTTTCAGGTTTTCAATTGGTATTTTCTAGACTTCAATAAATATTTTTAAGATTCTCAAGTGGTATTTTCAAAGGAAGGACTACTTTATGTGACCTTATAAAGGATTTTCGATTAAGATCTTTCCAATTAAGGATTTCATTATACTTAACCTCATAGAGGGTATTTTCGTATTACTTACTCACGAGCTGAGGACGTACGAGCCTTTGTCTTTGGACCGATGACATGAGAAGTATATTTTAACGATGTATGCAATTGTTTTGATCTCCCAAAGGAACGGGGACCAGAGTGTCCATCGCGACCGGTTCTGCGGGATCACAGTGTATATGTACTCAACATGGGTCTCGAACCCATGAAGAGATGGAAAAGGAATTTCTGGTTGATATGCATGCTAAGACATGTTGTGTGGTATGTGTAATAATTATTATTTTGACCTCGAGTCCTAATGTGGTTAAGTTCCAAAAGTGTTATGTTATCAAGACCTATGTGTCTAAAGGATATTATGTTATCAAGACCTACGAGTCTAAATGTTGTTATGTTACCCAGACCAAGAGTCTAAGGGTTGTTATGTATGTACAAATGTTGTTAAGGTACCCGGACCATCAAGTCCGAGGATACTATGTAAGTATATTATGTCATGTTATGTATGTATGGATGTGTTACCCGGGCCGTTACGTCCGAGGTTGTGATGTAAAATATGTTTGTTATGGAAGTGTTATGTTGCAAGTAATCCCCGTATTCTAACCAATGATGTTTGGGAAGTGTGAACTTCGAGGACGAAGTTCTTTTAAGGGGGGTAGATTGAAATACCCCAAACCTTAATGTGTTAATTAACTATGTAATTATAATTTTCTAAGGCTAATTAAGTCCTTAAGATCATTGGTGAAGAAATGAAAACCAAAAAGAAGAAGAAAATGCGTAAAAGTCACAAAACGTGAAAAATACGTATTTAATTATTTTAGGAGGTACATAACCTTCATTAGGGTTATAAATATATTTTATACCTTAATTACACACTAAGAACGTGTGGAAAAAATCCCGGAAGAAAACGGATCCAAACAATGCGTTAAAACGCTAACGGAGTCTTGGAACGCGTTTTTCGAGAAAACCCGAAAACGTGACTTCAAACAGTTAAATGACCCCGTAAAAATAATAGTTGATTATGTAACTATAATTAAACATTAATGGGAGTTTAATAACCATTAAAATTAAAGGAATGAGAAAATTCCGGAAAACGGTCCTGGTTAGTGAATAGTGCTAAACCGGGTAAATAAACGAGCGTTTTCTGTTAAAAAACGAAAAACGCTCCAGCGTGTTTATAGTAGTGGGCCGGTTTTTATTAATGTAAACAGCTCACTCACATAAGACTAGTTAACTAATTAATAGAGTCAAAAAGAAATAGAAACACCACTTATATCCCCACACTCTCTCTCTCCTCCCTTATTTTCTTTTTCCTCTCTCTCTTTTCTCTTTCCTCTCTTTTCTCTCCCAGCCGGTTCCTTCCTCCCTCTCTGCCGATGGAGTTCTCCAACATAGCCAACAATGGCTTCTCCACTTCCTCTTCATCCCTAAGCTCCATTTGAGCTCCAAATCAAAAATAAATCACATATTCTTCTTCCTCTCATCTTCCTCTATCATCCTCTCTTTTCAAAATTTCAAAAGGATGAAGTTGACCTCCATGGGTTTTCCCCATTTGAAGAGAAAATGGCACCAATGTGAAGCTTGGAGTCTCCTCTTTCTTCTAAGGTAAAAATTTCCAAGAGAAAGTCATTTTTCCTTCATCTCTTGGTGTAATCAATTTTTCACCATTTTTGATACCTTGTTTTTCTCCTTGTTCTTGAGCTCCAAATTGACCCTTCAATGGTGGAGAAGTTCCCCTCTTGATTCAAGGGTGAAAATCCCTCTTGAAAGCTTCACAAAGGTAAACCCTAATTTTGTGTTCTAGCCCTTTGATTGAATTGAAATATTCCAAGGGTTTAGATAATTAATTGAGTGTGTTTTGTGTTCTTGGATGTTGGGATGGAGTTTGGAAACTCCATACCCTCTTAATCGATTTTTGGAGGAGATGAGGAGCAAGAGGTGAATTAAGGGGCTTGTGAAATTAAGGTAAGGAATCCACCTTAAACCTTGTTATAATTGTTTAAGTGTTTGGGATGGGTAAACAATTTAATGAACCCAAATTGTGGAGTAAAATTTGTGTTGGAATGTGTTTAATTGATGTTAGGAGAGGTTTGTGAATTAATGTTGAATTGAGGGCCTTAAGATCCAAATGTTTTAAGTATGAGATTGATATTGTGGTTGTGGAGTTTATGGTGATTATGTTGTTGTTGATGGTGTTTCAGGATTTGTAATGTGTTGTTAGGACCCTTAAAAGGGTGTGGCTAGACTAAGAATGAGAGGGATGTATATTGGCGAAATGGAGATGTAAAGTTTATGGGGAGGTTATGGCAAAATTTTGATGGAAAATGAGTGCATGATGATGGATGATGGATGAGAGAACTTAGGTGTTGAATTGGGTTGTTTGATGTTGAATAGAGTGGAGTATTGGACTTGTAATGGTGGGTAAATAATGGAGATAAGAGAGTGCAAAATCTATAGCATGATGGTTATTTGTGAGTTGTGAAACAAGGAGGGAGTGTAAGGTTTAGGAGTGCATTTCTAAGTGGGGAAAATTGCCTCTGTTAGTTGAGATTTTGGGCACGTCCGAACTTCCGTCCGGACTTGGAAGTTCGGACATGCCCCGTCGCTTTATAAATTTCGGAGTTTTAAGTGGTGTCCGAACTTCCGTCCGAACTTGGAAGTTCGGACACTCGAAAATTTTTCCCAGATTTTCGTTCGACTTGTGTCCGACCTTAGATGTCCGGACACAAGTTCGGACGCGTTGAAAGAATTTTTCCAGATTTTGTTTCGACTTGTGTCCGACCTTAGATGTCCGGACACAAGTTCGGACGCCTTGAAATTTTTCCCAGAATTTGCTTCGACTTGTGTCCGACCTTGGATGTCCGGACACAAGTTCGGACACAGGGTAATTTTGACCAAAAACCATGTTTAAGGTTAGGAAATGATATACAATGATGGGGATTGATAAGTGATGATGTTATAAGGTTGTCAAGGATATGTTAAGTGAGTAATAATGACCATTGAGTGGTGAAGAGTTGTAATAAAAATGTGAAAGTAAACAAGTTAAAAATGTGAAGTTATAAAACTACTGAACGGGGTTAACCATGGGCGCATTAGTCTTTAAATAGCTATATTACCCCGATGTTAATGGAGATAGTTATAATGTTACCAGTTGTTCAAAGATTTTCAAGGAACACGTGATGGCACATTAGAATGCACCTTCGGTGACAGGTATGGTTTTCTTGCAACCTGTGTCCTACCGGATTACACCGGCTTGTATGCCAATGTGTTTTTCTGTGTGTTTGCCACCTTGCAAGATAAAGCATGAAATGAGTTTATAGTAATTCATTATTGTGGCGAAATTAATTCCGATACCGCTTAACCCTAATTTATGTGTTAAACGATAGTTAACCGACCTTAGGTTCTCATAAGAGATCGCTATTCTGAATAAACGTCCCAACCCACGGGGACGTTCTAACTACGGTTATCCGTGCGTTTGTGTATGTTGTGACTATGTGTGAAGTATGTGACTTTGTTGTGTGTTGTTGTTATCGGATACAGATATCCATGTTTCTTAAAAAGGGATGTTACTCCCCTTATGTGTCTAACAGATGTAGTAACACTATGTGATGTATGTACGTGATAAGTTCCATAAAGGAACCTTTAACTAATTTGTATATGTTATGTATGGTGAGGAATCCGGTCGTTCCGGTCGCGCGTTTTGTTTGGGAGTTGATGCATATATGTGAATTAACTCCCATCCTGTTATGTTAGGGTTGTTTTCCTTCATTGGATTTCGACCTCCCACTAGCTTAGCCAAAGCTTACCTACCCGACCTCCACATCGGGCTAGGAGGGAAATCATGTATAATGTTGGTAGGGTGTTGAAGCCTAAGTTGCTTCGATTCCCTCTTTGTTATGTTACGGTTGTTCTTCCTCCTTGAATTACAACCACCCACTAGCTTAACCAAGGCTTACCTACCTCACCACTATTTGAGCTAGGGGGAAATTGTGTATGTTGTGCTCGGTCCTATATGAGGCCGCCACTCAAGTAAAGAAACTGTATGTATGTTGTGCTCGGGCTTATATCACCCCGGCACTCCCTAAGTAAAGTTTATGTTCTCTAAGAAGAGTGGAATTAAGTTGTGTATGTTGTTAAGCGAAGTGTGTTGTTATGTTGTGTGTGCTAACCTTGTGTATGTGTCCTATTAATGGATGTTTGCTTATAAGCATGATATGGGTGTGAGTTCGTGCATGTTTGAAATAAAATCAACCGCATGCTAAGACGACAAATAGTTGTGCGTGGCCCGGTAGCACGCGGGCTGCGGGATTACCATACCAGCAAAGGTGCTGACCCCCTTTGGGGGCCCCCATTACTTTACAGGTACAAAGGAGCTGGAAGCCGTTCGAGAGTAGGACGGGTAGTTGTTGCACATGGGTAGACATTCAAATCGTGTATGTATGGTAGGAGTAGTAAGACCGAAAATGTATCGGCGCGGGTTGGTAATTACTCGGTACAGTTGTAATGTAAGTGTATATTAAATGCTGGACATGGAACGGGAATTATGTGTAGTTGCTCGGGAGTTTAGTCCATCAGACCGGTACAATGTATGTATGTTAGCCTTGTTAGCCACGTAGGTGGCTAACGGTGTGTAACTCCAAAGAGTTAAGTTATGTTGTGAGTTGTGATTTCCGCTGCAACGTGTTGTTAAGTGTGTTGTTAGTAGTTGGGGTGTTACAACTATGTCACTTACCGGCTGCGTACCGGAACAGTTCAAGTTGGGAGGAAGACTTTATTCCTCTCGAGGGTTCGATTCCCACCTCTTTTAAGTACAGGGGTTAACTACGTTATCTTCTGAGGGACTCATTACCCACCTACTTGTACGAGAGTCCCATCTCGTCTAAGGGTTTATCATACCCGACCATCTTACTCCACGAAGGAGTTTAACGAGGTCACTATACCTCCACTGCTGTGAGGTACTCTTATATACATGTTAGTCCCATTGTGAGGATCTGACTACTGGTGAATAATTACAGGACATCTAACTTGACCTTCTGCAGTCTTGTTCTGTGTGACATTGTTATCCTTGTATGGATGCTTGTTATGATTATGTTATGATGCTTATTTACAGCTTTATAAAAATGACTTGCATGTATTCGACAAAATAGTTGGTGTGGCCCAGTAGCTTGTGGGCTGCACGTTTTTCATACCAGCAAATTATTTTGATGAGCCATTTCATGGCTAAACAATTCCAGCTACCTGAAGAATGAAGAGATTACCCGACCGAGTGTAGGCGGGGTAGAATTAAGATAGGGGACTGTTATCACCGGAATCATTTTACAAGTACTGTACTTTTATTATTGACTTTTATTGTTTTAAGAGGTTTGTATTCAGCGCTCAGACCGTAGCATTTGTAAGTTATTTTGGAGTTAGCCTTGTTAGTCACATGGGTGACTAGCGGCATTGTAGCACCACCCGTTGTTATGTATATATTTTCCGCTGCATTTCCAGTTATCTTTGGGAGCTATCATTGTACAGGTTGTGGAGTTTCGGGTTGGGGTGTTACAAAAAACAACTTAAAACCTTAAAATGTGTTTTAAGGCTAGAGTATTAACCTTAAGCTCCCAAGTGAGATTTTCCCCTTGTAGTCTCTTAGGTTTTCAGCCCTAAAACACATAAGGAAGGAAATTAAACTCTTTTGTACAGATTCAAGGCTTAAACAAGTGCTTTAAGCACCAAAACCCAATTGCCCTTCTTAAGGTAGATTTTTCTTTCCTCTTTGTTGTTACTTGTTCTTGGCTGGTTTCCAAAGGTTTGAGGGCTCCATTTTTTGTCACAATGAAAGTAAAAGAAGGGTTCAATGTTTAGGGTCTTTTAAGACACCTTAAACAAGATTTAGAGCTTGGAGCACAAAATGAACTTTAGGAATAATTTTACCTTATGACTCAAAGTTGGGGCTCTTGTACTCCAAATTTCGGCCAAGCTAGTAACACTTGAGAATAGTGAGACCTTTTGGTAGATCTAAAGGTAGAAGGTGACTTAGGCGGTCAAAAGGCGAGTTTTCAAGCCTTACGTTAAGGTTTGATTCCTCCTTGTTTAAAACTCTTTTTGGCCAAGAATTTGGGGATTTGAAAAGCTTCAGATTTTTTAGGAAAATGAGGAAGAAAAATGAGTCAAGAAGGTCTCATTTTTGGACATGTAAATGAAGGAAAAGAACTTGGAGTTTAGAGCACGTTTCTTACCCTTTGTCTTGGTTGATCTTAGCTTAGCTTCCTCATGGTTGAATGCTGATTTTTGGCTCTTCAAATGCTGTAACTTTTGGCCTTGACCAAGGGAGGAAGTGTTTGCTTGATGTTCTTGCTTTGAAGAAGAAGAAGAAGAACAGGAAAAAAATGAAGGAGAAAGTGAGTGCTTTGAGTCTAGCGCTCAAGGTCTTCCATGGAGCTTCAATGGTGGCTGTTGAAGGAAGAAGATGGAGGAGAAAGAGAGGGAGGAGGTTTTCCAACATGAGATAGGAGGGAAAATGAGGTAGTTTGACTAGTTTTGACCAATGTGTGTTTCTTAAGTGAGAAGGGGACAATAGGATAATGCCACCTCATCAATCCCTTACCATTTGTTGGGACCCTTGGATCCACCTAACACAGCCTTGGGGCAGCCACTTAAGGGAGAGGAGGGTTATTTCGGTCTTTGTTGTGTTTTTAATGTTAAGGACTTATAAGTTGTACATTTTGGGCTTGTTTCATGTGTTAGGTTGTAACATGTGTCGTTACTTTGTCCTAAGGTGTATTCATTGGTATTAAAGTGTATTCTTTGTATTTTTGAGTAATTGGTATACTTTACTATTCACTGTGGTTATATAAAGTATACTACATAATTCTGTCACATGATTTATGATCATATTTCATGTATTGATGTGTTACATGTTATATTAACTTTAGGAGTTGTTTTCTCCTTGTAATTGTTCCCTCTTTAGTCCATTACTTCATGTGGGGTTTAGTGCCCATTTTGGACTATACATATTTGTTTATGTATGCTTAGAGGTTATTTAATTCCTTGATGAATTAAGGTTTGTTAGTCTTTATTATTTAATGACTAACATTTGATTAAATTCTCCCATTTAATTAATTCATGATTAATTAGGAGTATTAGTGTTTGGGGTATTTCATTTTGTGTAGAATGTCTATCTCTAAAAGACCATCGCATGGGAAGAAGAACAAAAAGGTCACTGGAACGTCATTTGCACGTTCTTTAGCACAGTCTCCCCTCTCCTTTGACATACTTCCGGCTGTCTCTGATCGTCTGATATTCAATGAGTTCAGCGATGAGGAATCCAAAGCTTGGTTTGAAAATCCTAAGGTGCGGAAGATACAACCTGAGCGGCATGTTTCTCTGAGTTAGTTAACAAGTTGGATATCAAAGCTGTATTTAAGAAGTATGGCTGGGAGAAAGTCCTTGGACACATAGGACATTACTACCCAAGGTTGGTCAAACTCTTCTACGCTAATGCTTCACACTCTGCGCACCACAACATTGAATCTAAATGTGAAGGAGAAGGACATAAATATTAGAGAGTATGATTTTGCGAAAAAAATTCGGCATCTCCTACCCGAATAGGGTTAGGAATAAAATAAGCGATGCGGGATGTCTCAACGAAGCTTGGGAGCATTACATGGTGGCAGCAACTAATCGCAAGCGCCAACAAGATGGGGAGCCGCTGAAGCAAGTGTTATCGGCTGACCAAATAAGCAATCCTCTGGAATGGATTGTGTTAGCCATCATCTCTCACAACATTACTGCCCAGGATTGTAAAGATTTAAACCGCTTAGACTGCTTCATACTCCCATACTTGTTGAATGAAGAGTTTAGTGCCACCTCAAACCACATATATCTGCCTCAAGTCATGTTCTATCATATGGTGGAGATTATCAAGAAACGGGACTCCCATTCTCTAGGTTTCTTGTGCTTTCTTCAGGGGTGCTTCGAGGAAGCAGGGATCAACTTCACTAGTGAAGAGGTGCACATGGGTATGACACCCATTGACTGCACTACTATGCCAAGGATGGGTTTTTGGGAGGACAATAACTAGTGGGTGAAGAAAGAACGACCCCAGCAAAGGAAGAAGATGAATGCAGATGAGGGTAGTTCCGGTGACGCAATGCAGACTAAAGACATCCTTCCACAGTCAGAAGAGCATGCTTTGCGATCATAGTATGTTTCGTGATCAGAGTATGATCAGCTGGTTCGCGAATTCTGGGAGCTTCAGATGTGGCAAGACATGGTCAATGCTCGTTTGGACCGACTTGACCCGACTTCTAGTTAGCTAGTGTGTCATTAGACTCCTCGTTCATGTAGATTTCGTATGCAATGTTAAGCTGGAATTTTTACGTTGGCTGACATTTTTTTTGAACTTGCCGATGTTTATGTAGAATATTATCAAGTCGTTTTATGTTGTAATTTGCACTTCTTACGTCAAAAAATTAGTCTCTAGCTGTTCTATATTGTGTTGTACCCTTTCGATGATGTTGTCAAACAATTTGTCATCTTGTGTACATTTTCATTTCATGTTGCGATGCCATTTCTCAATTGTAGTTACATAGTGAAACTTTTTCAAAAAAAAACTTATAAACCACACACATACAACAATAAATCCTTAAAATTTAGTAACATGTGTGTCGATAATTTTCAACATCTACGCTAAAGAAGTTTTAAATAATTAGATAAAAATAATCAGGCAAAAACCAAGTTATATATCTACATTTGCCTCATCATCATCATCAACATCGTGACTTTCATCAGTTTCACTACCATACTCAATCACATCATCATTGGATTTATCTTCTTCATTGTACTCATCCCCATGTTCAATGTCATCTTCCCACTCAGCGTCTTCCTTGACATTCTTATCAAATACATGTGCATCATCGCTAGCTTCGTGATCAACATCCTCAGTACGGTGTTCCTCATCAAAAGGCTCTGACAAGGTTGAAGGACCTTCAACATTTCTTCTTGGAATAAGCTTCTATTAGTTGGGGCATCTATGATTGATCTTGCCTTCGTTTTAAAAACAGTCCACCATTGTTGTCTATCTCTCTTTGGGATGGGATATGATGAAAACATACCCGTTGAGCTTGATATGCTAAAATAAAAGGATCATACTTTGGATATTTTCTAAGATGATTCACTTCAATGGGATTATTATAGCGCTTTTGAATGTTTATGTCATTTATCGAATCTATTCAGTTGCATTTGAACAAGGTAGCCTAATACACATCATCATGGCCGTAATAACACAACTCAATCACATCTTCTAGTATACCAAAGTATTCAGATGATTCTAGACCCATAACTCCTACACTGTAATTCATGGTAGCTTTATTTTTTCCATACGCATATGTATGAAAATTAAAACCATTGATGTAGTATTGGAAGAATGCCTTAACTTCTCAGATGGGCCCATTGCTAGATCTCAAATCACATCATTTTCGGTTTCATGTTGTATAACCTGTTGAATCAGTTAAACTAATGTTAAATAAATACCATATTCAAACTACTGATTGTAAGTTCAAAGATGATAACCTATAAACTTACATATGTGGCAATCCATTTTGGGAATTGTTCTTCAAAACATGCCCAAATTTGTTCAGAACTCAAACTAGGATATTCTTGTCCTATATGTTCCTCAAATATCCTGAAATATGAATGAGTTAAAGTAAACCTCCTTAATGATGTAAATTGCATTCAAATTTATGAAAAAACATGTAGCCTTACCGTTCATAATTTTGTACTACTCCATAATTCGAGAGAACAGAAAGGTGAGCGCGGTTGTACTCTTTGTCATCCAAGAATATTTTTCCCCTCTGTAGATTCACATCCATATGAACGACAAAAGAGCTCGGGTAGACCTTCATTGCTAACTCCCTCCACTACACATACATTATGTCCCAAATCCTTAGAGTTTGTGTCTATAGTGTTACCAAAATATTGGGTACAAAGGTTTGAAATTTCCTTAGTCAGGTACGTGTTGCATATTGAGCCCTCCACCCTTGCCGTATTACCAATTTTTCTCTTTAGATGATCAAGAAACCTACAATCAACAGTGTACTGAACAATTTACAATAATGGTGTAAATGATGAAATATTAATTCAGTTTATCATACCTCTCAAATGTGTACATCCACCTGTATTGAACAAGGCCTCCAACTATTGCTTCATAAGGTAGATGTATCAGAAGATGCTCCATGTTGTTGAAGAAAGATGGTGGGAAAATGTTCTCCAGTTTACATAATATGTCACAAATACTTGTTTCAAGACGAATCATGTCATCTTCTGTGACAGTTTTTTTATAAATGGGGTAAGTTTTGAACCTAGGACCTTTGGTTCAAGGATACCACTCCTCTCACGGATAATATGACAGTTGATGCACTTAAGTCCCTAAAAATTTGGCTTAGTTCGGTTATTGCCTTCCAAACATTGCGTGGTAGCAAATGTTTGAACGCAACAGGAACAAGCCTCTCCATAAACACATGACAATTGTGACTCTTCATTCCACATAACTTCAAACAATTAAGGTCTACACACCTTCTTAAATTGGATGCATACCCATCTGGGAACTTGAATTACATAAGTCATTCAAATAAAACTCTCCTTTGTGATTTATCAAGAGCAAAGGATGCTTTGGGCATATAGGTTCCACCATTTATGTCATCCTTCAACTCTAAGTCTCATTGTTTGCATTATTTGGACAAGTTTTATCTTGAACACGAAGAGTCTGCTTTGTGTCCCATCATATCCATTATCGTATGAATTAGTTGTTCAAAAAAAAATCTCCATGTGCATGACATCCAAATTATGTCGAATAAGCAAATGTCGCCAATATGGAAAGTCCCATAATGTGCTCTGTGTTATACCCAAAATTTTAACCCCCCAGAAGAGAGTCTCTTAAGGCACAGGTACTAAAAGGGTAGTTTGGTCAAGTAGCATGGATTCTCAGTTCGATCGGTGCATTCCGGAGTGTTAGTGACAGCTTAGTCATCTTTAGGGGCATTTTCGTAATTTTTAAGGCTCCTAAGCCCCTATAAGCTTTCTCTCTCCTCCAAAAATGGCTTAAATCAACTCTAAATGCTTTAAAATTTTAATACATGATAGAGGATGACATTTTGAGTATAATGGATTTGGAATTTTGATTTTTCAAATTTCCAATAATTGTAACACCCCGTCCAAAGCCAATCGCAGTTATCGCAAAACTTAACACTTAATCGAACTCGTCACAGCGGAAATAACAAACACCGGGACCTTGCCACGATCTGATCGTTAGAATATACCGGCCTTATCGATTACAACACTTTTCCAAAATAAACAACCGACCAAACACCACCAACCAAAATACCACCAACCAACCGAGTATAAGTATCTAATTCATAATCACAAACTTACATCAGTTTCAATATAAACAGACGGGAGCACAAGCACAACCCGTACTCAAAAATAAACAACCCATCCTAAGTCTAACCGCTCCTACTCTCGTGGAGTGACTTCATGGGCCTCTTACCTGCAAGTGTAAAAACAGCCCCCAAAGGGGGTCAGCACGAATGCTGGTACTCCCTCTCATGGCCCCCAAGCTAACGGGGCTACGACGACTAATTGTCGATAGCATGGAAATTGATTAAGTACACAAGCATGATATAAAGTGCAATAAACAACAATCCACAGATGAACATATATAGTTCACACACAATGAACGACACAAGCGTTCCCTTATCAAGCGGGTTAGTAACCCCCTCCTTAGTCCTGATTTCCATAACCTCAGTTCCTTATCTTACCTCAATCTTAACCTTAACTTATTCTCAGTATACAAATCGTTCCTAGAAGGGAATGGTTGTAGCTTAATCTCAAACCTAGGATTTATGTGATCCTACCGCACCATCTTAATGCCACCTACCCTGGACGGGAGTCCAGCGTAGCTGAGCCGGCAACCGGCCCTAGGCTACAAGTCCTTAAGCGGAGGGCGGATCTGATTCAGATACCGTCCCCCTTTCCTTAGCATGCATGACCGAGTCAGTCCCGGGTTTCCTCACTCAAGTTCCAGTTAGTAGAAATCTTAAACACCATGTGTTAGTTAAACCTTATCGGGTATTAACCAACAATCACCAATACTTAACTCTTATTCTTAACTCAGTAAGTACTAAACTTGGTTAGTAACAATCTCAAGTCTCGTGGGTTAGTGTAGAGAAAACACATACACAGCGAGAACAAATATAACCGGTTGCATGCTTTATCTTGTCTTAGTCATAGCAAGTAAACAGATAGCACACAAGCCGAGGGACACCTCGTTAGCAAGCAGGTCACAAGAAAGATTGTACCGTTCACCGTCACCCGTCGTTTGTTTAACCTTCTCCAGGGTCCCAATTCACAAACCTAAAACATTGATTCATTTTTAGGCCATCAGTTATTTGCACCTTACTTAACTCACTTAGTCCCTAAAGACTCCCATTCAATATCCTCTTAAGTCTTTGCCACTTAATCTTATAAACTTAACTTTAAACATTAAAGTTTATACTTACCTTAGCTTAATCCCTTAGGTTCTTAGGTTCCTAATCATTACTACCCTACCAATGGCATACCCTAATACCAATCATCATCCTTAGAATTTAAAATTTCTTTTTTTTTGTTTTAGGCTCGACCGACCTTACCCAAGGTCGGTCCATTCCAGAACATATTACTGTTTGAAAATTCTACCCCGACTGACCTTGCAAGTCCGGTCCCCAAGGTCGGTCCATTCCCGAGAGTTTTCCCCGTGGGAAATTTGAGCTCGACCGAACTTGCCAAGTCCGGTCCCAAGTTCGGTCGATTCCAGAGACTTATTCCCGTACAAAATTCTAGGCATGACCGACCTTGCAAGTCCGGTCCCCAAGGTCGGTCCATTCCAGAGACTTAATTCGTACACAAAATACAAGCCCGACCGAACTTGTAAGTCCGGTCCCCAAGTCCGGTCGGTTCTAGAAACTTTCTCCGGTAGTGTAATCTGAGCTCGACCGACCTTGCAGGTCCGGTCTCTAAGGTCGGTCGGCTCCAGAACCTTGTTTCTAAATTCTCATTTACCTCCAAACTTCTCCTCATATATCCTAGTATGTCCTAACCTCATTTGGGCACCTCAAATACACCTTAAGCCAACCACTAAACACTTTAAATCACTCGCCAACATCCACCTTAGTCATTATGCATTTTTCCTTGTAATCATGCCAACACTTGTAATGTTTTCCACTAGGTTTCTAGGTGGTGGTTCATACCTAATGTAACCACTATGCCAAATGCTTCCTCACCACTATAACATCATCTCCCAAGCATCTTTCACCATCTAAAACTCTTTTATGCATTTACTTAAAGTTCCTTCACAAGTTTATGCTTCCATCCATCAACACATTATTTCCTTCCTAGTTGTTTACCAACATTTGCCTAAGTCCTAAATACTCAAGTACATTCTTTTGATTCCTAAATCCTTCATAGTGATGCCTAAGTCATTATAACTCATTAAAACACCTTAATCTCACCCCTTTTTCATCAAGACAACCTCTAAAACTTCCTAGTACTTCCTTAGTCATGAAATCTCCTTAGAACATCTTAAACACTTAAGTTCTTCACTAAATTTTGCCATGGGTTCTCTAGTATATTGTTACACCCAACCACTTGGTTTTTCACCATCAAACAACCAAGATCACTCAAATTCTCATTACAACATCTTAACACACAATTTACACCAAAACTACACCATATCATCATATAGTGTATAAACTTAAAATGCTTGGCACTTAGGCCCTTAAATGACAATAATCTTAACCACTAAATTTCCACATATATTTGCCTTTGACCTGCGAATACACACAACAAGGCTCCCATTGAAATAAAATGCTTCTTGTAATTCACCTCAACATTGTTTGACTATCTCTTTTCTCATTTGCTCCTTAGTCACAAGTTCACAAGTATAGTCATTGTTTCTCCTAGGTTGTATATAGCCCTTTTCTAATGTAAACCTTAAGCTACACTCATCACATATCTAAATCCCATTCCCTTAAACAATAAAACACCTTAAGGTAAGTAATTTACCTTGTTCTTTTACAAGCTCACAAACTTTCCTCCTTAGACTTTTTCTTTGCTCAATCTCGGTCACCACTTAAACTCTCCTTGCCAATGTTCTAACCAATATCCAATGACTCCAATGAGTGCTAGATAATACATTAACCCTAAGGAACAAACCCTAGGTTAAAAATGTGCTTAAAGGTATTAAGGTGGTTGTTTTACCTTGGTTTCTCAAGACAAGCTTGGATATGAAGCAAGAAGGACCTCCTTTATCCTTTGGAAGTAGAAAACAAGCTATAACAAGGCATAAAAATGGAACCCCATGAGTGATAATTTTCGGACATG
This sequence comes from Limonium bicolor, assembly GCA_023374045.1. NCBI lineage: Eukaryota > Viridiplantae > Streptophyta > Magnoliopsida > Caryophyllales > Plumbaginaceae > Limonium > Limonium bicolor. Next base: position 178,631,230 of record CM041776.1, on the reverse strand, counting down.
GAGAGAACATGATGGAAACCTAGATTTTCTTACATTTTCTTTACCTTAAGAGAATGGAGAAGCTAATGGAGTCTCCAAGCTTGAGTTTCCTCCTCTAATGGCGATTTTCCTTGGCTCCAAAATGAGGCTCTTGAAGTTTTGAAAAGATAGAAAGAAGGTGCTTGAGCTAACTAAGAGATATATGTGCTTGGTTTTGATTTTGGAGCTTAAATGAGCAAGATGTGGGCAAAAGAAGATGGAGCTAGCATGGAGGTTGCTTCTTACGTGAGAGAGAAGAAAGAGAGCAAGAGAAATCGATGAAGATGGTGAAGAATGAAGAAAGGAGGAGAGAGATAGCATATTAGATATTTGATTCCTTAAAGTAAATAGTAACAACTTACTTTTCTCTTTTTCTTCTAACATTAATTGGCCACTCTTGGTGACTCACACCCTTAGAAAACTGGCCCCCTTCATTAATTAGGCTGGTCATGGTCTTATTTGACCAATTAATTAGACTTAATTGATTAAAGACTAAACTAGGCACTATTTGGTTACTATTCACAAATTAGTGCACATATTTGTGAAATTTTTGATTTCCCACTGATTTAGACTTCCTAATGTGATACTAATTAGTACACATGTTAATTAAAGAGTAATGATGGACATATAGCCACTCAAAACCCATTTACAAGACAATTTTTCAAAAATGTGCTTTAAGACTCCTTAAAGCACATTTTGTGTTTTAACTTGTTTTCAAGCTTGGTTTTCTTTGGTAATTGGTTTAAAATGACCATTAGGATATTACTAAGGTCTAAGAACAATATTTGGGTGCTCACCCAAGTCTCTCCAAGCTTAGAGCACGTTTTCGCTTAAACTGCTCTTTTGGTGTTTCCTTATGTTTTCTTTGATTAGAAATGTTTCTTAATGTTTCTAAGGCATTATTTAGCCTCCTTATAACTTAGTTTATCACTTAAACACCATATCTAAGTTTGGGGTATTTCAATAATTTTCTAGTAATTTCTGATTGAATCTGACAAGAAATTGAATTTAAAAATATTCCAATATCCAAAAATTCCAATTCCACCTCAAAAAAATCAGAAATATCTTCCTTTACACGTGGTTAAAATTTCATAGTCAAATTCCTTCTAGAAAGCCATTGAGCTAAGACATCAGTAAATCTCAGTTTTTGCCGGATTTTTTCTATCTTTAGTGAGGCCTACTTAAGGAACCTTATTCCTTCACCAATTCAGATCTCCAAGAATCCTAGACAATCAGAAAACCTAACCGTCTCCAAGCTCCCATGTTTTTACACATTCGAGCCCCGAAATTCCATCGAAATCTCACAAAATCAACACCAAACACATTTTCCAACTCTCACAACATCAACCATCATCAAACCTTCACCAAAACAACATCAAAACGTGAAGAACATCAAAAACAACAAGGATTTAGAAGCCTGGGTCGAAGTCTTTTCGGATTCACCATCAACAAGGCACCAAAAGATTCCCGACTTGAAGAATCATCTTGAATTCAAAGGTAAAACAGGTGGGAATTTTCCTTTTCTAACTCCCCACGACTTTATTAGCCTCCTCTTAAATTTTGGGATCAAACTGACTTTTTTCGGCTCCCAAATTGTCGTTTGTTTGTGTTTTCAGTCAATAACTTGCTCACCAAGTTTCCTCTAAAATTCAACCTCAAAACTGAAATTTGAAGTTACCAACAGGTTTAGAATAACATAAGGATCCTACGTTCAAAACTTGAGCAAAAACCTTCACCCGAAACCCTAAAAACTAGCCCGTCCGGTAAGTGTCCGTAGCCGTGGACACCCTGTCTGAGGCCCCGGACCGGGTGTCCGAGGCCACGGACGGGAAATAACTTTTTTTAAAATTTGATGATTTAAACTCTGTAGACGATGTCCGTGGTCACGGACCTTATGTCCGGGGTCCCGGACACTTAAAAACTTTGTTTTTTTGCTATGTTCGTGTTCTTTATGTTATTTTCTGTTATAAGTCCATGGTCATGGACAACAAGTCTGGGGTCACAGACAGAAAAACTTTTGACCTAATCCGAGTCTCGAATCCCTTATTTAGGTTAGTTCAATTTACTCTTTCAATTTATGTCAAATAACGTTAAAAAACACAAAAAAACAGAAGCTGCCTCCTTTAGTAAATCAACCTTAGGTTAAAGCCGCAAATGACTAAGTAGATGAAATACCTCGTAATTAAAAACAGTGATTAATTAGGCTAATTATAATTTTAAAGGCTTAATTATATCTAAACAAACATGTGGGAACAAATCCCGAAGAAAACGGACCTTTAAAATGGGTTAAAAGCATAAACGAACCTTTAAGCACGTTTTTCGAGGAAACCGGGAAAACGCGACTTTAAGCGAGTCAAATAGACTCGTAACGATTTTGGCCAACCAAATAGTCAATAATAAACATTAATAAAGGTTGGGAGCCAATAAAATTGATTAAACGAGAAAATTCCGGAAAACGGGTTCTGGTTAGTAAAAACTGTAACAACCGGGAAGTTGTGGGGTGAGAATGCAAATAAGCAATGTTAGTGTGTCCACTTTTGCAAATAAAAAGCAAAAATCTATAGAGGGGTGTGTGTGTAGCCGATGGAGCCTCCCCCTCTCACACTCTCTTTAATTCTCCTTATTTGCTAAAAGACAAAGAAAATAAGTAAAAAGCAAAAATAACTCTCTCTCTCCTATTCCCACTCTTCTCTCACGTTTTTTCCCTCACCCTCTCTATTCCTTTCTTCTTCCTCCTGCGACAGCCATGGAGAATTGAGAAAGCTCACCCAACTTCCTCCTTCTCTCCTCTTGTTAACCCCATAATCCTTCTCCAAAAATTACAAAATTAGTACCATTGGAATCCCCTTGCAAAGGAGAACACTTTCCTCCTTTCAAAAATCCAAAAGCTCAAGTTTCGTTTTTATGGGTGGAGGCCATTGGAAGATTTGAGTCCACCATTTGAAGCTCCTCCTTCACCTTAATGTTTTGAGGTAAAAAGAAATTCGAAAATCCATCATTTCTATCCCTTGTTTGCATTATAAGAATTTTCAGATTTTGAACTCCTTGTTCTTCATGCTCCAGCCGATTTTGGCTTCTCCATTGGGCTAGGAATCTTACTCTCTTGCTAGTAAAGAACCTCACTCATTGGTTGGAAGGTAATAGCTTTTCTTAAACCCTAAAAATGTGCTTTAAGCTTTAGGTTACTTAAGGGTGGTATTGAAATGGTATGGTGTATTGGTTTGGGTTGTAGAATTGGAGTGTGAACTCCATTCAAAAACCGAGAACAAGAGAAGAAAGGAAGAGGAAAAGAAGAGAAGGAAAGGAAAGAAAGAAAAACTAGAAACAACAAGGTAATTACTCTTACCTTGAACTAGTTTTGTATTGTGCAATGTAACAGTTTTTGAGTAGTAAAAATGAGTAATGTATTGAGTAGTGAGTAGTAAGTATGTTGTAGTGTAATGAGGAAAGGTAATGTAACAGTTTTGAAGTTTTTAAATGATGTTTAAAAGTTTGGGAAAACCATGGGTAGTATATGTGTATGTGCAGGAATTTATTGGTGTTGTAGTGGAGTTGAAATGTGAATATAATGCATTGTATAAACAGGTGTAGGAATGAGCATTTGTGAGCTGAAATAATGTGTGGGTAATGTTGAAATTATAGGGGAGACTATGTCCAAATTTGTCTAGAAACTAAAGGACTTAGTTGTGTAAGAAGAGGAAATAATGTAGGGGTAATTGGAGAGTCCAAAGTGAGTGTTTAATATCTTGAAACAGATTTGGAAAGGAGCTTGTTAATGGGATGGAACTAGGATGTGAGTTCATGTATTTAGAATGCTAGGAGTGGTATTAATTGAGGAAGCATTGAGAGGTAGAAGAAAGTTTAAAAATCTGTAGCAAAGGAGAAGTGAAAACTGATACAAGTGTTGAAGAGAAATGGAGAAAATGTGTAAGAGAATCTAAGATTGAGTAATGAGTTTGGTGGATGAACTAAGGTGATTTAGAGGGCTTAATTAGTACTAAAACATGTTAGGATATATGTAGGAAGATTGGGGAAGAAATGGGTAAGAAGAGGAATCAAAAACAAAATCTGTAGGCATGTCCTGCTACCGACCGACCCAGAGGTTGGATCGGTCTGTGGGTCGGTCGGGGCATAATTCACTGAACCAAAACCTTCTGGAACGGACCGACCCAGAAGCCGTGAGTCGGTCGTGGGTCGGTCGGAACTTAAAAATCACTGGAACGAAGTTTCTGACTTCGACCGACCCAGAGGTTGGGTCGGTCGTGGGTCGGTCTTGATGAATCCCTGGATCGAAAACTTTCTGGAATGGACCGACCCAGAGGTGTATGGGTCGGTCGGAACAGTTTTGGGTCGGTCGGGCAAAGTCTGAAGAACGGGAAACTTACTGGAATGGACCGGCCCAAGGGGTTGGGTCGGTCGGTGGGTCGGTCGACCCAAACTTACAAAAAAAATGTTTTATTATATGGTTATAGTAATCATATGTATGTATATATATAGATATGCCTATACACATATATGCATATATATGAAGTAATGCACCATTAAGGAAGTAGTAAAGGTAAGAAAGTGTACACACGAGTAAGAAAGCAAGTTTAAGAAGTAATAAGAAAAGAATGGATTTTGTAATCAAGTATGAATGTAAAGAAGTAGTAAGTATACATTAGGAGTATTAGTGAAGGAATAAGTTGGATAAATAATGGATCATTGATCATACAACTTCATGTATGTATAGGAACCAAATAGTTGAACATCGAAGGAACCCGGTAGTACGAATACGACGGTGTACGATATGATTTCTTCATGCCCTGTATCCTAACTTGGTTACCCCGATTTGTGTGCGTATGTGATCACCAATAAGATAAATGCACGAATCGGACTTTTATTGCACTTAATTATGTTTGAACTATATTGTTCTTGTTGGATTCTCTGAACATTTAGTTTGTATAATTCATGAAATATGTGAATGAGAATGGAGAGTATGTGTAAATGTTGTGTACTTGAGTAGTGTATTGATGTATGGTATGGAAGTAATGACTTCTACTAATTCCTAACCATCTAACTCCTAACTTGAGTAATGAGTAAAATGGAATGAGTAGAAGTCCGATATAGTTTCGGCCACGCGTGAGGATAAGGAAACACAAGAGGTTGGATCGGAATCCTGGCTGTAATCTTTTCCATGGACCAAATCCCTTGAATGGGTAGCATCCTGGATTAGTGGGCCACCCTAAAGCCCGGTGGTGGGATGTAGTAATCCCTGCCCGGAGGTCATACCGACTTGACTTGAGTAAGTAAGTAAGAAGTAAAGTATTGTATGTGTATTGGTCTTGACTATTGTATGTCATTGACCTTGAGTAAAAGAGTATTAAACACCCGATTAACCCGGGTGTGTAATGAAGCTAACAAGACTTATGTATGAATTGGAGAAGTGTATCCCCGTATTGCGGTGAGTATTCGGTAAGTACGATTGGCGGACTTGTAATGTCATCCTATATGCAATGAATGAATGTATGTTGTGAATGGTATGTATTGAATTGTGTAAGAGCATGTATGTATGTATGAATGAAATGAACCGCATGTATTCGACTAAATAGTTGGCGTACCCTCGCTAGTACGCGGGGTATGCGGTTATCATATGCAGCGTAAGCTGAGCCCCTTGGGGCGATGTTTTTATTCTACAGGTACCCGCGAGGCGTGATGGTAGAGTAAGGACCGGATTTAATTCTTTTTGGGATAGTTAGTAGATTAGAATGGTGTACCGAGTTGTACACGGCTAAGGCCTTTTTGAGTAGCCGGTGTACCATGGGGTACACCTTTTTGGATAATGAATTATGATTGGATAGAAAGGAGTAGATGTACAAACTCTTAACTTTTGGGAATAGTCTTGAATGTAATTCGTATATTTTGGATACTCGGTAATCAAATTGTAAGTAAGTATTTGGCATTGTAAAGCAAGTAATATGTATTCGGTATATTCTAATCATTAGACCGTTACTGTAAGTAGTAGTAGCCTTGTTGGTCTTGGAACGACTAACGGCATTGTATCACCCGCCGGGAGTAAGTATGTATTCCGCTGCGAGTAAGGTAATTATGGGAATGATTAGAGGATAATGGAACGATTAGCGGTTGGGGTGTTACAAAAAGTGGTATCAGAGCGAAGTCTCGCTCTGATGATTTGAATACCGAGTGTAGTGATTACCGAGTTAGGTTATAAACCGTTTTATAACGGAGAACTAGAAACCTAACTAGGAATAACCGTTAATGATAACGGATACCCTTGACGTCTGCAAAGACGATACCATTGTTTGAATCAAGACCATGTGGTCATAGTGTCACAGTACCTAAAGTAATTCACACTTGTTCAGATGTCAGGACGAGGTCGAGGCCGACCTAGAGGAGAGACATCTGATGGACCGGGTGCGCAGACGATAGCTGAAATCGTCGCCGCCACAATTGCACAGATGCTACCTTAAGTAATTACCGCTGTACAACAAACACAGCAAAATCAGCAACAATAGCAGCAGCCCGACCCGCCTCATCCCTGTGAAACAAATTGGGTAATGGCCGTCGCCGACCTTCGACCTCCATGCTTTAGAGGCGAGAGCGACCCCGCCAAGCTCGAGGCCTATCTCTCCGAGATGGAGACGGCATTCGAGACACTTGAGACTCCCGCTGGAGTTCGAGTGAGGATAGCTGCGTATTACCTCAAGGACGCGGCTATGGACTGGTGGAAGCTCATCAAGGCCGAGCACGTAGTCGACCCCGCATTCGGTTGGGAAGCATTCGCCTCTCTCCTCCGATCAAAGTACTATCCCGAGCATGTCAAGACCAAGAAACGGCTTGAGCTCGATGTCCTGAAGATGACGGAGAAGATGACGGTTGATGAGTATTACGCACCTTCACCTCTCTTCTCAGACTTCTACCCGACCTTGGGTATACCGGCCAAGTCTTGGTCGACCGCTTCTACGGCGGATTGAGCCATCGACTCCGGTATGGCATGGGATTCGCACGGTTTACCTCCCTTCAGGTAAACAACGTTGAACCCTTAAAAGCCATGAGCAATGTGAATTAGTATTCCCGTATGTAAATGTATAACCCAATGCCAAGTAATTCAGGAGTGTTACCACGCTGCATCTCGAGTAGAGATCACCTGCCAGCTAAGAGATGAGGAGCAGGCGCTGAAGCGCAAGGTGAGCAGCAAGAGTAACACCTCCGACGACCAAAACCAAACCAATCCATGGAAGAAGAAGAAGGGGAAGTACTCCCATCAGAAGAACACCTCTGGAGACGGCAGTGCCCATGCTGAGAAGGGCAAGGCAGCTGAGCCGTTACAGCTCGCCTACACTGCACCAGTGGCAGCGAAGCCACTGAGGTCCCAGCCCTACAAGGGTAAGAACCCGAGATTGAATTAGTGCACTTGTGAATTAGTATGTATATGGAGTATTGTAAGTATACTGAACCTCACTAACTTGGAAGCTATAGGTTCTGGATTTGGCCATGGCAAGGGCCAAAATGATGGTTGTAGCTATGTGTGTCGAAACTGCAACAAGGATCATCCCGGCACCGAATGCCAAGGAAGGGAGATCCGCTGCTACAATTGCCAGAAACCAGGGCACCGTGCTAATGCATGCCCAGAATACTCGAAGCCCAAGGGCAACTATCAGGGCTACAAACAGCGTGAAGGCAAGGAGGTTGCATCTGGCGATGCTCATACCCAGCATACCTCTCAAGGACAGGGGTCCCGGGGTTCGCAGAAGGGCGCACCGCAGAGGCAGTCGGCCTTGCACATCATAGACCGTGACGGAACCGGTACTAAATCCGGCCCAGGTAATCACCGTAACCTTTAATCCTTGAAGAGCATGTCTAAGTATTGAAATATCTGTATGAATGGATGCATGAATGCGTGAGTATTTGAAGTATGAAATTGAGCATGAGTAAGTAAGATGGAAGTATGTATTGATCATGAAACGAAATAGTGAGCCTAGAACTCACACTAGATGAAATTTACCACCTTAGGGAAATTCCTTATCTGTCACCCAATACCTTCAAACCCACCGCATGAAGAGACCGACATCACCACTTCAACAATGAGCAGTGTCAGGTCATCCGCCCAGGTATGATCTTATTAAAAGGATACCTGACACCCGAAGCACAAGTTTCAATCATCCGACGATGCAACGAACTAGGAATGGGTCCAGGAGGATTTTATACACCCGAATTCCTTGGTGGAGCAACAATGAAGTTGAAAATAATGTGTTTGGGAAAGGATTGGAACCCTTATACCAAGACATACCACACGACACGAGCAGGAGACGGAGCCACACCTCGATCAATACCCACTGAATACCAAACGCTTGTTACACAAGCTGTAGAAATCGCACAGCAGTACGAAGATGAACCAGTCCCTGCACTTGAAGCAGACCTCTGTATTGTCAATTTCTATAAGAAAGAAGGACGACTTGGCTTACACCAAGATAAGGACGAGACGACAGAATCTCTTGAAGAAGGAGTGCATGTAGTGTCTTGGTCCATTGGTGATGATGTCGTATTCTTGTATAGCGAGCAGAAGCGTGTGGACCTCGCAGAGAAATTGGTATTGAGATCAGGAGATGTTCTAATCATGGGTGGAAAATCAAGGTTGCTGTATCACGGGATCTAGAAGATCAAGTTGAATATGGCACCACCGGCAATAATCAATGCCACACACATGAAACCAGGACGCCTGAACCTTACCTTTAGAAAGTACTAATCTTGTAGTAGCATGTAATCCAGTAGTAACGTGTATTAGAGACACAGTATGTATGATGGTTGGTTTATTCAATAAAAAGTAGTGTTGGTTATTAAATTCCACTTGCATTCCACCATCGTTACTTATAATCTTATGAATCAATAGGTTGTGGACTCGGTACCGAAGGTAACCTGAGTATCCTCGCCGAAGAACAAGCCGGCAAAAGCGGCACCATACTAACGGGAACATTCCCAATAAACGGCATCGAAGCCTCAGTACTATTCGACTCCGGCGCCTCTCACACCTTTGTATCGCCATCATTTGTGAAGAGGTTGGGGCTAGACGCAGATGAGCTACCAAATTTCTGGGTTACTCTCCCGTCGAAGGAGCGAGTAAAGTGTACTAAGTATTATCACACCGCCACAATTCGAATCAAAGGCGAAGCGTTTCCCATCTCCTTTATTGAATTCAACGGGTTGGGATTCGACTTAATAATCGGAATGAACTGGTTGGAGCGACACAAGGGGAGAATCCTATGCGCCGAGCATCGATTTCTGCTCAAGAGTCCATCTGGGGTCACTGTTTCATACCACCAGAGACCAAGAGAGCCTTCAACCACAGTCATTTCCGCTATGGCAATGTACCGGGAGCTCAGAAAAGGACATGATGTGTATTTATGCAATGTGCAAGACCTGGAGAGAGATCCAGAGTTTAGTAATGATGTAGCAGTAGTCTCAGAATTCCCTGATGTATTCCCGAAAGAGCTGCCTGGTATGCCACCACAGAGAGCATTAGAGTTCGAATTCGACCTTGTACCTGGTACTGGTCCCATTGCTAGGGCACCATACCGTATGGCACCTGCAGAAATGACAGAGCTTAAAGAGCAACTACGTGATCTACTCGACAAAGGGTTTATACGCCCGAGCGTATCACCCTGGGGAGCACCGGTCCTCTTTGTTAAGAAGAAGGACGGTAGTCTCCGCCTCTGCATTGACTACCACGAATTAAATGCGGTCACTGTAAAGAACAAGTATCCATTGCCACGCATCGACCTGTTCGATCAGTTGAAGGGAGCTTCGGTCTTTTCAAAGATTGATCTCCGATCCGGATATCACCAAATTGCTATCAAAGAGCAAGACATTGAGAAAACAGCATTCCGAACAAGATATGGCCACTACGAATTCACGGTGATCCATTCGGTTTGTCTAATGCACCAGCCAAATTCATGGACTTAATGAATCGGTTATTCAGTGATCAGCTGGACACTTCAGTAGTAGTATTCATCGGCGACATCCTTGTGTATTCGAAGTCACCAGAAGAGCATGAAAACCATTTGGGAAGAGTAGTTGAGACACTGCGCGAGAATCAGCTGTATGCAAAGTTCTCCAAATGCGAGTTTTGGCTAGATCAGGTATCTTTCCTCGGTCATGTCACTCGAGCGCGGGTATTTCAGTAGATCCATCCAAAATCGAAGCCGTACGATCATGGCCTAGACCTAAGACTGTTACCGACATCCGGAGCTTTCTTGGTTTAGCCGGTTATTACCGGAGATTTGTGAAGGACTTCTCAAAAGTCGCTAAGCCCATGACGTCATTGATGAAGAAAGATGCACCGTTTGTATGGACAGACGAGTGCGAGGTATCCTTCCAGAGCCTAAAAGACTCATTAACCTCAGTGCCAATTCTCACACTTCTAGAGGGCACAAAGGGATTTGAGGTGTATTGTGATGCATCGGGCAAGGGAATGGGATGCGTACTCATGCAGCATGGCAAGGTAGTAGCTTACGCCTCCCGCCAACTGAAAAAGCATGAGGAGAATTACCCGACACATGATCTAGAGTTAGGGGCCATTGTCTTCGCCTTGAAGATATGGCGACACTATCTCTATGGGGTAAGCATCACCATCTACTCCGACCACAAAGTTTGCAGTATGTATTCACCCAGAAGGAATTGAATCTACGACAGAGGAGGTGGATGAAGTTCCTCTCAGATTACGACATCAACCTCCAGTATAAAGAAGGGAAGGCAAACGTTGTAGCTGACGCCCTGAGTCGTTGAGCACACTCGCTTCATTCGCTACTCGCTTCTTCTAGCTTGGTTGACGAGGTGCGAGACGCTCAGTTGAGCGACCCTTACTTCACAGAGATCAGACAGAAAATCATAGAGGGTACCTTCGAGAGCCGAAAGTATGACTTCAAACTGCATGAAGATGGTCTGATCCGATTGAATGGCAGATTATGCGTCCCCCGAAGCAATGCTGAGCTAAGGGATCGCATTCTGCGAGAGTCACATTGTTCGACATTGCATGTCCATCCGGGAGCCTCTAAAATGTACAAAGACATGAAGAGGTACTTCTGGTGGTCAGGAATGAAATCAGATGTGACTGAGTATGTCCTGAGGTGTCTCACATGCCAGAAGGTGAAGTTCGAGCACCGAAGACCGGGAGGAATGGTGCAATCCATGCCCATTCCGGAGTGGAAATTCCACGATATCTCTATAGATTTTGTTGTTGGACTCCCACCTGCTAGGGGAGGGCTCAACATGATCTGGGTAGTAGTCGATCGTCTCACCAAGGTTGCCCGATTCATAACGATGAAGGACACCTGGAAGGTGGCGAAGCTCACGGAGCTATTCGACAAGGAGATCATCTGACACCACGGAGTCCCGAAAACCATAGTATTTGACCGTGAAACCAGATTTCTTTCGAGATACTGGAGAGCAACACGGGAAGCACTGGGTACTAAGTTGAAGCTTAGCACCGCCTTCCATCCACAGACCGACGGTTAGACAGAAGGGACCATCCAGACACTAGAGGATATGCTTAGGGCATGTGCCTTAGACTTCCAGGGGAGTTGGATTGATAAGCTTCATCTTATCGAGTTTTCGTATAACAATAGCTATCATGCTTCGATTAAGATGTCGCCTTTCCAAGCTTTGTATGACAGACCTTGCCGTACCCCGTTGTGTTGGGATGAGTCAAGTGAAGTGGTCATCATAGGACCGGAGTATTTAGAACAAGTACAAGCGGAGGTACAACAAATCCGAGCGAACATGAAAGTAGCCCAAGATAGACAGAAATCCTATACAGATGTGCGTCGACGCGACCTTGAGTTCGCCGTGGGCGACCAGGTGTTCTTGTGTGTCTTACCTATGAAGGGTGTCTTTCGATTTGGCCAAAAGGGCAAGCTGAGCCCAAAATTTGTAGGCCCGTACACGATTACGGAGAGGATTGGAGCCGTATCTTATAGGCTAGCATTGCCTGAAGAATTGGGGCGTGTTCATGATGTCTTTCATGTATCACAACTCAAGAAATACATAGCCGATCCCTCTGATGTACTAGAACCCGAACAGCTATCCCTAGAGCCAACGATGAGATATGTCGAGACTCCATTGCAAATCCTTGATACGAAGACAAGAGACACTCGCCATAAATCTGTACGAATGGTGAAGGTCTTGTGGTCTAACCACGATGTCGAGGAAGCGACTTGGGAATTAGAAGACGCCATGAAGGCGAAGTACCCGAATTTATTTGTAGACTAGATGTCTAGTATCCGTATAGTATGGAGGGTACGGGGCGTACCCCTTTTAAGGGGGATAGAGCCTTTTGCTTTTGCATTGCTTCGGGTTAGCATTACATAGTATGTATGTATTGTAATTGTATTTTGTTGGCACATATAGTGCTAATTGTATCTGGTTGGCACAATGTAGTGCTAGTAGTATTCAGTATGTAGTACAAGGAGTATGGTATGTGTATGGTATGTGTGTAATGAGTAATGCATTTGTGTTGTACGGTATATGACACGAATGACAATGTGAAGAGTATGGTGAATGGTATTGTGGAATGTGTGAATTGGATTGTGCATTGTGTATGGTATTTGAATTGAGTATGGTGTAAGGTATTTGAATTGGTGTATGCTTGTAGTGTAAGAATTGTGAACACCTTGTAAGGTGGTAGTAGAGTGCATTGTGGCAATTGGCTTGCCAAATGGGTAGAATAGTAGACCGTAAACCTTGAGCAACTTTGAGGGCCAAGTTCCTTAAGGGGGGAGATTGAAATACCCCGTAATTAAAAACAGTGATTAATTAGGCTAATTATAATTTTAAAGGCTTAATTATATCTAAACAAACATGTGGGAACAAATCCCAAAGAAAACGGACCTTTAAAATGGGTTAAAAGCATAAATAAACCTTTAAGCGCGTTTTTCGAGGAAACCGGGAAAACACGACTTTAAGCGAGTCAAATAGACTCGTAACGATTTTGGTCAACCAAATAGTCAATAATAAACATTAATAAAGGTTGGGAACCAATAAAATTGATTAAACGAGAAAATTCCGGAAAACGGGTTCCGGTTAGTAAAAACTGTAACAACCGGGAAGTTGTGGGGTGAGAATGCAAATAAGCAAAGTTAGTGTGTCCACTTTTGCAAATAAAAAGCAAAAATCTGTAGAGGGGTGTGTGTGTAGCCGATGGAGCCTCCCCCTCTCACACTCTCTTTAATTCTCCTTATTTGCTAAAAGACAAAGAAAATAAGTAAAAAGCAAAAATAACTCTCTCTCTCCTATTCCCACTCTTATCTCACGTTTTTTCCCTCACCCTTTCTATTCCTTTCTTCTTCCTCCTGCGACGGCCATGGAGAATTGAGAAAGCTCACCCAACTTCCTCCTTCTCTCCTCTTGTTAACCCCTTAATCCTTCTCCAAAAATTACAAAATTAGTACCATTGGAATCCCCTTGCAAAGGAGAACACTTTCCTCCTTTCAAAAATCCAAAAGCTCAAGTTTTGTTTTTATGGGTGGAGGCCATTGGAAGATTTGAGTCCACCATTTGAAGCTCCTCCTTCACCTTAATGTTTTGAGGTAAAAAGAAATTCGAAAATCCATCATTTCTAGCCCTTGTTTGCATTACAAGAATTTTAAGATTTTGAACTCCTTGTTCTTCATGCTCCAGCCGATTTTGGCTTCTCCATTGGGCTAGGAATCTTACTCTCTTGCTAGTCAAGAACCTCACTCATTGGTTGGAAGGTAATAGCTTTTCTTAAACCCTAAAAATGTGCTTTAAGCTTTAGGTTACTTAAGGGTGGTATTGAAATGGTATGGTGTATTGGTTTGGGTTGTAGAATTGGAGTGTGAACTCCATTCAAAAACCGAGAATAAAGAAAGAAGAGGAAAAGAATAGAAGAAAGAAAGAAAGAAAAAAGAAACAAAACAACAAGGTAATTACTCTTACCTTGAACTAGTTTTGTATTGTGCAATGTAACAGTTTTTGAGTAGTAAAAATGAGTAACGTATTGAGTAATGAGTAGTAAGTATGTTGTAATGTAACAGTTTTGAAGTTTTTAAATGATGTTTAAAAGTTTGGGAAAACCATGGGTAGTATATGTGTATGTGCAGGAATTTATTGGTGTTGTAGTAGAGTTGAAATGTGAGTATAATGCATTGTATAAACAGGTGTAGGAATGAGCATTTGTGAGCTGAAATAATGTGTGGGTAATGTTGAAATTATAGGGGAGACTATGTCCAAATTTGTCTAGAAACTAAAGGACTTAGTTGTGTAAGAAGAGGAAATAATCTAGGAAGTAACTAGGGGTAATTGGAGAGTCCAAAGTGAGTGTTTAATATATTGAAACAGATTTGGAAAGGAGCTTGTTAATGGGATGGAACTAGGATGTGAGTTAATGTATTTAGAATGCTAGGAGTGGCATTAATTGAGGAAGCATTGAGAGGTAGAAGAAAGTTTAAAAATCTGTAGCAAAGGAGAAGTGAAAACTGATACAAGTGTTGAAGAGAAATGAGGCAAATGTGTAAGAGAATCTAAGATTGAGTAATGAGTTTGGTGGATGAACTAAGGTGATTTAGAGGGCTTAATTAGTACTAAAACATGTTAGGATATATGTAGGAAGATTGGGGAAGAAATGGGTAAGAAGAGGAATCAAAAACAAAATCTGTAGGCATGTCCTGCTACTGACCGACCCAGAGGTTGGATCGGTCTGTGGGTCGGTCGGGGCATAATTCACTGAACCAAAACCTTTTGGAACGGACCGACCCAGAAGCCGTGAGTCGGTCGTGGGTCGGTCGGAACTTAAAAATCACTAGAACGAAGTTTCTGACTTCGACCGACCCAGAGGTTGGGTCGGTCGTGGGTCGGTCTTGATGAATCCCTGGATCGAAAAATTTCTGGAATGGACCGACCCAGAGGTGTATGGGTCGGTCGGAACAGTTTTGGGTCGGTCGGGCAAAGTCTGAAGAACGGGAAACTTACTGGAATGGACCGACCCAAGGGGTTGGGTCGGTCGGTGGGTCGGTCGACCCAAACTTACAAAAAAAAAAGTTTTATTATATGGTTATAGTAATCATATGTGTGTATATATATATGCCTATACACATATATGCATATATATGAAGTAATGCACCATTAAGGAAGTAGTAAAGGTAAGAAAGTGTACACACGAGTAAGAAAGCAAGTTTAAGAAGTAATAAGAAAAGAATGGATTTTGTAATCAAGTATGAATGTAAAGAAGTAGTAAGTATACATTAGGAGTATTAGTGAAGGAATAAGTTGGATCAATAATGGATCATTGATCATACAACTTCATGTATGTATAGGAACCAAATAGTTGAACATCGAAGGAACCCGGTAGTACTAATATGACGGTGTACGGTATGATTTCTTCATGCCCTGTATCCTAACTTGGTTACCCCGATTTGTGTGCTTATGTGATCACCAATAAGATAAATGCACGAATCGGACTTTTATTGCACTTAATTGTGTTTGAACTATATTGTTCTTGTTGGATTCTCTTGAACATTTAGTTTGTATAATTCATGAAATATGTGAATGAGAATGGAGAGTATGTGTAAATGAAATACCCCGAACTTAAACATAAGGATTAAAATTAATCTAATACGTATTTAAGGGCCTAATGGTACCTAATTAATATTGGTAAGGAGAATAAATCTAAAAAGAAATAAAGAAACGCTTAAAAAGCGAAAAACGCTAAATAAGCGTTAAAATAACCATAGGAGGTATGAGGCCTCGGTTAGCGTATTATATGGATTCCAAAGGTTTAATAAGACCTAAATAATATATGGGAAGAAATCCCGAAGAAAACGGATCCTTAAAACGGGTTAAAATCACTAACGAACCTTAAAGCGCGTTTTTCGAGGTAACCGAGAAAACGTAACTTTAAGCGGGTCAAATAGACTCGTAACAATTTTGGGCAACTAAATAATCATTAATAAATATTAGTGAAGCTTTAGAACCAATAAAATCAATAAAACGAGAAATTAGTAAAAAACTGTCAAAAACGGGAAGTTGTGGGGTAGAAACATAAATAACACAAACTTATGTGTCCACTTTTAAAATAAAAAGTAAAATGTATGTGTGTGCTGTGTGTATGTCCGGTTTGGACCCCTCACTCACACTCTCTCACACACTCACTCCCTTATTTACAAAACTACAAAACTAATAAAGTAAACACTCACTACTTTTACCGTATACTCTCACATCCTCTCCTATCTCTATCTCCCTCTCTCACGTAAATCCCCACCCTCACTCTTTCTTTCTCTTCTTCTTCCTCCTCCAGTGATTTCCATGGAGAAATGGAAACACCCACACAAAACTCTACGTCTCTCCTCTTGTAACCCCCTTGAATCTCTTCCAAAAATTATAAAAACTACACCATTGGAATCCTCTCATCAAGAGCTACATTCCTATCTTTTCAAAAATCGAAACAACAACTTTCATCTCCATGGGTATGGAGCATTTGGAGTTTCAAGACCACCATTAGAACCATCTTCCTCCTTGTCATTTTAAGGTAAAAATCTTCTTGAAACTCCTTTGTTTTTCTAGCCTCATGGGCAAAACGAAAATGAAGCTAAAACCTTGTTTGGTTTCTTTGCACTCTAGCTGATTTTGGCTTGTTGAAGGAGTTGGAAATCTTGTTCTTGAACCACTCCGAACTTCACTTACACCCTTGCAAGGTAAGGAATTTTCTAAACCCTAAAACCCACATTAAAAGCTTAAATAATGTTAGGGTTAATTTTTAGTATTGAATGGTGTATTTAAGAATGGGTTGTGATGTTAGATTGGTTGAGAGACTAAAACCGGTAGAGAGAAGGAAGGAGGAAGAAGCAGGAAGAACAAAGAAAATCTAGAAGAAAAACAAGGTAATTAAACTCACCCTTGTGTAGTCTCGTATATGTATGTGTAACAGATTTTAGAAGTTTAAAATGAGTAATGGAAATGGTATTGTGTAGTAATGTATTGCGTAGGAGAATCTAAGTGCTTAAAACCGTTGAAAGACATGTAAAATGTATTGAAACTTAGTTGGGTATTGGGTCGTTGAGTGCAGGAATTTTTAGTAGTGTTTTAGTATTGGTAATTGTGTATGGGAGCTTGTATATTGATGTTGGGTATAAACAGGTGAGATGATGTTAATGTGTGAGGAAACATTGTGGTGAGAGTGTATAAAATATAGGGGAGACAATGGCAAAATTTGCCTAGGATTATAACGCTTAGTGAACCAGAAACTAGGTGACTAATAGGTGTTGTAACAGATTTTGATAGAGAAAGATAAAGGAGTAGATTGGGAGAGATAAATAATGTATTGTGATGTACTCGGAACTCTAGAAATGACATTAGAAGAGGTGGTTAGAGAAGGGGAGAGTAAGTGTCAAAATCTGTAGCAAAGATGTAACACCCCTCTCCATAATCACGATATAATCTCTCACGTAGCAAATAAATAAAACGTCTCGCAGCGGAAAAACAAATAACCATTACAAAACTTACTCGGGTGTCACCGGCCGTTACTCGCCCATGCGAGCAACGCAGCCAAACTACATCCAACTTCCAACAAAAAACTGCTAAACGCAGTGATAACGAGAAACTCCTATACATACACTAAGTCCATAAACCATAAACATCGACAAGTGAGCGTTTACCCAATCCTGAAGAATAAAACCTACCATAAGACATACCCATCTTCCTTACAAACAACATCTCCAATTACCCTGTTCCTGTCTTCAGCTCCGACAATGATCAACAACCTGAAATGGTGTAGTATCAGCGATAGACGCTGAGTATGCCGGGCCTGGACCCTAATGGTCACTTGTCATTTTAACCATCTTATTATTAGGTCGGTTTCATGCTTTACCATTTTACAGTTATAACAATACTGTAATAAACATGTATAATACACATACTCATCCATCCAAATATTCATAGATATTCAACCATCCATCCAATCCACAATCATTTAATAACACAATCCACAATTATATATCGAACGTATCGAACAATAACAATATAATGTACAATGTACATTCGCCGTAGCGTACAATTTTCATATTTAATTTACCTTAGCCTTGTAGGCTCCATCCAACCATCAACACACAATAAAATAACCACAAGTATAACCAATGAACAACAAAGCGAAACAACGAGAATAATAAACAAGTATTAAGTCTCGTCCATGGTATTGTTCGCCACTGTACAAGTCTCAATTGTTTTAGTTGTTCAGTTATACCTAGTGACAATGTCTCGTTAAAACGACACGTCTCTAGTTACCCATATATTATGGCGGGTCACCCACGGCAGTAGCCACTCCAACGGTAGAGTCTCCGACCAACGAGCCATTCTAGCTCACGGGAAATTTTCTTGATACTTACGGACCCGTACGCGGACATTGGTATCGTTTTTGTGATCACAGCGCGCACCAAGAGCCTCATCCTCTTGGCTTTACTTCCATTCCATTAATTAATTAATTATACCATCGCATCGCATTACCAAATTTTCTAACACAGCAGACTAAGGTCATTAGTCTAATCCGGAGTCTGTAAACTCGGGATCCAGTGCTAGATACAAGAGCGGCGTATAGAAAGGCCAATGCTCCATATAAAAGTCTCAGATAATATGTATATGTTATTATCATAGTGCTACAACGTTTTACTTACGTTCCTTATTTTCATATAAGATAGCACCATAGCCGCTAGTTCGTTTTATATTATAGGTTCATATATACGAACCAATACTGTTAACTCAACAACAGTAAATAATAAGCAGCTATAAATATACAATTCATGCATATTAATTAACACATTCAGACAAACAATCTTATCACAGATCACACAACAACATACAAGTTATATCAACCAAATCCGAGCCCAAGGAGCAACCTTAGGACAACTCGGATCAAACCCCTTTACATACCGTTCACCCTGACTGTATTACGGTGGAGTATGAATCAGCAAGATCCTACGCTCCGTGTAGTCCGTTAGCTCGTCAAGCGTCCTTGTCAGAAGTATACTCTAAACGGTAATAAAACTATAAGTCAGTCTCCATGACTAACTACATCCGGTATTTCCGAATTATAAGTAACCCCGACAGTTCACCCCTGTTTTCTACAGTTGTTTGTTACAGGTTTTTCTAAAACAGTCGGCTTTGTTACTTAAAACGCGTACGTCAAAACTATTTCAACTGTTAAGTTTAATTCCTTATATTTCTTTTAATCTTATCCACATCTAGTTTAGGTACGTAACCTATAGTTGCATGTATGCATGCATTCTTATTATATATTTTTTTCCATCATCCATTATAATTCTTGTATTTCATTACCCATTATCTTAGCAAAATTCATAGCCTATAGTTTGTAACTATATTTTTTTCCAAATAACCACCACCATTAAATCATAAGGTTTTCAACCAAAATATATTATCCACCTTATATACATTATTCTTGTGTATGTATATATTTTTACCACGTAGGTAATTCTCATGAGTTTCATAAACTCTTGTATTTTATGTTACATTTTATCATCTTTTATTGGATGATCATTCCCATTAGTTGTATTATATTATACAACTTATATTAAGATTATTATCCTAATATCATGTAACATCTTATGTTGTATAATTACAACTCCTAAGGTTTATTCCATAAACACCTTAGTTTATAAATCTCATTCATTTATAGTTTGTCACATTATTTTATGTGAGTACCCTTCCTTATATTAATTCCATCTAAACCATATAATTGTCATAACATTTATAACATCATAGACCTTAGTCTAAAATTCATTTTCCAACTCTTATTAACTCGGTATAGCCCTTAACTTCATTTAAATCCCATTTTGACCACATAACATTTTTGTAATGTTATACCATATACTAATATCATACTATGTGATATTTTTATTCCCTTTAACTCATACCTATAGTTTTTATACAAAACTATTTTATATTGCCTCTTAGGCACCAAAGGAAAATATTATTCTTTTTCATAAGCCATAGTTTCCTTAATTTACAAAATCACCCCTTTCTTTTTACCATGTTATATATACCATTTAATATAACATTTCTAACTTATAAAAGAGTATAACCTATGGTTATTTTTGTAAATTCCTAACAGCCCTTGTGCTATTCTAAAATTGCCATTTGGCCCTATTTATAACATATAGTCTTACCATATCATTAAAACCATATGTCATACACATATCTTAATAAATTCTCTTAATAATTCTAAAAATCACCAAATTCCACCAAAGGGTTATAAATATCCTTATTAACCCATATACTTTTGGTATTTACCATTCCACCATCTATTTTTCTCCAAAGTGCATAATGACATAATAACTATATATTATACATATATAGTTCATTTTAATTCCAAAATCCACCAAATAAATTCCTAAAAATTCCTAATAGCCCATGGGTGTTTAAAATACCATTTTACACCCTTAGTTTTCGGTAATAACATATTCACCACATATGTTATAAAAATATTACCATAAGATTCTTATCTTATTATACAACCTTAGATAAGTTATTTAACTTATCTAATTGGTCAAAACCTAGCATATGGTCACGGTTGACCACCTTAATATTTCCTTGACCACCAATTCCTTATAATTACGGTTTAGTACCCAAACTTTCTAAAATTCACCATTTAACCCAAAACTTTATAAAATCTTATAAGCTTTATTTTAACTCCTTTTTAACTCTAAGTTTCGGCTTTATTTTTCTAAAGTCCCTAAATTTAATTTAATTACACCTAATACCCCATTTATTTTCGGTAATGCATTTATACTACTTAAACTTAATTAAAAGCTTGTAAATGCATAAATAAAATGGCCTAAAATACATGGCCTTATTACAAACATTGGCTTGCAAAATAAATTACACATAAATGTCCCAAAAACACTTATAATTCTCGGCCTCACCACACACTTTCCATTTAATTACCAAACTTCCACATAATGTCTTAAATTTGACAATTATGTTAATTAAATCTCTTAAATGACTAGCTTAATATATCTTAGTCATTTTTTTCCATTTCTAGGTCAATATAACCCATATTTATCATTTCACTCTCGGCCATATTTATATATAAGCTTAGAAATAAAAAATATATTTAAGGTGTTTATACCTTGATTTGCTTGAATAATTCCTTGTTTGAATTCGGCCAGCCTTGGATAAAATTTCCAAAGCTTCTCTTGCATGTTTTCAAACAGCAAACAACGCCTAGTTAGTTTCCAAGAAAGATCTAACCATAAGAAGTAATTTAATGTAAGATTTAAGGCAAAAAATCACCTTAAGAATGCAAGGAGAGTTCAAGATGGTTTCGGCCAGAATCAAACACACCACAAGGTGTTAGATCCACCATATTGACATAGGAAATAGCTAGATCTCAACAAACTACTTTGTTATTAGGTTTTACCTTGGAAAAATGCCTTAAAAGAGAGTATTTCCTTTGGATCTCGGCCATCCTTGCTCCAAATGGCTAACCAACAGATTCCACATGAAAAGGAGAAGAATATGAGGCTATGACCAAAGTTTCACAGCCGAAATTGAAGGGAATCAAAAGTTATGAGGTTAAAGCACATTTTTACCTTAAATGGTCAAGACTTGAACTTCCCTCCTTAGATCTGGTTATGTACGAAAACAACACTTCCTTTAACCTCCAAATCACTCTACATAGATGTATAGAAAAGGTTGGAGTGTAGATCAATCGAAAAAGGAAGGAAAGATGAAGAAGATGGGCATTTTTATGCCTTAAGAGCTTACCTAGAGCTTGAAACCTCATCAATGGTGCTTGGAACTCTTACCTACGGTGGAGGGGATCCAGAGAGAGCTCATGGACAGAGCAAACTCGGCTGAAGAGGAGAAATGAAGGGGAAAGACCTAATATTGCCTTAAAGCACTTTTTTTGAATATTTTATGTCATTATTGAATTGGTGACTCATCAAGTTTTATTGCAATTGATAATTGATGAGTAATTTCGGTGGAGACAAGGAGGAGACAATGACAAGGGCATCCGTCCTTGATTGGCAAAGGTAGGGCATGATTGGAGCCAATTTTGAATGAAAATGGAGATAAATAATGTTACTTTAGTTCATTTATTGTAAGGTGACTCATCTCTTGTCTTGTACCAGCTTGGAGCCACGAAATACAAGGGGGAAGAGGCTCCAAAAATTGCTGGCTCACATGGGTAAGGTAAGTGGAGCCCACCTTTTTTTGTTTTATAAGGTAAAGTATGTCTTTTTTGTTATTTTATGCAAAAGTAAAGGACTATATTTAATTGTCACATGGGACTTGTCTCTTGGTCTGTTAAGAGACTTAATTATCTGATTTTATGTAGTCCATTTCGTGGTCAATGGTCAACATTGACCAACTTAGTCAATGTTGACCCAAACGGGCCCCACTTTAGGGTTTTATTAATATTTTAATATTAAATTTGTAAAAATTCGTAAATTTCTGGAATTAAATTCCTAATATCATATAATATGATATTTTATTATATTTAAAGGTAATTATAACCTTTTAGCCCATTTAAAACCAATTTAAAAGACAATTTCACAAAAACGTGCTTTAAGGAGTTTTAGCGCACATTTTGTGTTGCCTGGTGTTTCTGAGTTCTGTTTTCTTTGACAACGGTCTTGTTGTGTTCCTTACATGATATTTGATCATGTAATTCAATTTTATATCATTTAGAGGTCATTAGATTTTTAAGGTTTTCCTAGAGCACCTTTTTGCCCTTTTTGACCTTGAAGCATGTAAATGCTTTTTCTTTGTGTTGGAGTGTTGTCCAACGGTTATAATATGTTTAATATTATGTTAATATACTTAGGACAAATTTTTAGGTCCTAAGAAGTTCATTTGGGTATTTATTTACCCTTAACAGTCAAAGGGTGTAACATCTTGTTTTATGTTGACCGCTGTTGATCTCAGTTGACTTTTAAGGCATGTTTAGGCCTTAATTAATGTGATTAAATATTTAATCCATATTTAATAATATTTTAATATTTCAAAAGAGGTATTAGATTACATTGTAGAACTAAGAAGAAATAGTGTGCAAGATTTGGTAAAATGAATGTTGGACTTGGGTATAGATGGTACAATTGCTTGGAAATGAATTGGCTTGGTAAGAGGAGGTATTTGGGATGCTAGGAGTGACATTGGTAGAGGAAGTATTGGATGTTAGAAGTTGGAACAAAAATCTGTAGCATTGAAGGATGCAAAACTGTTGTAAGTGTGGAAGGGAAGTGATGAAATTGTGTAAGTGGATTGATGGATTTAGTAAAGAATTTGGTGGATGAACTAAGGCAATTTGAAGGGCCTAGGTAGTGTTTAAACATGTGGGATTACATGTAAGAAGATTGGAGAAACAATGGGTAAAGTATAGGACTGAAAACAGAAGTAAAAATGCAAATACTGGGCCGGACCGAACTTGCGACCGGACTTGCAAGTTCGGTCGAGCCCAGATTTACAAAGACGGGAATGCTTCTGGAATGGACCGAACTTGCGACCGGACTTGCAAGTTCGGTCGGACCAGAAAAATTCTCCCGTCAGTAACCTTCTGGAATGGACCGAACTTGCGACCGGACTTGCAAGTTCGGTCGGCCAGAAAAATTTCCGTCTTGTAAGCTACTGGAATGGACCGACCTTGCGACCGGACTTGCAAGGTCGGTCGGGCTAAAATTTCGTCCGTAACTCACTGGAATGGACCGACCTTGGGACCGGACTTGCAAGGTCGGTCGGCCCTGGAATTTTCACCCGATGTAGCCTACTGACTTGGACCAAACTTGCAAGATCGGTCGCATGTTCGGTCGGGTCAAAACTTACAAAAAAAAAAACTATAAGACTATGGTTAGTATATGTATGTATGTATATGTATACCCACCTATACATACGTGCATATATATGTAAGTATACCATTGTTAAGCGATGAAAAGTAACTAAATAAAATGTAAGTATAAGAATGTGAAGACTTAGTAAGTATGAGTTAGGAAGCGTAAGGGTAACCGAATCAAATTAATGATTGTTAGATTAATTGTTCGATTGTATGTAAATCATAGGATTTGATTTGTGAACACCGGAGGAACATTGGGATACAAGTACCATGGTGAAAGGTATGATTTCTTCATGCCCTGTATCCTAATCTGGTTACCCCGATTTGTGTGCTTATTTGATCACCTAATAAGATAAATGCATGAATCGGACTATATTGCACTTACTGTGCTTGTTTACATTGTTCTTGATATTTGTCTTGAACAATAGTTTGTATAATTCATGAAACATATGAATGATGATGATGTGTATTGTATTTTGTAGTGTACTTGTATATTGCACTGTATTTTGTATGGATGTGTATATGAGCTTTGTATTGTATTATTGTGGCATGAATGAATGACTTCTGCTAATTCCTAACTACCTAACTCCTAACTTAAGTGAGTAAATTGGAATGAGTAGAAGTCCTATAGTTTCGGCCACGCGTGAGGAGCGGAGTCACAAGAGGTTGGCTGCAATTCCTGACTCTAAAGGTCCGCGGGCCCAAATCCCTTAAAGGGTAGCATCCCGGATGGTGAGTCAAGTAAATCCCGGAGGTGGGACGGTGTAGTCCCAGGGCCGGAGGTCCGACGACTTAACATGAGTAAGAGTAAGAGTAAGTAAGTATGGATCCGTAAGTATGTATGAGTATGTTGCATGATAAGCCGCAGACTTATCATATTTTATGCACTAGATTTAGTATTATATTTATCTAAATAAAGTTATTTATGTTATTTATGCTTATTATGTGTAAAGTATAATATTTGTACAGATTTATGTTTTTATGAGTTTTCTGTGCAAGGAATGATTTTCTAGGCAAAAGTTCAGTTGAAGCCGGACTCCATGCCGGGTAGTTTCTGCACGGCATAAGCACAGAACAGAAAAGAGCATTGCCGGACCTAATGCCGGGTAGATTCCATCCGGCATAAGTGAAGAGTCGCCACGGTTGACCAAGCGATAGCAGTTATTGACCGTTGGTGAAAAGGATGATGCCGGGTGTGATGCCGGGTATATCCTACCCGGCATATGCACTGTTTCGCGCGGAAATTGACGGTTTCGACCGTTAACAGTTGGGCGCATTTTACACGTGTGCCGGCTATTTGGGACCCGGCACGACGCCCGGCATCGACACAATTAATGCCTATAAATAGGCCGAGGAAGGCTACAATTCAATACATTCCAACATTATATTCCACTCCATTCCACGCTTTATTCCCGCCACATTCCATCTGTTGGTGTCCAAGGCATTTCTACGGATCCATCCACAAGAAGAAGAGAAGATTTCCTTTTTCGGGTTGAGGCTATGTTCAATCTCCTTCTCCCTTATGTATTTTCTTCTTTATTTGAGTGGATGGTGAAGTAGAGATCCTTGTTAGGCTTTGGCTAGGGATGAATTCCTTCTATGTAAACACTATGATTATCTCAATACAAATTCAAGCGTTCATTAAGATTCTGGTTCTTAGTGCAAGTGAATTAGTTGATCACTCGTTCTCTTTATGCAAATTCTACTTAAGGGGGATTTCCCAAGAGTAGGATAGGTTAGACAAATCGTATTGTGGTCTTTGATGTTTTCATCTATAATTTAGGGTTAGCATTAAAGATTGCGAGTTAATCCATCTTCCCCCCATCTCCTTGTTCATTTCGTGGCATGATATATGCTCGATTTATTAATGGGTTTTGAGTTTCTTGTTCGAAGCAAGCAAGAGAATGGTTTTCACCATATGAACGTGCCGGATGCACTGCCGGGTGCTTCCTGTCCGGCACATTCGAGAATTTGAATATGACGTGCATCTGGTGTCCGGCAGGACATCCGGCGCAAATATGTTGGTTGGTTAAGTTCGTGTCTTGAAGTTGCATT
This sequence comes from Limonium bicolor, assembly GCA_023374045.1. NCBI lineage: Eukaryota > Viridiplantae > Streptophyta > Magnoliopsida > Caryophyllales > Plumbaginaceae > Limonium > Limonium bicolor. The sequence goes on along the minus strand of CM041776.1, from coordinate 178,605,309 downwards.
GCGTGATCATGTTGTTACTTAGGGTGGTTTAGTCCTAAACCTCGCATTTAGATAGATAGGTCTTAGTTAATTATTGTATCATTTCAATTCCCCCTTTTGTTATTATAGAATAGGCTTTTGCCCGGATTAGGACTAATTTCTATAAGTCCCTTGGGTACGAACTCTCGGTCGTAATATATTTACACTATACTCCGACCGGTTTTATTTTGCTACCCGTAGTAGAGTTGTAGGTTTAGTTATTTATTTTATTGTTTGTATATAGTTTATCCTAACAAATTCTCTGTTAGCAAATTGGCGCCGTTGCCGGGGACTTGGAATTAGTCCAAGTCCTAAATTCGGTAAAACGCCTATTCTCTTTTTTCCCTATTCTTTATTCTTTGATTCTTTGATTCCTTGATTCTTTAATTATTTTCGCACTTAGTTGCAGATTTGAATGTGCCGTGCGAAGCGCGGTCAACTGTTACCCAGCAAACCCGGAGGAAGTCCGATGCCGGACAGGTTTGGCCCGGCATCATGCCCGGCATGTTCAAATTGTTTTCAAAATTTCGTATATTGTTAAATTTAACAAATCTGAATGTATTCTTGTCTACTCTTTCGTTATTCTCTTATATTAGTCCTATACTTTAATTCTTTATTTTGAATTTCGAATTTGCATCTGCGGGTATTGTGCCGGGTGTTCTTCACCCGGCATTTCGGAGGAAGTCCTATGCCGGACGGGGTTTATCCGGCATGTCACCCGGCATGTTCAATTCTCTCAGTAATTTTTTTTTTATCGTAAATAGTAGGGACAGTTAGGAATGATCCCCTACAATCCCTTATTTACTCTTACATTATTTTTGATTATCCTTTACCTTTCAAATGTCTTTTAATTAAGTCATGTCCGATTTTATGTCACGCCGGGCAAACATGCGGTTGGTATAAACCCGGCAATAGTGGAGGAAGTCCACTGCCGGGTAAGATTCACCCGGCACTCTACCGGCATAAAGGAGGAGGAAGTTAAATGCGGATATTCATGCCAGCACGAATCCGGCATATTCAATATGTTCTATTTTTCTTTTCGTTTCGCAACATTTATTTATATATATATATTTATATATTTCTTTGTTAAATTAATATTGTGTTTGCTCTTCCTAAGTAAATAAGGTGAATGCATCTCCGATCGCATAATCTTCATGAAGATTCATCTGACCGCGATCAGGAGACAAAGAAGACATTTGTTCGTTCCTTACGGCAACGATAAAACCAACAAACGCACTCCCTACACAAATAATCAAATACCACAGGCGAATGGCAATAAACTCTCTTCCTCAACAGGCGAATGTGGACAATTGCACGACCACACGCCCAATGCTCCGAATTGCCAGATTTTATACCATATGAGGAAGCGGAACTTGCAGAGACATCGACCATTCGCATGGAGCATAAGTCGATACAGTTGCAAATGCAGCAACTTTTTGCTCAACCATGACCGTTTGGTCAACTCCCGTCTCCAACTAAATTTATCAACAGGAGTATGCGAGATCGTTCATATCTCTATCGATATCTCTGATCACTCTGCCAAGTAGCCAAAGGCTAAGTGTAGGGCAGCCCCACGCGTCTAGTCTTCTTGCACCAAGGGGAGTCATTTTCTTCTTAATTACTTTTAATTTTATCTGTTACAGTCTTTCTTTATTTATTTTCTTTTTTCTTTCGAACACTGGGGACAGTGTTCCTGCCAAGTGTAGGGCAGGGATCCCCCTTAAAAAAATATATATATGTTTGTTTATAAATAATTTGCATAAGTTTAAAGTTTATCAATGTTTTACTAAACTTTTTGCATGTTTTTGATCGAGATAAGATTAGGAATGACTAAAAGCTTGTTCTCTCAAGAGGTAAGCTTTCTAATGACTTGTAGATTCCTGTTTTTAACTCTTTGATTCTCTTTATTAACATGAGTACATGATCTTGCTCCTAATTCTTTCCTTTATGTACTTATGGGTATTCTTTTTTTTTTTTTCAAATTGTGAAAAATCTTTTGGGTGAAAATCTTAAAAAGGGTTTTTGTGCAAAAGAAAGAAAAGAAGAAAAAGAAAAAAAAAGAAAAAAATCTTCTTCTAAAGGAAAAGCAATATATTCCTAGAGGTTTCATAAAGTGCCTCAGAATAAAAGCAAGAAACGAGAGTTTTTCCTTTTATTTTTCTCCTAAATTCCCCGTTCTTCAATGCAAAAAAATCATGGTTGATTCAGAAACTCTTGCAAAATAGGGCTGATTCATAAAACCATGATGAGAGTCTTGGCCACATTCAGAAACTCTTGAAAAATAGAGCTGAATGATGGAAACCGGAAAAAGGAGAGATTACAAAAATCCCTTATGCAAAATAGCCCAAAAGTTTTTGATCGATTTTGAAATTCCTTGTTTTATACCCATTAGTATGTTTTGACAAGATAAGGTAGATTAAGTGATACTTATGAATTAGAGTCATATAGTTGGAAATATTTATCTACATTTTCATTCTAGAGTTTATCTGTTTTGTGCATAAGTAATTAGTCCGTTCTAATCCTGTTTTGCTCGAGGACTAGCAAAAGGTAAGTGTAGGGCCTTGATAAGCCGCAGACTTATCATATTTTATGCACTAGATTTAGTATTATATTTATCTAAATAAAGTTATATTTATGTTATTTATGCTTATTATGTGTTAAAGTATATTATTTGTACAGATTTATGTTTTTTGAGTTTTCTGTGCAAGGAATGATTTTCTAGGCAAAAGTTCAGTTGAAGCCGGACTCCATGCCGGGTAGTTTCTGCACGGCATAAGCACAGAACAGAAAAGAGGCATTGCCGGACCTAATGCCGGGTAGATTCCATCCGGCATAAGTGAAGAGTCGCCACGGTTGACCAAGCGATAGCAGTTATTGACCGTTGGTGAAAAGGATGATGCCGGGTGTGATGCCGGGTATATCCTACCCGGCATATGCACTGTTTCGCGCGGAAATTGACGGTTTCGACCGTTAACAGTTGGGCGCATTTACACGTGTGCCGGCTATTTGGGACCCGGCACGACGCCCGGCATCGACACAATTAATGCCTATAAATAGGCCGAGGAAGGCTACAATTCAATACATTCCAACATATATACCTCCATTCCACGCTTATTCCGCCACATTCCATCTGTTGGTGTCCAAGGCGTTTCTACGGATCCATCCACAAGAAGAAGAGAAGATTTCCTTTTCGGGTTGAGGCTATGTTCAATCTCCTTCTCCCTTATGTATTTTCTTCTTATTTGAGTGGATGGTGAAGTAGAGATCCTTGTTAGGCTTTGGCTAGGGATGAATTCCTTCTATGTAAACACTATGATTATTCAATACAAATTCAAGCGTTCATTAAGATTCTGGTTCTTAGTGCAAGTGAATTAGTTGATCACTCGTTCTCTTTATGCAAATTCTACTTAAGGGGGATTTCCCAAGAGTAGGATAGGTTAGACAAATCTTAGTGGTCTTTGATGTTTTCATCTATAATTTAGGGTTAGCATTAAAGATTGCGAGTTAATCCATCTTCCCCCATCTCCTTGTTCATTTCGTGGCATGATATATGCTCGATTTGTTAATGGGTTTTGAGTTTCTTGTTCGAAGCAAGAGAATGGTTTTCACCATATGAACGTGCCGGATGCACTGCCGGGTGCTTCCTGTCCGGCACATTCGAGAATTTGAATATGCCGTGCATCTGGTGTCCGGCAGGACATCCGGCGCAATTATGTTGGTTGGTTAAGTTCGTGTCTTGAAGTTGCATTGCGTGATCATGTTGTTACTTAGGGTGGTTTAGTCCTAAACCTCGCATTTAGATAGGTCTTAGTTAATTATTGTATCATTTTCAATTCCCCCTTTTGTTATTAGAATAGGCTTTTGCCCGGATTAGGACTAATTTTCTATAAGTCCCTTGGGTACGATACTCTCGGTCGTAATATATTTACACTATACTCCGACCGGGTATTATTTTGCTACCCGTAGTAGAGTTGTAGGTTTAGTTATTTATTTTATTGTTTTGTATATAGTTTTTCCTACAATTTTTCGTTTAGCAATGCATATGTATGAAGTAACGAGTAAAACAGTAATCTCCACCCGATTAACCCGGGTGGACCAATGAAGCTAACAAGAGCTGTATCTTGTGTATGTAATGTGTATGTGTAATTCGGAAAAAGGTAAGTATGTATTGAATGGTTTATGTTGTACTTCTTGTATGTAATGAAGTGTATGTATGTGCGTATGTCTTGCGTAATGTATTGAGATATTATGTATAAGAGCATGTATGCATGTAATTTTGAAAGAAATCAACCGCATGTATTCGACCAAGTGGTCGGCGTACCCTCACTAGTACGCGGGGTATGCGGTTATCATGCTCGGCGAAAGCTGACCCCTTCGGGGGAACGTTTTTAGTGTGCAGGTACCCGAAGAGGATATGGTCAAGGCACGAGACGGTGACTACATTGGATAGTAGTAGTAGAATGTAGAGGTGTACTGATTAGCACACCCTTGTACTTAGAAAGTAAGTAGTTGTGAGGAAGGGGTAGTGGTTAGACTCTTAATGAGTACATATGAACTTGGAAGAAGCATTGTAATTGTATTGGGAACCTAGTAAACTCGGTTATGTATTTTGTATTGTATGGTTTACGAAGGAGTAAAGTATTGAATGGAGCCTTGTAGTATTTGTTTGATGAATGGAGTATGTGTTGTAGAAGTGTAGTACTCGGGGTTCCGGTCCATCAGACCGATGCTGTATCTAGAAGTAGTAGCCTTGTTAGTCACGTGGGTGACTGACGGCATTGTATCACCCACTGTATGTAAGTATGTATCCGCTGCGTGTATCTGATGTGTAAGGAGATTGGACGGTAAGCATTGTATTAATGGTAGGGGTGTTACAGTAAATGTTGTGTACTTGAGTAGTGTACTGATGTATGGTATGGAAGTAATGAATTCTACTAATTCCTAACCATCTAACTCCTAACTTGAGTAATGAGTAAAATGGAATGAGTAGAAGTCTGATATAGTTTCGGCCACGCGTGAGGATAAGGAAACACAAGAGGTTGGATCTGAATCCTGGTTGTAATCTTTTCCATGTACCAAATCCCTTGAATGGGTAGCATCCTGGATTAGTGGGCCACCCTAAAGCCCGGTGGTGGGATGTAGTAATCCCTGCCCGGAGGTCATACCGACTTGACTTGAGTAAGTAAGTAAGAAGTAAAGTATTGTATGTGTACTGGTCTTGACTATTGTAAGTCATTGACCTTGAGTAAAAGAGTATTAAACACCCGATTAACCGGGGTGTGTAATGAAGCTAACAAGACTTATGTATGAATTGGAGAAGTGTATCTCCGTATTGCGGTGAGTATTCGGTAAGTACGATTGGCAGACTTGTGATGTCATCCTGTATGCAATGAATGAATGTATGTTGTGAATGGTATGTATTGAATTGTGTAAGAGCATGTATGTATGAATGAAACGAACCGCATGTATTCGACCAAATAGTTGGTGTACCCTCGCTAGTACGCGGGGTACGCGGTTATCATATGCAGCATAAGTTGAGCCCCTTGGGGCGATGTTTTTATTCTACAGGTACCCACGAGGCGTGATGGTAGAGTAAGGACCGTATTTAATTCTTTTTGGGATAGTTAGTAGATTGGAATGGTGTACCGAGCTGTACACGGCTAAGGCCTTTTTGAGTAGCCGGTGTACCATGGGGTACACCTTTTTGGATAATGAATTATGATTGGATAGAAAGGAGTAGATGACAAACTCTTAACTTTTGGGAATAGTCTTGAATGTAATTCGTATATTTTGGATACTCGGTAATCAAATTGTAAGTAAGTATTTGGCATTGTAAAGCAAGTAATATGTATTCGGTATATTCTAATCATCAGAGCGTTACTGTAAGTAGTAGTAGCCTTGTTGGTCTTGGAACGACTAACGGCGTTGTATCACCCGCCGGGAGTAAGTATGTATTCCGCTGCGAGTAAGGTAATTAGGGGAATGATTAGAGGATAATGGAAGGATTAGCGTTTGGGGTGTTACAGTAGAGGAAAATGACTTAGAAGGGTAATGAAAGTAATTTGAACCCTGAATAAGTCGAATATCAATCCCCCGAACCCGAACTCTACCTTTCCTAATTTACCCTAGGTTAAAATTAGGTGGCGACTCATAATAGGTTCCAGTGAGCTAACTTGGGATTTAATAATTAGTATTATATGACATAGTTATTAATCTTATGTTATAAGTGGACCTAGAACCCAATCATATCCTAATCAGTCTAATCAACATAGGATAGGGGTTCAAAAAACGAGACTCACAGAATGGCGACTCCGCTGGGGACAAACTCTTAATGTTAACTAGTTTAACTTTAAGAAAGAGGCCTTAACTTGAAATTGTTTATTTACGGCTTTTATTACATTGTTTGTTTACTTTCGTGCTCAATTTAATTTTGTGCACATTTGCATCATATGAGAGCGAGGGCCCATGCAAACCCATTTAACCCCCCGGACCCGTTTTAGGGTCCCCTGTCAGGGACTCACACCATTTTAGGTGATGTGAATAAATGGGGGAAAGAGGAGGATGTCGTCTAACCACATCCCCTTAATACTTGGGCTTTAGCCCCAAGCATTTTCCTGGTAGTGCCCTTACCTAGCCTTGTTTGGTCATTCAAAGACCCGACCGTAGACGCACACCTTCAGGTGATGTGAAAAGAGTGGGGAAGCCCAAAGAGAATAGCGTCCTATTCCTTTGTGGTGACCTGGGCCCATGCCCCAAGCACCTCTCTGGATCGATCCATGCCCGAATTGGATAAGCGTCAAGTGAGGACATGTTGAACTTGTGTGAGCCTTGTTTGCTTGTATGATCGGCCCACTACCAAGCTTAGAAATTGATAGGAACTTTCCTACATCAACTCAGCCCAACCCGAATTGGCAGCTTTATTGTTTGCGGCCCAAAGGCCCTGTTTGGTTTAATATGTGAGTCATTTGGGCTTCGGCCCAAAAGTTTAGACTTAGGTGATTTCTCTCTTTCGGCCCAATTTGAATTATCAATTTAGTTCTAAGCCCATGAAAAACAAATCCACCTAAAGTAATCCATGAGACATAAAAATCCATCAGGCCTTTCCATTTCAAGGCCCTTTCTAGTCTAGGAAAACCTTTCACTCGGGCTTCGGCCCAAAATCCTAGATCTAGGCATCATCCTTCAGGTTCAATCAAAACTACTCATTCAGGTTTGAGCCCAAATTCCAATCTAGAGTTTGGTTTAGCAATCATTACGGCCCAGTACCACACTCATAACTCATTCCATTTGGGCCCATAGACCAATTCATAGTTTTAGCCCATAAGCTTCGCTTTCAATCCACAATTTCGGCCCATAGCATGAAACATTTGAATCTAAGATAGTTTGCATCACTCATTCATTCCAGTTCCTGGCTTCGAGACCCAACAAGAACATCAAACGAATCTTAGACTTCAAGGTTTATCTCTCAGCCCAGTGGCCCATTAACGGTCCATGCGGTTTCCTTCAGTCTTTTGCTCCACTTCCAGATTAAGGGTATTTAGGCCCGCACATCCGTTCTAGTCTAGGAATCACTCTAGCCCATGCACTTCACTCTCAGTTTGGAAAAGTTTCAGACCCAGGTTCCACCTACATAACCCATAGGCATTCCTAGTTTAGACATTTTACGGAGCCTACTCGAAGTTCAGAAGGAAGACAATCACGATCATCTCGATGGCGTCCCGACGGCCGAGAGCTCGAGTCTTCAGTACGTTGGCATCAGATAGTTCAACGTTGCTATTTTAAAAGTTTTCTCGATTTAGTAGTTTTCTTTTCTCAGTCGTTTTTCCAACTTTTACGGTAGCTAGCTTCCTTTATCATTTTAGGTAGTTTTCCTAAGATTACAATTTTCGATGTTATCTTTCCATTCGTGAGCATAGTTCCATTTTCATAATTTTTTGTGCATTCAACAAAACAAGAAAACAAAAAAATATATGTTTTTAAGGAAAAGGATCACGGAGTAATCATTTCCCGACTATGGAACATAACGATTTGTCTTGCATTTCTAAAAGGATGAACATGTCCAACCAAACACCACAGCTCACCCTGTGGAGGGTGATTTTTCGGTATGAGGGGGGTCTATCTAAATATGGTATGACTAAAAGCCTAGATCCTAGAAATTGCCATTCTGTGGAGGGTGGGAACCCGTTATTCTGGCAACCCTCAAATACCTACTAAATCGTCCGTCTTTCCCAGAAAGCATAAGGGGAGTGTACGGGAACACTACACCCGCTCTCGATGGGCTCCACGCGGACTTATGCCCTAAGGGCAGAAATGACTAGAGTCGCCACCTAGTTTGACCTAAGATACTAGGAAGGAAGGGAAGGAGGGTTCTAAGAACCGTTGGTTAACTCTGATGATTTGTTGCCTATGGATAGGACTTATCTGATCATACTAGAGATTCTGTGTGGGTTCGCACTGGGTTACACCCCTTAGAAGTGGCAACGACCACGACTTCGGATTGGTGCCCGAGGAAACCTCGGTCTCCAATTGTCGGGATTGCCTTCTTTCAAAACCTTATTAGAGAGATTCAGTTAAAGCCAAAGGATAGGATCGAATGAGGAGTGAGGATGATTTCGAAGAGTTGAAGAATAGGCTGGTCTTGGAGTTGGTTTGGTTGAAGTGTTTGAGGGGTTTTAATTGCTCTGAGAGATTTGAGGTTGTTTTGGGCCTTCACGGGATTAAGAGGATGATGGGAGTTTTGAGGAGTAAAAGGACATTTCGGTCATTTTTGGTGGAGTCAAGGGGTGTTTGGATCATTTGGCTGATTTGAGGAATTTTTGTGTTTGAGAAGTTCAGATTTTTGAAATGGTCGGGTTCTTGAGGTGTTTTGGGAAGTTGAATGTGTTGAAGAACAGTTCGGGTTTTAAGGATGATTGAATATGGAAGAGGATATCGGGTTTGCAGATATTCGGGTTTCGAAGATGTTTCGGGTTTCAAATGACTAAGATTTAATCGGGAGTGTTCAAGAATCGGAGGTCCTATGGGAAGGGTTGGATTGGTTTATTCTGAATTGTCTCTCTTAAAACCGAAAAATCATTTTTTGTTGTAAAAGGGCGGATAATCCCGAGGGATTACCCTATGTACCCCCTCGAACACGACACTTAATTAATGGTAAGTGCCGAGGCTCGAAAGATGGGGCAATAAATTTATGTCGAAAAATAGGATTTAGAGAGAAACACCATGAATGAGGTGTTCTCGGTCGAATCCTAATAACGTCTCTAACTCCCGGGTTTTAAAACGTTAAAAACCGAAAACATTGAAATCGAATAGAAGGGAGTTAGACGATTCTAAAATCCCGGCTGCAACTAGGAAGGTCGTTACTTCCCTAGCACCCCGCCTTGTAAAAATCTAGGCTGCAATTAGGGGAGGTTTGTCACCCTAATGCCCCGCCTAAAGAGATCCAGACTGCGACAAGGGAAGTTATGACCCCAGTGCCCCGCCTCGGATTTTTACTTTTGGGAAGGAAGACAAGTGATGTTCTAATCATGGAGGAAATGTTTTGAAGGGGTTAGACATTACCTGCTCCCCAAAAACGGTTTATTTAAGTTAAAAAACTGAATTGGAAAAAAAAAACTTTGAAGCTGTTCGGAATTCTCGATGAAGAAACGCTGATTTTGAGAAAGGTTTTTAGGAGAAAACTTTCTGTATATGTGAGAAGAACTTTCTGCAGTGGAGAAGAGTTTTCTGTGATGTGAGAAGAGTTTTTCCTTTTCAAATTCCACAAAATGGTTTCTTTGAAATCTTTGATGAGACTTTAGTAAAAAGATTGTTTTGAAATTCTTTTTTGGGTTTCTAGATTTTTAAAGGAATCTACAAGTGAAAGTGGATTGGGTTTGAAAAAAGTGTTGGGGTTGACTTGACTTGGCTTGATTTGTATTGGAAGATGAGTTGGATCAATGTTTGTGTTTGACTTGATTTGATTTTCTGGTCAAGGTCAAAGCTTGGTCAAGGTTTGGTCAAGGTCAAAGCTTGGTCAAGGTTTGGTCAAGGTCAAAGCTTGGTCAAGGTCAAGGTTTGGTCAAGGTCAAAGCTTAGTCAAGGTTTTGACTTTTGGGGAGTTGGGTTGATCTTTGTGGATGGGGTTGATCTTTGTGAGTTGGGTTGATCTTTGTGAATTGGGTTGATCTTTGTGAGTTGGGTTGATCTTTGTGAATTGGGTTGATCTTTGTGAATTGGGTTGATCTTTGGATAATGGGCCGGTTTAAGGTATTGGGCCGACTTGAGGTCGGGCCAGGTCTGGATTCGGACCGAGCTTGGTAGAATTGGACCGATCTTGTGGGCTTGGGTTTTGGTTCTTGGGCCTCGGGTTTGCAATTGGGCTTCGGGCCGGGTTTCAGAGTTGGGCCGAGATGGTTTTGGGCTTCGAATTTTGGGCCAATGGGCTTTGGACTGGGTCAAGAATTTGGGTCATGTTTACATTGGGCTTTGGGCCGGGTTTCAGAGTTGGGCCGAGATGGTTTTGGGCTTCGAATTTTGGGCCGATGGGCTTTGGACTGGGCCAAGAATTTGGGTCAGGTTTACATTGGGCTTTGGGCCGGGTTTCAGAGTTGGGCCGAGATGGTTTTGGGCTTCGAATTTTGGGCCAATGGGCTTTGGACTGGGTCAAGAATTTGGGTCATGTTTACATTAGGCTTTGGGCCGGGTTTCAGAGTTGGGCCGAGATGGTTTTGGGCTTCGAATTTTGGGCCAATGGGCTTTGGACTGGGTCAAGAATTTAGGTCATGTTTACATTGGGCTTTGGGCCGGGTTTCAGAGTTGGGCCGAGATGGTTTTGGGCTTCGAATTTTGGGCCAATGGGCTTTGGACTGGGCCAAGAATTTGGGTCATGTTTACATTGGGCTTTGGGCCGGGTTTCAGAGTTGGGCCGAGATGGTTTTGGGCTTCGAATTTTGGGCCAATGTTTTTGGGCCTTGGGTTTGGGCCGAGAGTGTGGACTTAAGGCTTCGGGCTTGGGGCCTTTTCTTTGGACTTGGGTTGTGGGCTTCTTGAGCATGGGCCGAGATGGTTTTGGGCTTCGAATTTTTGGGCCAATGTTTTTGGGCCTTGGGTTTGGGCCGAATCAAAGCAATTAGGCCAACGTGAAGAAATCAGAAAGGGTTTTGAAAAGTTCAAACAAAGTCAGAATAAAAAAAGAATGATGACAAATCAGAGAGACAATTTAGGACTTGGTTTAATCCTTGGAGGATTCGGAAGGAATGATGGATCAACTAGGATGAAATCTGAAAATACTATTATTATTTACAAAATTATTAATAAAGTGTGGTTTGGGTTTAGGGATCACCCAACTTGTTAGGTGGGACCATGGCCCACCTAAATCTTAGGGTTCACCCTCTATCCTAAGGCTCGGTCCTAAAGGTCTAGTAACTAGGGCTTAGTAAATAGACTAATATATACAAGGATTAATAAGCATTGCAGGGTGATTACAAAGTATGAACAAATATAGCACAAGACAATCACCAGGGATGAACCACATGCTGGGAAAGAAAAAAAAGCAATCAGAAATCCGGATAAGTTCAACATCGAATAATCAAACGGGGATATCAAAATGTGCATGGATTTACACCGTATTTCTCAAAGCGAATGAATCTCCACTTAAACCAGACATTAGACCGTATACAGGTGAGCACGTTTGAAGAGATAATCAATCCAGAATAAGTTCAGAACACGATTCAAATCCCTAACATGGAATAGATTTTGTTTTTGCAGCAGATTAAAGATTGCCGTTATTGATCCTTCTGATTTACAGACGAGTAACACGAATGTCTAAACTCCAAGACTTCTATCAAATTTTTATACTCATGGCAGATCATTTTAGAAGCAAACAGGCCATGATAGTAAGAATCAGATCCACACTCAAAGGAAAAGGCGACACACATATTCACAAATTGATAACAGTTGAGCTCAGTGGCATGTTATGTCACGCAGTGGCCAGAACAGATATAGGGGACACGAAGGAATTCCAAAGCAAAGACACAAACTAGGCAGTGATATTCACAAGGATGCCAGGTATGAATACGAGGGTCAGAAATCAATACCGAAAGAGGGGTACATATAGTTTCCTGCAAATATTTCAGAACACCAAAGACTAAACAAAACATTAGTCCATGATAGACGGTCTGGAGATATAAAACCGAACCTCAGACAGGCATTCATGTATTGTACTTGCCTACCGCAAAGGCGTGGAACCAGATTAACAAAATAAGTTAGGCCCCAACACAACAGAGGTGGAGCGAGATCATTGACTGGAGAGGGACCAGTTTATCATCGCTTCAAAACGTTATAACAGTAGTGCGGACGAATAAAATGGTGCTGGAGAACGAACCATTGCGATTAGCTCTGAATGCGATAGTGTGAAAACAGAAGGGACACGACTGGAAGAGGGACCAGTCTCCAACATTACAGAACCAGAAGGAGAGAATGCAAGCTTTCGGACGAGAGGAGTATACAGAGCCGTCACCACAAATACCGTCGTCACACGATACTTAAAACTGAGCACAACTCGAAAGACATGAACACACTTGGAGATAATGTGAAACTTCTCAGAAGAAAGCAATTCTTAACATCCCGCCATGTCCATGGACTTCCGAGTCCACACCAGGCTAGATACTCACCCGAAAATGATAACAACATTACGGTAGATACCGCGGCTTAATCGAAAAAGTAACTGAGGGGAGAGAAGATAATAGCCATAGTCGGGACAAAACCCAAGACCAAACGACTCTTCCCGACTCAAACACGCAGAGGAACGAAAAAAACAAAATATGGGTCCATAATAGGAAATGCATGCTCTTACATTCAAAATCAGGGAACCACGATACTGGAGGTTCGAGGCCCCGATTTCGTTTTTCGTTGAATGAAGGAAGAAAAACAGAAACGGACAGAGAGAGAAGAGGAGTAACACAGCGGTTTGGCTCCCATGCCGGAAACATATTCTCGACGGAGCCTGGGTTGTGCCTTCATCGGCTCACGCCTTTGGCAAAAACCATTTAAAGCAGGGGAATAGGAGCGAAAACAGAGAGGAGATAGTTGAAGCACTAACAGAGTTCAACAGGGAGAGGGAAATCCGAATCCACTTACGCTGTTGATGGTGGAACGACTTCAGAGAGCAAGGGAGCTCGGGGTAAACGTGTGGCTCCCAAGGAGGCGGGGCGTTGGTGGTGGTTTTGACGGGAAGAATTTTTCGATCAATAATGTGGAGGTGGTGATTTGAGGTAGAAGAAGGGGCTCGATGGAGGAGAAAATCTTCTGATGTTTGGGCTTCTTCAAACTCGAGCGTAAGAAGATCGAAGAACCGAGGAAAGTTTTGGTTTTCTGGAAAATTAGAAATGTTGGGGATTAGTCGGCTGGGAAAAAACGTCTGTCCACTGTAGGGTATTTTTGATTGTTTTATAATGGGAGGGTATACAGATGTGAAGCTAGGGTTTCATTTGGGCTGGATTCATGGACTGATTTTTATTTGGATTGACTAATATAAGTGGGCTTTAACTGAGGCAGAAATCGGACCAGGGAGATAGAAAAGGAAAAACGAGTTTTAGCAGCTTCCCAGTCTCGAACTCGCGACCTCTGGTGTACCCCTTGCATACTTCTACCGGTTAAGCTATGACAGAACTCAGTATATTAGCATACGAAATAGAGACGAGAGTTCTTCTGTGGGCGGGGATGAAAATAGAACGCGTCCAATTGTCCGCCAGATTCGAACCCCCTACATGTTGATTTTCTAGTAGACATGCTAACCGACTAAGCTAACTCAGAACTCAACACATAGATGGAGGAAATAATACAAAAAGCCTTAATTCTGACCGGAAAATTCATCTAAAAAACGTTACCGTTTCAGAAGGAAAGTATACAATACAAATGAGAACAATAATATAGTGAGATGAAATTATGGGATACAATTAAGAATAAGATTCAAAACGTGATGAGTTTAAAACCGTATTGTCGTTTGAAAATTCGTTTTAGCAAAACCGTGTTTTTATGAAATGCTTTGAAAAAGACTATAAAACGATGGTTTCATTCTGGCATGCACGTCAATACGTGTTGACAAAGAAAGGCGACGACCCCTCTTATTGTGTTTATTATTTCGAAATTTGCTTTATGGGGTGAGAATTTTTGGTGTCTACACACCCCTAACCATCCAAACAACCCACATAACGGTTCAAAGTCTACATTTGTCAAATTGTTGTCATAAACCCTGGATTAATACTGAGGGCAATATGAGTTTAAGTTTGTCATCTTCCATCTTTTGTTCAAACGTGTGAACGAGTTTCTGAGTGAAAATCTCGCGAGGGAGTCTTGAGTGGTAAAACCATGAGTGAACGAGTGTGTCATTTTTACACGACTCTGGTAAGACCACATTCAAAGGTGAGGTAAACGGCAGAACTCTGATCGAAGGAGATAATTTGTAAATTTAGTCTTAGACTTGTGAAAAGTAACAAAGAACGGATACACAACTATCAGGAATGACGAAGCACCTAGGTACATCACCACATAGCCAAAAGCTTGTGAACCCTGACATTAAACCCTAGGCATCCCCGCTGAGCCTTTCATATATCCCTTTTTGATATTACAAAACTCCACAAAACAAGCCAGCCAATGATGAATAACCGACCCGGTGACCAAAGGAAGCAAGGAGCCCGACTCCCTAACAACAACTTCATAAGTCGAAAGAAGCAACGCCGCTACCAAGACGACGAGATGATCCGCAAATGGTCCCAAAGCAACACAGTATCCAAAGAGTTTACATCAAAAACAGCTCTCGAAGTTCAAAAACGGGAACCACAAGAACCCCGGAATAGGAAAAGGATACAGGGCAAATCTGAAAAGCCCGAATGGAATCCCAATCTAAAACCAAAAGAAGAAGGAGATGATGGCTTCAATGTTCCAAGTCCAACATCCAAAGGTAAAGTCAATGCAAAGTAGCCAAACGACTTCAAGACAAAGAAGGCAAGCCCGAGAGAAGGTGCAAGTTGCAGCTTTGGTCACCCTTATAGCACCGTATACCTCAAATATCCCTCCATGGTCCCGTTGTCTTTCATCATACCCCATGGTCACGTTATAAGCTTTAAAGACTTTTTGACTTGGTAGTTGTGTATCTAATCACGTGAAAGTAACCGATCAAACACGTAAATCCATCAAATATCAAATTCAATGGTCAAGAAGTTGTGACCGTAAGCGAGAAACGAGTGCAAACACCAAACACGTCAAGTGTAGGTTAGGAAGCACCACATCAAAACATAAGCCTTGACCCTGTGAGCACGAGACTCGTTCGCACGTTTAATCAAAGAAAATACTAGGGGCAATCGATCCGAACAATCGATTGCCATGAACTCTAGCACAGATTGTCCTAAGGAAAAATACTGGGGGCAATTGTTGGTTCCAACAATTGCTATGACAACACCACTCGAGACCCGAAGCTTGAGCACCACATCATACACCTCACAGCCACACATAAGCCCTTACCTCCACATCATACACCACAGGTTCGCCATAAGACCTGACCACCACCACTCAAAAAGTCTTAAACTCCCACAACAAACACCACTCACTTCCACCAGCGACATGTTCATCTTCTAAGAAACAAATTGCAGATTTGAAATTCTTAGTCAGGAAATGATCGTTTCACTTTTCTTTTTCAGTAGAGTTTTTCTCAAGCATTGCCATGTTTGGCACCTTTTTCAACAGTTCCTTGTTTTGAACCATTTTCCAACAAACACTTTAGTTGCATTTTACAACTTTCGCATAACACCTCAACATTGCCACGGGTGGCACATTTTTCAACAGTTTCTTGTTTTGATCAAGTATCTTACATACACTTTGATTGCATCTTGACGTACACCTTATCAATGCCATGTTTGGCACCCCAATAATCAGTTTTCATCATTTGCATAAGACCATCATCTTTTCAATCTCGCACCTTCCAACATCAGAGTAGAAGAGCTCACCAGAGTAGAAGAACCCACCAGAGTAGAAGAACTCACCAGAGTAGAAGAACTCACCAGAGTAGAAGAACTCACCAGAGTATAAGAACTCACCAGAGTAGAAGAACTCACCCGAGTAGAAGAACTCACCAGAGTAGAAGAACTCACCAGAGTATAAGAACTCACCAGAGTAGAAGAACTCACCCGAGTATAAGAACTCACCAGAGTAGAAGAACTCACCCGAGTAGAAGAACTCACCCGAGCAGAAGAACTCACCCGAGCAGAAGAACTCGCCCGAGCAGAAGAACTCACCCGAGTAGAAGAACTCACCAGAGTAGAAGAACTCACCAGAGTAGAAGAACTCACCAGAGTAGACGAACTCACCAGAGTAGAAGAACTCGCCCGAGTAGAAGAACTCACCCGAGTAGAAGAACTCACCAGAGTAGAAGAACTCACCAGAGAAGAAGAACTCACCAGAGTAGACGAACTCACCAGAGTAGAAGAACTCGCCCGAGTAGAAGAACTCACCCGAATAGCAGAACTCACCTAAGTAGAAGAACTCACCAGAGATACAAAACTCATCCGAGTAGAAGAACTCAACCCTAGCAACCATAAGACCTAGCCTACATTCATTCACTTTAGGCACCCATAAGACCTACCTTACATTCAATCATTTCAGGCACCCATAAGACCTCCCTTACATCCATTCACTTTAGACACACATAAGACCTACCTTACGTTCAATCATTTCAGGCACCCATAAGTCCTACCTTGCATTCATTCCCTTCAGGCACACATAAGTCCTACCACCACAAAACACCCAAGGCACACATAAGCCCTGCCCTATACCTATGTTACCCTACATTCATTTCACCTTACACTCACCCACCTTAGGCACACATAAGCCCTACCACTCACATTGCACTCATCAAACACAACGCATCAATCTCATTGGAGATCACGCCTCTTTTCATTCGTCACTAGGACACCTTCATGCTCAGCTTAGTTCATTCATTTCCAGGTTCCCAACATCTTAGATGCTCGGTTTGGCTTATTTCATTATTATTTCAACTCATTCTCCATGTTTTTAGGTAGTTAGGGCCTCATGATAGCCCAATAGTCTCAAACTTCTCTCTTCGGTAGTTGGCGCCTCATAATAGCCCAATAGTCTCAAACATCTCTCTTAGGTAGTTGGCGCCTCATAATAGCCCAATAATTTCAAGTTTCTTTTTTAGGTAGTTGGCACCTCATAATAGCCCAATATTCTCAGACTTCTCTCCTAGGTAGCTAGCGCCTCACAATAGCTCAGCACAGTCATTAGACTTTCAGCAGAAATCTAAGACAAGGAATTCATTCCACATTACTAGTTAAAATTTTGGGGTATCACTCAGGCATCAACCAGTCTTTTCATTTCCATTACAAAGCCAACTTGACGGGGGGCAATCTGTTATACCCAAAATTTTAACCCCCTAGAAGAGAGTCTTTTAAGGCACAGATACTAAAAGGGTAGTTTGGTCAAGTAGCATGGATTCCCAGTTCGATCGGTGCATTACGGAGTGTTAGTGACAGCTTAGTCATCTTCAGGGGCATTTTAGTAATTTTGAAGGCTTCTAAGCCCCTATAAGATTTCTCTCTTCTCCAAAAATGGCTTAAATCAACTCGAAATGCTTTGAAATTTTAATACATGATAGAGGATGACATTTTGAGCATAATGGATTTGGATTTTTTATTTTTCCAATAATTTTCTTGTAATTTCTGATTGAATCTGACGAGAAATTGAACTTAAAAATATTCCAATATCCAAATATTCCAATTCCACCTCAAAAAATCAGAAATATCTTGCTTTACACGTGGTTAAAATTTCATAGTCAAATTCCTTCTAGAAAGCCATTGAGCTAAGACATCGGTAAATCTCAGTTTTTGCCGGATTTTTTCTATCTTTAGTAAGGCCTACTTAAGGAACCTTATTCCTTCAGCAATTCAGATCTCCAAGAACCCTAGACAATCATAAAACCTAGCCGTCTCCAAGCTCCCACGTTTTTACACATTCGAGCCCCAAAATTCCATCAAAATCTCACAAAATCAACACCAAAACACATTTTCCAACTTCCACAACATCAACCATCATCAAACCTTCACCAAAACAACATCGAAACTTGAACAACATCAAAAACAACAAGGATTCAGAAGCCTGGGTCGAAGTCTTTTCGGATTCACCATCAACGAGGCACCAAAAGATTCCCGACGTGAAGAATCATCTTGAATTCAAAGGTAAAATAGGTGGGAATTTTACTTTTCTAACTTCCCACGACTTTATTAGCCTCCTTCCAAATTTTGGGATCAAACTGACTTTTTTTCGGCTCCCGAATTGTCGTTTGTTTGCGTTTTCAATCAATAACTTGCTCACCAAGTTTCCTCTAAAAATAAACCTCAAAACTGAAATTTGAAGTTACCAACAGGTTTAGAATAACATAAGGAGCCTACGTTTAAAATTTGAGCAAAAAACTCCACCCAGAACCCTAAAAACTAGCCCGTCCGGTATGCGTCCGCAGCCGTGGACACCCTGTCCGAGGCCCCGAACGGGGTGTCCGAGGCCACGACGGGAAATAATATTTTCTGAAATTTGATGATTTGAACTTTGTAGACGATGTCCGTGGTCACGGACCTTATGTCCGGGGTCCCAGACACTAAAAACTTTGTTTTTTTTGCTATTTTCGTGTTCTTGATGTTATTTTCTATTATAAGTCCGTGGTCACGGACAACAAGTCCGGATTTGTCCGTGACCACGGACAGAAAAACTTTTGACCTAATCCGAGTCTCGAATCCCTTATTTAGGTTAGTTCAATTTACTCTTTCAATTTCTGTCAAATAACGTTAAAAAACACAAAAAAAAACAGAAGTTGCCCCCTTTAGTAAATCAACCTTAGGTTAAAGCCGTAAATGACTAAGTAGAGGAAAAACGACTTAGAAGGGTAATGAATGTAATTTGAACCCTGAATAAGTCGAATACCAAGCCCCCGAACCCGAACTCTACTTTTCCTAATTTACCCCAGGTTAAAATTAGGTGGCGACTCGTAATAGGTTCCAGTGAGCTAACTTAGGAGTTAATAATTAGTGTTATATGACATAGTTATTAATCTTAGGTTATAAGTGGGCCTAGAACCCGATCAGATCCTAATTAATCTAATCAACATAGGATAGGGGTTCAAAAATCGAGGCTCACACTCTGCTTATGCCAACCCATTTCCTTCTTCTTTAAAGTTTGAAGACAATAGTCAGGATCGGTAACCTTCGGTAGAGTTGAAACAATCTCCCAAATATGACACCCACTCAATCTTGGTGGAGGACTATTATTTTCTACTCTACTTTTGAAGAATGCAATTTTGTTCTTTCTAAATGAGTGATCGTGGTGTAAAAATTGTCGATGACAATCAAACCATGACACTTTCCAAACATGTTCAAGATAAAATGGTCTAGTGTGTTTCATGCAGCAAGGACATGCTAACTTTCCCGCTGTGGTGTAACCAGAAAGCATTCCATACGCGGGGAAGTCACTAATGGTCCGCAAGACATCAACCTTTAGCTGAAAATTTTGTCTCAAGGATGCACCATAAGTCACTATACCAGTTTCCCGCAATTGCTACAGCTCTTCAATTAACGGTTGCATGTACACATCTAGGTTTCCTTTGGGGTTATTTGGTCCCTAAATTATTAGAGATAAGAATATAAAAGGCTTCTTCATACACAACTCAGGGGTCAAGTAGTATGGAGTTAGAATCACTGGCCAGTATGAATATTTACCACCGAACTTCCCAAACGGGCTAAATCCATTTGTACACATACCTAGTCTTACGTTACGAGGCTCTTGTGAAAATTGTTGATACACATTATTAAAATGCTTCAATGCCTTCTAACAAACGGATAAGCCATTTTAACATTAACACGTTGGTTGTCTACGTGCCACCTCATTTGTTCAGCTATATTCTTCGTGGTGTAAAGTCTTTGCAACCTTGGAGTGATAGGGAAATAGGTTAACACGTGCACTGCTATAGGTTTCCCCTTGATGTTTCTCTTATATCTATCTTTACCATACTTTGGGCATCGGTCCAAACTTGAGTCCTTTTTCCAAAAATAACATATGCCATGCCTATCAGGGCATGCGTGGATCTTTTGATGAGGCAGTTCAAGCCTTTAAGAAGCTTTTTTGGTATCATATAAAGTCATTTTCATCAAATCTGTCTCAGGTATTACATCTTGTAGCAATGAAGAAAACCATCAACACACCTGTGGGATAAGTTATGTTCACATTTTAAGTTGACAATTCTTGAAGCCGCCTCCAAAACTGACATTTTACTCCCTTCATACAAGGGTTCATCTGCCAATCTCAACAATTCAAAGAATTTTTTTGTTTCAAGGTCAGGGTGTTCTTCAGTTGCGTCCACCCTTTCATTATGAATGTCATAATCCACCATTTCACCCATAGCATCAATGACCATATCCCAATATGAGTGTTCCTCAATTGTTGGAGGTGGAGAAGGTAGTAAACCAACATAGTAATCTTTTATACGAAACTGATTTAAAATAATTGTTGATGAAACCTATTCTGTACAGATGTAATGTTACAGTGTTTGTATCATGTAGCTCGTAGTGATTGCATACAGCACATGGAAATCTTATCTTTCTTGAATCCTTGTTGTCTTTATGCTTCTTAGCAAATGCAATAAACTCCTCAACCCCTTTTAAGAACTCTGGTGTGAGTCTCAAACCATCCAACCCGTGATGCATCCAGTGTCCATCAGAATTCATCGTGTATGTTTCACCTAAATGACACCCTGGGTTCAGGCGACATAAAAAACTTCAAGTTAATATACATAATACGTATGACGCACAAGCTACGGTA
Source organism: Limonium bicolor (assembly GCA_023374045.1). Classification (NCBI taxonomy): domain Eukaryota; kingdom Viridiplantae; phylum Streptophyta; class Magnoliopsida; order Caryophyllales; family Plumbaginaceae; genus Limonium; species Limonium bicolor. The sequence goes on along the minus strand of CM041776.1, from coordinate 178,584,435 downwards.
ATGACATTGTTGCAAACAAGAACATATTATTTTTTAAGAGAAGTATTGCAGAGTTACACTAGACCAGAAAAATAAACATTGGAACCCAAATGTACATGTAGTACGTGAAAAAGATTTGAGTCTAGAGTTTGTAAGAGCATTAGCGCCTGGAATCCTCGGTCTATAAATTTGTTGCTCAAAACTTAGAATGGTGTAATTGAGATACATACTGTTACTGGTGGTTTTCTGTCATATGTAGTTACTTAATTATTTGTAGCTGGAATAGGACTCGATCTGTAGTTCATCCCCAATTACAAATCATTGTTCAGAATAGATTTTAGGCACATGAATTGAAAACCTCCATATGATCGGATGAAAAAAAAAACATATTCTCATGATTGTACAAACCATAAATGAACCACTTTTATCCATCCACTACACGCATAGAAAGAGTAAGATTAACTCACCTAACGGTATGTCTCGCTCGACCCCAAGTAAAAACTTGCACGGTTAAGTTTGTCATTTCGGCTGCCATTCCAGTCGTTTGAATTGTGTTGCAGGCGTTGCCGTGTCTCCAAAAAAATGAAAGAGTATGAAGAAAGCCAAGTTGTTGCAACCATTAAGAAAAGTTAAGTTGTTAATTAGATTAATTAACTCAACTACAAAACTGATTTTTCTCCACTAACTAACCCCACATCTAGATATAATTTGTTGTTCATTTCCTTTATTTTAGGAAAATGGACTTTGTTTTTCAACAATATCTATCAACATGGTTCTGATTTATCCTATTTACTTAGTTGTTTGAGAAAAAATGTTAGTATCTATATACATACATTCATGTTGATTGATTTCTAAAGATACTAACTTCTTTGTCTCCATGTTTATAAATGGGTTTATATTTTTAATTTATACGAATCACACATTTCTGTTATGTTCATGAAGAATGATGTATGTTTTATTTTGGTTTCTTTCAATTATATTTACCGTTGAAAATGTCATTTACATTTCAAATATTACAAGTATAACGAAATTGGCATTTATGTTTCTAATCTTACAAGTATAACTGTGTACTTTTGAGCATGTTGTATTTCATTCAACTGCATCGTTAAAATACATAATAACACAAATGCTTACCTCATTTATGATAAAATAAATACGTATGTAATTCATTTTATCTTACATGACTTGAATATTTTATGTTTACTTAAAAATTGTTGTGAGAATTCAATAGACAAAAGATCCCTTCAATTTAGAAAGCAAGTCATTCTTGATTTTGTTTTCTCAATTTACAAAGAAAAATATATATGTACTTCCTAATTTCCCTCTTTTCAAGCTGAATTAACAAATATGGTAAGACTTGTTCTTTTTAATTTTAAAATAATATTTCACTCAAATTAAACATGCAGTCTAAATTTTAAACCATAATTTCAATTTTAGAAATTCTCCTCTACATGAGCGCCTTTTTATTCAACCAAATTATTTTGAGTGCAATTTATTTGGTGGAAGGCATATACATATGACTATTCTATTTGAAATTAGATTAACTTTGCAAATTATTATTACTCATTACCTATTTTGAGATTAGTAGAAAAAAAAAAGAAAATGTATGGAGTATGTGTTTCCATTTTTAAATCAAGTTTTACAAAATTCAACTACTTAGTAGCAGCTTTTAACATGGTAGTGTCACAGGTAATGCTAAAAAATATTTGCTACAATTGTCCAAATTATAGCACAATAGCAACAATGATTGAATTCACATCAACTATTAGTAGCAATTTTATAATTTAGCTACCAAATGTTATCAAAAGTTAAATCATTCCTACCAACTGATAAATAATAAAACTTTTACCTAGTAGTAGCGGACTCAACGCAGTAGCAGGTTAGCTACCGTTTGATATTTGTGGCTACTGTCGCCCACATAGTAGCACAATAGAAACTACCTTTGGATTAGCATCAATAGTCAATTGCAGTTTCAGACTTCAGCTACCGATAGTGGTAGCAAAATTATTCTTACTCCAATAACCAAGATGTAGGAATATATATGTAACTATTACCGACGGTAGCAATTTTATGAAACAGTAGCAATATAGCTATCACATATTTTTTTGGCAACCAGCCATAACATAGTAGCACAGTTGCAACCAAAAATTTATTAGCATACAAAATCTGTAGCCTTTTGACTAAAAAACTACCTATTTAAGTATGGTTATAATTTTGCTTACCGATTGATATTTGTGGCTGTTGTCGCCCACATAGTAGTACAATAGCAACCATGTTTGGATTAGCATCAACTTCCGGTAGTAATTTCAGACTTTAGCTACCGATGTTGGTAGCAAAGTTGCGTTTACTTCAACAACCAAGATGGAGGAATACATAGCTACTATTGACGGTAGCAATTTTATTTAACAGTAGCAACATAGCTGCCACATGATATTTTTTGCAACCCCCTATAACATAGTAGAACAATTGCAGCAAAGAATTTATTAGCATACAAAATCAGTAGCCTTTTGACTAAATAACTACCGATTTAAACAATAGCAATTTTGCTTACATGTTGATAATAGCGCAATGGCAATCACGTTTGGATTAGCATCAACTGTCAGTAGCAGTTTCAGACTTTAGCTACCGATGTTCGTAGTAAAATTATTTTTTACACCGACAACGATGATGGAGGAATGTATAGCTACTATTGACGGTTGCAATTTTATTTAACAGTAGCAATATAGCTGGCACCTGATATATTTTTGCAACCAACCATAACATGGTAGCACAATTGCAACCAAGAATTTATTAGCATACAAAATCAGTAGCTTTTTGACTAAATAACTACCGATTTAAGAACTGTAGCAATTTTGCTTACAGGTTGATAGTAGCGCAATGGCAACCATGTTTGGATTAGCATCAACTGCCAGTAGCAGTTTCAAACTTTAGCTACTGGTGTTGTTAGCAAAAGTATTTTTACACAGACAATGAAGATGGAGAAATGTATAGCTACTATTGACGGTAGCAAATTTATGTAATAGTAGCAATATAGCTACCATGTGAATGTTTTTGCAACCAGCCATAACATGGTAGCACAATTGCAACCAAGAATTGATTAACATACAAAATTAGTAGTCTTTTGACTAAATAACTACCGATTTAAGTATGGTGGCAATTTTGCGCAAAAAAATTGCATTTTTCTTGTAGTGCCACCTTATTACTTGTGGATGGGAAGGTTGGATCGTCTATACGATCAGGGTTTATCCCTAGACTTTGTTTGGATGGAAATGAAGGAACAATGATTATGGATAGTAAAATAATCTGGTTAACGTACTATTTGATTACTTTGTGGTTTGGTTGTTATGCAAATGTAGGTAAGTGTGCTCTTTCAGATATACTTGAATTGTTGATTGCATTGATGAGTGGTATGATGTTATACTTATATTAGTGTATTTTGATATGTTATTTTAATGGTAGACTTGAATTACTCGGCATTGCTGATTTTCTGGCTTGGTGCCCTATGGCCCTATCTTTGTGCTGTTTGAAATTATGGGCAAAGGTATAGTGGATGAGGCAGCCTCTCCTTGAGTTTGTTGTTGTGCACAGGAGCGTGGCATAAAGGGAATAGAGACTGCCACTTAGTTCACTTTTGGTTTTTGTACCATGTGTAAAGTTTAGTCTCTTGTACTAATAATGTAATACATAAGAATGTTATATGGAGTTTTGTAAGCCTTAGCATTCACAGAGGTTGTGAATGTGCCGGTAACACCCAATAGGATTGTAAGACTTCCGTTGTTGTAAAATATACTTATTTATTAATTATTAACTATATAAATGGAGTAGGAAGATTGGGGTGTTACAGCAAAAGACTTCATTGGTAACAACTATCTTTAAAGAGATGGAATGAAGCCTTTTGTTTGGACCTTTTTTCTCCTTTATGGAAATGTGTGATTTATTCCTTCCAAGAGGAGTAGGAACTCTTTTGGAAGGGAAATGACCATTTTCCCTTGGATGTACTTCATGCCCAGGAAACCTTCTTCCCACTTGGAAAAGAATAAAGATTTTATAAATAACTGAACCTCTAAGAACTAGAGTGAGTACCAATACAGATAGCCTTCTTGTGGTGATCAATGGTGAAGCTTATCTTAAGCCATGTTTGAAGACTTCACGACACCAGTGAGTCCACAATTGTGAGTCTGTAAGTATGGTCCGTCCTCGTTGATTTGGACCAGGATGAGTCTTTGGAGTCTCGGTGAAGGGTTGCCATGTGTTGAAGACCGAGTATAAACTGTCTAAGAGTGGGTTCTTCCAATTTAGTCCATGTTAGCTTGTATGGGTATTATTATTCATGGGGAAGTTTAGAATCCATGGTTTAAAAAATCCTAAATCGGTTTAGTTGCTTCTGTGGAGTTAGCTAGTTTAGTCTTCTAACTGATGACACACTAAGAGTTTTATGGAGCTATTGTGCATAATCTGAAGCATTTGTATGTTAGGTGAAGTGTAGGTTTCTTGCATTCATGAGAAGAGTTGTGAGTTCCACCTTTTGAACATGAAGGGGGGTTCGGCATTATTTGGAGTAAAGATGGTAGCACACGCCACAAAATCACTTGTATTGTGTAGAATTTCCTGTGTTTATTAATGAAGAGTGGTATGTGTTGTCAACCTGCACGTGATATTCTTCTAGTTACTTGTCAACCATCGCATGTAAGTGTTAATGATTCAATTTTAGAGAAGTGAAAGTATGATGACTATTATATAGGAATTCAAGGGGACTAGGTTAACACCAAGGAAAACATAAAATAAGGGCTGGAGTTAATTGGATAAATCATTCTGTAAAGGTATAATTAGGGATGGCAATGGGTCGGGTTTGGGTCGTGTGGCCCACCTGCACCTGTCACCCGACTTCACCCGCTTCACATGTATCCGACCCTTCACCCGATGTATCACCCGTCACCCGTTTCACCTGCCCGTCACCCGTGGAGAAACGAGTGAACCCGTTTGTTTTTCCTTTTCCTTGTTCGCCAGTTAGGTTTGTAAATCACTATGTGGAGAGAAAATTGAGGTGTAGAGCATGTATGTTCCATGTTCGCCGGTTAGAGTTGCAAAATTACCTTCAGTGAAGAGAATGAAAAACTACGCAGAGTATATAAGTTCCTTGTTCTCCGATTAGGGTTGCAAAATTACCTTCAGTGAAGAGAGAAAATAGAGGCGTAGAGCATCTATGTTCCATGTTCGCCAGTTAGGGTTGCAATTACCTTCAGTGAAGAGAATTAAAAACTGCACATAGCATGTATGTTAGAGTTGCAAAATTACCGAGAGTGATGAGAATGAAGAATGGCGCAGTCGCGCAGAGCATGAATGTTTCTTGTTCACTAGTTAGAGTTGTAAAATTACTGTGAGTGAAGGATAATGAAGATTAGTTAACACCTTAAGATATAATAATATATATTATTTATGTGGGTGAACGGGTCGGATGAACAGATCAAATGACGGGTAGAATGTCCACCCGTCACCCGACCCGCACCCATTTTTTACTAGGTGAAATGGGTACCCGTAGACCTATTGTCATCACTAAATATAATTCTCATTTGTTTAATAAAAGTTGTAGGAGATTTCTCTATAAATATGCGCATAAGTCCCCCTAAGATCACTTTTTGCTTGTCAACTTTTAACTTATACTCGAATCGATTTTAATAATTCACCATAATCCTAAGAAAATGGACCAAAAGAACCTAATAGTAGAACCCACGAGAAACTAACATTGTATTCTTTTAACAAGGATCTAAGCCTGGGCTACTTGTTTTCACCCGTACTTGTGGGTATTTATGAAAAACAATGTTACTCCTATCTATTTAAATATAATTAAGTATAAGTCATTTTAAACAGGTTAGAGTACAAACTAGAGCTGCGTCCTCTACTCTCAGCGGAGTAGCAGAGCGAAAACAAGACCAAATGCGTGTAGCCAGCAAGCAATCCGCAACCACGAGCAATGGTGCCTTATTAAGTAAAGATTTTCAGAACTATGCATAAACATGGAGAACGTTCCAACAAAATCCCATAGCCTAGGCTCGATAGATACACCTTTCAAGTATCCCAAAAAATAAGGGAAGATAGATACATAATATTACCGATCAAAGACATAACAATGGTAATAGCTCCCATAATTTAAGCCGAATACCGACTTTGTTATTATTTTCTGCTGAGAAAATTTCATCCACAGCCCTTCATACCACAATAAAGACTACCTCAAAGTTACAGGATCTATAAAGAAAGAAAGAAAAAAAAACATTTTCATCACCATATTTCCTAAATCGTCCAAAGACAAGTATTCTACACATGAAAGTCTCTGGATCTCCACTGTGAAAAGACAGAACAGCACTGACAGAGAAGATAGATTTATCCACAAGAGAGTGAGGGCTAGATGAGAGTTGTGCGTTCCCAATTTATTACTGTATCATTCACCGCAACACATCATCTTAGCAAATACAGGAAAGCAATTGTAAAATGAAGCAACCAGAACAATCCTCTCTGAAGCTTTTACTGAAAAAGCCACCAACTATATTTGTGCTCGTGCGTAGTATTACATTCACATCTTGACCACCGAGCATCAAAACTCACCACAGCCTGCGGTTGGGCACAAATTAGACAAGCGTTGACGTGGGTGCAATTGTTCAAAAACAATCTACGCATCACTCATAATGCACAATTTCCTGCATTAATCAGAGGTAGTGTTTACTGTTCAGAGAGACACGAAATGAGTGGATACAAAAGGAAACTTAAGAACATCAATCCAAAAGGCCACATTTTTAGGCTTATGATGTAAGACGCTAAACGCTGCAGCTGAAATGCAAACTCTAGCGGAGATTCCTATCATTTAAAAATGTCCCAAGAAAGAAAAATGAGCAGATCCGTAAGTCACCTTGACCATAGATCACATTAGAGTTTATCAGGTTGTTGCCACACGGTAATGAAGTATGAGGTCTTCTGGTTTCTTCCATATGTAAGCCCGTACAGTAGCTAAGCTCATATCAGGAGACAAAACCTGATGGAGAAACCAAAAGCAGCTAAGCTCCAATACTTGTAGATAACAGAAACAAGTAATCTACAGAGCGAGAAAATAAATTGCAAGATTGCCACGAAACTCTATTTTCCACAGGTACTAAAAAAGAGAAAAGCCAGCAAGGAACAAGAGGGACACAAATAAAGGCTATGACAACCTAGGTTAACTGCAACCCATAATACCACTGTTCAATAAATGTACTCGTAAATGTATCATGCCTGATTATTGCATAAAATCTCAATGTTAGGCTTTATCCGCTGCCAAGGTCTCAAGCCAGTTCGAAGGGTTGCATCTCCTGTGGCTGCCGCGTTCTGTAGGGGGGCTCCAACCAAACCAGGGGAAAATGCACCATCCGAAGAAACCCCCTCCAAAGGCTTGTCAAGGAACATCTTCTCTACCACATAATTGATAACCTAAAAAAAAGCAGTCTCAGTTTCTCTTTGTTCAAATCATGGTTGTTATCCTGTTCTTAATTAATAGAGCTTAAATCAGAATCTGAGGTAAGACTAACAGATGCTCCCACTCTTCTCCACTCCCAGAGATATAAATAAACCATCAAAATAAGAATAAAATAGAAAAAAATACGCACATTAAGGTAAGACTTCATCCTGATATTCTATAAATATATATACAACAAATTTCCTCTAGTTCTAAATAATAGAGGTAGAAAGAGGGAAAAATACTTTGTTTATGCGTAATATTCGAGGCGCGCTCAACTTCCCTTGAGTGAGGATCTGAATAGATGACCCTTCGGCTGGATGCAAATAAAATCCACACCTGCAAACATTTGCAAAAGCTTTTTGGGACGGTTTGTGCATATTCTATTTTTAATACGCACACACTTCTGACTAAACCCTCGCACTAGAGCATAACTTATGAGAGAAGATTTTGGCCCTGTTGTGTATTATGAGGCCTTCCCTGTTAAAAGCAAGGCTGTTGTACTTGGAAATTGCCACAAACTAAACAAAACAAAACAAAACTTACTAAGCAGGAATGGACCCTACAACCTGACCATAAGTAGAGCAAACTTATACAGTCTACTCAACATGCAATCTCCAGAAGCCTTCCAACATTTTCAATAGAGAACCATATTCAAGCGGAAACAAATATGCAAAATCACTTTGGTCTCATCGGGCAATAGAATTGGAATTATAAAACTACATAAAGCATAAGCACATCATCTAAGAGAATTCACTTGATAAGCCAAAATAAGAATTAGGTAAAAGAGTTACTTGTTATTTTCTCTTGGAGGCAAACGATTGTTAAGTACGCAGTCCAAAACCCACCAGGGAAAGTCCTTGTCCTCTTCAGTTCCATCTAAACTGGTAATCTTTTTCCTCCAAGGACCTCCTGAAGAACCCTCAGTAATAACTGAAGGAGGAGAGACGGTGGAAAATTCAAAGGGAGGGTAAACCATGGCATCATTCTCAGAAGTACCATCCATTTCTATCCTTGAATGACTAGAACTCCTCGTAGAGATATCCCTCACAGAACTAACATCCCCATTAGCTGAAGGCTGAGATCCTATCTTTTGTTTTCTTCTCAACAACCAATGAGCAAGAAGGCCTTTGAGTGTTTCACGTGCTAAATTAACCTGTAGATCCAGAATTTAATAGGTTTTTTTAAAAGTTGATCAGAATACTTACAAAGATAACCAATGATTGAATGTTATTCACTCAAGTTCATAAGGAAGACAATGGGCACTACACTCTTATCACATGTTGGCATGTGATCCTTAACAGGCAAACAGGAACAATATCAAACATATAAGACTCCTTTTGCCGGCTTGCAAGAGAATAACATTTATCAAACAAGAGCAGTTGATAAGATGTAAGATTGTGATTGTTGAAACAATCTTAAAACAGGTCAGCGGTGCATAGATTTCATCACAAGCAAAATTTTAAAAAGTTAACATCAGATGACATAATCACCATATGACTCGCAAAAAATGTAGGCATATTTCAAATTACCATGAACGACATGGGGCACAACAGAACACTAATGACCTACCTTATCATCCTCTGGTTTCCCTGTAATGCCAAGGTCAGCAGAATACATTTCTGCCAAAAAGCATTGGGGTGTCTCCAAATGAATTGACAAGCTTCCAAGCCTGGTATCCACAGAGAACCAAGCTGGAATACTCACCTGCAAGAAGCATACTGTTAATAAACTCAAGGTCGAAGAAGACAGATATACAAAGATGATATGCTTACCATCTCAAACAACTTCTCCTTTTTCTCCTCAAACGAGACCTGGAGATTTGCCACTTTGAATCAAAAGCATGTAATAGCCTCTTTATTAATAAATGCGACCAAGTGGCAGAAAAAACAAATTGATTTGAAGGGTTATAGTGGCTTCTTCATGCAAGGATACAGCATAAATACGACTTAAGTTGCAAAGCGACAGAGAATTGGAAGAAGCATCAACATCTGATGTTGAGCAATAAATTAGATACCATTGGCCCTATTAATAATAGGTTGTAACAAATTATATTTTAAATCACAAAACCTGGCCATAGTCCTCAATCACTACACCCTTCGTTATCTCCCATAGTTTGACAGAGCCAGCAGTGTCCTGAGACCAATAACAAAACTGTAAGCATGATACATAGTTACATACAAAGTAAAAGACAGACTGCCTAAGTCAGACCAAAAATAAGCATACAAAACAGAATCAAAACCTTAGTTAGGACATGTCTTCTGTTATTCAATATTTCATGCTTCACAATTGCTGGACTTCCAGGAATTGAACAAGATGGTTCTTTGTAAACAGGCACCTATTACAAAGCCAGACTGAGTTAATCCACAAAACAGAGAGAGAGAGATCATTCTAGCTGGTCAGTCACTCTTTCAATCAGAGTTTAAAAAAGAACATATGTCGACTAACATTAGAATAATATTTATTACTTACAGGAATTGATCCCTCCATAGAAGCACGAGCCCTTGAAAAGGACAAGTTGCCAGCTAAGAAGGAGCCACCTTTTCCAAAAACCTTCTGAGGGTTACGTCCTTCAGCTGGCCATTTATGTACCGATGAATCTGTAGTTGCAACCCATATACTGTCATCATGCAAAGCAAGTTGCAAAATAGGGTGCTCTTTCGTGCAGAGTAGAATACTTTCTCTAGTCGATAAGTCCGTCAAATATAACTGCACCATTAAAGAGGGTATAAAAGGTTATCTAGATGGCACAGAAGGATCAAGAAGCTAGATACATGAACATCAGGAAACAGTTAAGATTCAGAGAGAAACTCACTGAAAGATCCCTTCCACCACTGTAAACATGGCTAAAAGTTGATGTGCTGGCAAGAGCCCAAACTGAATCCGTATGAACAGCATATGAATGCACACAGCGCTGCTGCCCAAGATCCCAAAGCCTACAAGGAAGAACCAGTAGATGAAAAAATTTTACACCAAAGTGTGCGAACTTCAAGAAAAAATATGAAATGCGTGATTCAGCATTAGGATGCCCTCTGATTAATTTAAAAAAAAATAACATCGGTTTCAAACAATTTAGCATCGTTAAGCAATAAGCCAAAGGGGTTTTGGTTAAACACCAGCAAATGATTCAGTAAACTAAATATTCATCCGTAATTCAACCCACAAAATTAACAAAACTAGAGTAAAATTGAAAAAAATCACAATTAAGAACACAATGATAAGCCTTTAACGAATTTCAAACAGTCTCTATAGTCTACTCATATCACTATATCAAGCTAAATCCAGAAAGGGTATGGCGAAACAGACCTGATCATAGAATCAGAGGAACCCGATAAACAATACCTGCAGGGTTCATGAAAGAATTTGGTCACTTAGGACAGCAAATAAGCAATTGCAAGAAGCTAGAATCAAGATTACAACGTCTTTGATTGCAGAGAAATGACATTATTTCAGAATCCTTATTCAGATAGTTCAGATGGACTGTTTGAAAACCTCATGGAGATCAATATAAGTTTTTTTTGTCACCTTTAAATACAGGATCAGGGAGTGGCTTAAGGGTAGGGTTAACTTAATAGCAGATGTTGAGACTTATTCCTATTTCAATTTGCTGGTATAAGATAAGGAGACCTAGTATATGTTATTCAGTAGATTCATCATAACATAAGACTTCATGTTAATGTTTTACAAATGAAGCTCAATTTTGAACACCTTATGTCATCCTCCCTGGCAATATTTTTCGCACTCCCTCAATGTTAAGTAAGCATAGTTATACTTATACATTTATTCTAAACAAGGAAAAATTAAATTCTACAGTAAAAAGAAGAAAGGAGCAGGACAAGGCATTCAACAACGTCCCAACATAACCAGAAATACAAAAGGACAACAGTAAAAAGAATACTAAATCCATATGGCAACCTGCCCGTAGGATCCAGAAGAAGTGCCCTGATATTATCAGTATGCCCTCGCAACTTCATAGTCTTTGAACCAGTTCTAGGATCCCAGACACGAATAACCTAGGGAGAACAGTCTGTTAGATAAAAATAGTATAAACCAAGTCGCCTACTTTCATAATTTGTATATAGATTTATTATACTAGTCATCCACTTATGAAATTTGTCAAAATAAGCATGAATCAGTTTCGGGAAAAGTAGCTGTTTGAAAATACCTCAATAATGTATCAATTGTACAGTATCACTACTCAATTTTGATGAAACTGAAGATAAATCAAAGGACAAAGAGATAGGGTGCATCAAGTAAAGTTGAAGCAGAAAAAATACAAAATGAAAGTTTACCTTTTCTGTGCCACCAGACACAAGAAGGTTTCCACTGTCATTCATTGCCAATGCGTAGACCGACTCCTTATGCCCTTTAGCAGCAGTAGGAGTATATCCATGGGACTGAATACCATGGGAAGCAATGTTGTTTGAACTGATAGTGTGAAGACCTGTAACTGACAAAGAATTGCCAGCCCCATTTACACCATTTGAACACTCATTCTCTTTTGCTTCATTTGCCTTGGATACAGGAGCACATGCGGCTTCAATATCCCAGATAAAAACCTCTCCACCAAGTCCACCAGATGCAACAACGTTGCTCTAATAAATAATTTTTTCCATTACAGAGTTATAAAATTCTAGTTAGCTCTACATGCTGTAAAGGCAAATAGCAAGTAAAATAAGGAAATGGAAAAAAAATGTCTCCAAAAAACAGAGTTCTTTGAGAAAAAGAAATTACATTTTTCCTGGCAGCAGCTAAACAAGTAACATAATCGCTATGTTGGCGTAAGGTTTTTGTACATTTTCCATCAGAGAAGCAGTCCCAGGTCTGAGAGCCATAACCATGATAAATGATAAGCCTTTATTGCATGAACTCACTTGACAAATAAACAAAATTTACAATATTAGATCAACCTTCAGAGTGGTGTCAGAAGAGCAAGAGACAAGAGAGCTATCTCCAAGAAGAACAGCGTCATTTACCTGCACCAGCAAGCTAAATACGTAAGAGGTAACTGGGAGCATGACAAGACCAACTTCCACATGTGTGATTATCCATATTAAGGCCTCCCTATCTCTAACGATCCCACAGTGCAGACCATGTAAGCAAAATATGATCAACCAGTAGTTTCCTCAAAACCATTAACATAGAACTTGGAGCTCATCGGTTAATAGAAATGGAATAAAAATGCAAATTTGAACAGGAATAAATGTGGAGATGCATCAATTTTCCATTACCCAATTTCAAATTTGATTACTAGCCTTCTATCATAATGTACTTAGTATTTAGATGTAAAGGGAAATCCACTCTCATTTTTTCTTCCCTCTGTTGCCATAACTAAATATATCAAAAACAATTTTAAAAAAATACAAACACATTCTATTCTCATTGGTTGATTTCAATTCCTTGTATAGAAAAAGCCCTTAAGAGGAGAGCGCATTCGTCATACAATAGATAGCAGCAAGTGTGGTCGAATTATATACCCAGTCCACATGTGACTCAAAAGTAGCTGAGCAGGTGGCGGTTTCCTCACTGAGGGTCCATCTTTTCAGTGTTCCGTCACGGCTCCCCGTAAACAAACTGTCATACTCGTTATGATCCGTGGACTTCAAAACAGTCAAACAATTTACTCCCACAGAATGCTGCAAGAAATTAACAAACAAGTTGAAAACATCAAAAAGATCCAGAAGCATGCAGTAACAATCACTAAATCCAAAAAAATCCCCAACAAATCATACAGCCTATTTTGCACGGGACGGGGATGGAGACAGAGACTGGTATGGGGATGGAGAAACGTCAATTACAAAAATGTAAGAAATGCGGGGACAGTAGAGAACAAAATAAATTTATATATGTAAGAAACTATAAAGAAAATATAAATTAAGTGTTAAAATTAATTATAAAAAAAGACACTAGCTATTAGAGATGTATAATATTAAAAGTAGATTTAACTCTCTAACAGGTATTATTTTATTATATTCTTTCACAATCTTTTTCCTCCACCTCATATTTTTTCTTTTCTTTATAAATGTTAAGAGTTGAATTAACTACTATTGTGGATGTGCTTAGTAGCTTAAACAATAATGGTTACTTCATTAATAATATCTCATATAGATGCCATTAAGTCTGATAAAAAATAGGTACAATTAAGATGTTGATATATGAATACAATTAATTATTCTGTTATGATTTGGCTGATAGTTCAATAATATACTAAAAGGCATTCCCATCCAATAGAATAACATTAAAAGATCTAGTTTTGTTCGAGTATTTTCACTATTAAATATACAGCATTTAGAAAGATTCCCATTTCTGCGAAGTTGTCCGTTTCGAGAATGTCCCGGAGACGCGGGACGTTTATAGAGGCCATTTCTGTGCAACAAAGTACACAGCTAACGATGGCAAAAGTTTGCAAAAGAAGCCAAACAAATTCAATAATAAAAAAAAAGTATTTATCCAGAACCCTCTAGAATGTAAATAAGCAAAAAACCACTAAAAACCTCATTCACTCCTGGTTAACAAACTCCAACTTTGAGGAGAACAAAAATTACTATATATGAGTAAAAAAAACAAATAAATAACTATGCAAGAAAGAATAGCTTACCCACTAGTTATGGGTTGAACTTGTCAAAGATTGCGGATATCACCAAAAGTATGACTTGTTTGGTTGAGAGAACCAAAAGGGTACAATGAAATCAATAATTCTCAAGAAAGAGAACTAAGGTTAGCATGCTATAATCATTTTAGTAATGGGAAAGGGAATCAAATGGTTTTATTTGGTTGGATCGTTAAATGTGTGTGTGCATAAATATATGTACGACAATGTGGAGAGAATTTGGAACAGATGCGTAATTGCAACAATAGTTTCAAAAACATTAAATTCAAAGACAGTTAGTTTGATACAAATCACACTTCAATGACCAAAACTACATAAAAAAAATCAACCTAAATTTGCTCATTAATCAAACCAAGTTCATGCACAAACTGAACAACGATAATAATATATCATCCATGTCATAGGCACCCAATTAAACCAGACTAAACCCAAGTGAATTGCCAATGAATCAAGAGCATACAGAATGACTGGTTGGTGTACGGTTCAAGACCAGCATAGCAGTTTGAATTAAAACCCACAACAGTTCAGAAACAAACATAAGGGACTATGATGTCTAAGTTTTCGATACTTTATGTACTTGAAATGAATCTAGACCTACATTCATATTTCATCTTTCTCCTAGTCCTTTGCAAAAAAAATGTTCAAAGAAACACTTTGATTTCTTGCCTAAGTTTTCCGTATCTGCCCCAATCCCCACCATCACAATCAGTCCCTTCTACACACCCTGAAGTAGTGATTAAAATCGTTTTCAAGGAAGTAGAACGTAATTTATAAAAATCTGTATACATATAGGTTGAGACCAATGGGCATAGTTTCTTAAATTTGATTTGAACCCCAAGTTCACAATGCCAATCATACTGAGCTTTCAATAAAACAAACCTTATGTTGGGACCAGAATTTCAATGCAAAACTGTTGCAGATGATAGGTTCAATTCACAGCCATTTCAAAATCCATGCACAGGGAGAGATCATGTCAGTCTTGTTTTCAGACATGTGAGAGAGAACGGGTAGAGAGAAGAGAACGAGAAAAAGAAAAAGAAACTGTTAGAAGCAAGGCAGTCTTATAACAGAAAACAGAATAACCGCTGAATCTAACTGTGAAAAAGAAATTGCTAGTCTCTCATCAAGGAGAAGCAGATTTCACTACTGGGGGCGTTCTTTTATCTGTAAGAATCTGTTTACTTTCCAAACATGGGAATGGATGTACTCCTAAAGGTGGAAAAGAGGTGCTGGACTCATGACTCAAAGATAATCTAAAATATAGAGCACCAACACGAAGGATTTTGTTGAATGCAATTGAGAAGGAAGCTAATTTGAAGCCTTCAATCAAGAAGATAAACTAATGTCAATAACATTAGATATTTCCCCGATCAAAAACAGAAGTCAACAGGAAAAGATATAGGACAACCAGTTCCAATGCCTTGAGCAAGTGACACTACAAAATAATCAACACAAAACTAAATACCTTCTTGTCATCAGAAGAATTCAGTACATATGTGAATTTCTTCTCCTTGCGGGGGCGATTAGAACCTGATGTATTTCCTGCACTGCCCACACGATGCATCACGAGGATTCCCGATGAAGGAAACTACTCTTATAGATGCAGCTTCAGAGCTAATAAGTTAAGGAACTCGCTTTCCTACAAATCAAAACAAGAACTGCATTATACATTTTGTTCAAGTCCATAAAAATCAACTAGGTTTAGCACTAATACAAGCTATATCTTGAAAGAAAGATACAAAACTAAATATAAGGAGCTGCAGGTTGTGAGTGCTTTTGGTTTGTTCTTGTGATAACAATTGTTCCAGTAAACAGACGACCGTTCAAAGAGAAACCCACTTATAGCTGCAACAGTTCTATTGAGAAGGTAAATGGATTACAAAAATGCTTGCTAATCAAACCTAGATGGCAAAACCACTTCTAGATGCACTGAAATTGGAAACCCTGGGAGAGAGTAGATTGTAGTCGAGTTAAGAGAAGGAAATGAACGAGATCCTGGCAAACATTAGCCACGGAATCAGAAACAACAGTAATGAAAACAAGAACCCTGGATTGAAAAAATCAAACCAATCATACCAAGAATCAACGATGGGAAAGCAATCAAGAGAGGAGATAGTCATGAACATAGAGACAAATCACTATACGAGAAACCCTCAGCAAAGAAAGAGGGGGGAAATTCCGAAGAGAAGAAAAGAGATATCACCTGGAGCTTGTGAAGACGAAAATGAAGTAAACCGCCTCACAAACTATGATACCATGTAACCGTCTGCAAGAATTACCGTCCTCCGATTATAGTAGCCAGCCCGTGAGGAAGATCGTCGATCGGCAACGGCAACCCAGACGAGCAAGCACACAGGCGAGGGAGAAAGATGGGTAAGCAGCGGATAAAAGGTATCGCGTTCAGACCGATTTCGTACGACGAATTCAGACGGAGGACGACGGTGAGGTTCGGTTCTTTGGGTAGCATCGGTCTTGAAGTCAGAACTTGCACGAATTCATCGTTTCAGAAAAAGAGAAAGAAATAAAAATATTTAGAATTTATACAAATTCAAAGAACCCTCACATCACGGATTTTTTTTTTTTTTCTTTTGTGAAAGAGCTCGTCGTCGCTGAGTTTTAAGTTTCAAAGCTTACTTTAAAAAAAAAAAACAAAAAAGTTTTTAGCAAAGGAAGTTTATTTGGACCATGTTGTGAGAAGATGGTCAGTTCGCAAGCTAATAATATGATGTATATCTATTGAACAAGAAGATTGTTATTTGCAGTATAAAATTATTAATTATCGTAATATAAAATTTTTTAAAATCATATTAACATTGTAAGCATGTAATGATGTGTCCCTATATTTTTTTTTCAAAAAATGATATCTGAAAGTAATTTAACCCAAGAAGTTTGTAGTTGATTAGTAGCGAATTTTGCTAGTTACTTCTTTGTTGTAATCAATACTGGAATTTTTTTTAAAAAAAAGGTGTTGGATTACATTTTACGTGTTTACACTATTAATATGATTTAAAATTAATTTGTACTGCGAATAGTAAAAACTTTACTATTTGCAGTACAATTTTTTTTTACCAAACTTAGTTGAATAAGTTAGAATGTTGAGGGGAGACACTTTATCTAAAACAAATGAGAATTGAATGACCAAATTTGAGTCAAAATGATTAAAACAACAAAGTTACAATAACTAAGTTACAACAACTAAGTTAAAGAAAAACTAAGTTACAATGGTGTTCCATCTATCTAACCTAGATTGTAAATGATGAATCCAAGGTCCAACAGTGTTTGGATTTCTATAATAAAACCACTGCGGATAGACAGGGGGGGTGGGGAGTCATCAACCATACAAAACCTTACGAAATGACCCTGGGGGCAAACTCCGATGTGGATCTCTCCTCTTGGTCTATCACAATTGGTATGATTTTCGATCGGAAGGTATGTGACACTTGTCATACCCCCCATATAGTAGAGTAGAAAACTATTATCGGAGTGTATTTTGTCACGATCATGGTCCTCATTTCTATGGTCATCCACTTCTCCGTAGGTGCTGCCCATCCCCACTCCAACAAAACGCTCTTAACATTTCGTTGTACATTATTGCGTTGAACATGTCCTTGTATACATGTCTCACTGTTTCTCTATTCTTCATGGCTTGGTACAATCCTTTACGGATATGTTTCCACCTATCTTCGTCTGAATACAGGTAATCAGCAACCACCCTGAATCCACAATTACCATCTCCACGAACATCAATATACCCAGTGATATATTGATATAGGTTGGATGGGAAATACTGGTAGTATGGGAAGCTGTTCATGGGCATGAATCGATTTGGATCTAATGATCCTCTATTCAGTGATCTTTCATTTGATGGTGCTCCTTCGGACTGGCTCTCCCTTGGTCGGTTACGGTCCCAAGATGAAGGTTCCCGTCGGTTTGTTCTTGAGGTCCCGGTAGGTCTGTCAATCCCAAGTTGTTCTAAAGGTTCTCCTAATTGGCATGCCATATCTGGATGAAGGAAGTTCTGGATTTGACTGTAACATCTGGCCATCAGAGTCGGATCGTCTGATTGTGCTACCTCAGCAATAATATCACGCCATCATGTTTTGTTCTGCCTCCTTGTAGGATAGCATATCAACTGTTGATTTGTGATTCTTCCAGCTCAGGGTGTACCAGAAAACAATGTACATCCCTCTTTGAGCATAGGATAGTACCACTATCCAACATGTAGTTTAATCTACATGTACATGGTAATCCATGAGAGGTTACCTTGTCACATCCACATATTGAGCTATCCATTTGAACATAGTCCCCCCTACCAAGCTCCTTTACTAGCTCATCCAAGCATAGGATACTAACCTTCCCGATCAGATCAGCAATCGAAACCCTCATGTGCTCTTTTCTGTGTGTTCGTCCTTGCCGACTCGAAGTCCTTTTTCAGCTCCCTGATGCTAGTATTCACGTGATCGTCAATTTTTGGAAAGATTACATCTAAAGTTTGTCTAGCACTCCTTAATCCCGCCTTAAGAGCAGAATGTGCACTCTCCACCCTGTCAAATGTTTAAGTAAGTTTTTCAGATCTATAACAATGGTTGTATTATCTTAAAAATTACAAGACTAACAATCGTACCTATTTGTCGTTGTGTTGCCGAAGTGCAACACATTCTTGACCCAAGCCTCCACAAACCTTTCCTTGAGTTTCTCCCAAACTGCTGCAACATACGTAATGAAACGTAGATAGCTTCCGTATGTATTCTTGAATAGTTGGAGGCTCTCGTTGTAATCCTGCTCTGTGCTTGAGTAGACAACCAAATCACATTCGGACTGCAGCCGTCGCCCTTCCTCTATTACCCATATACGTCTCCACCTTCCCCTGGATGTTCCTACTTATGTGCCACCGACATAGAAGATGATGAGATTCAGGAAATACCTGTTGTAAGGCATTCATCAGTGCCAGACATTTATCGGTGATAAATGTTGAGGTTTTAGTGCGACCAAGGAGCACCCTTGATTGTTCAAGTGCCCACATGTACATGTCCGTTGATTCTAATATAAGAAAGGTGAAGGCAATGCTGAAGTTCTTGCCTATACTCGCCACTCCAATGAAATGAACCAAAGGCATTTTTACGATGTTCATTTTGTAGGTAGCGTCAATACCTATGACGTATGGAAAAGCGTGCAGTAGTTCTCTAGAGGTAGGGTGTGCGAAGAAAATGGAGCCAAGTCGTGTTCGATCCCCTAAATTGTGAAAGTATCCAAAATCATGTTATCTATCAACTTAATATGAAACCTAAAGGATTATAGTTATTTGAAACAACCTAAGTTGACTTACTTGATTCTGTCGTGTAATCGTAGTAGTAGTTGTTTTTTACTAGATCACCCAACAAAGTCTGCACCATAGAACGACCATTTCTCTTTTCGAGTTTTGTCTTTTGAATCTGGTTGTATATATCTTTCCTGGTTGCCGACGTGCCGAGGTTAATCATGGTGAGCTCTAAATAAATTACAGAAGGTGGCACACCGACTCGGGTTCTCTGCTCGATCATGATCTCCTCTTCTTCAGTTAGGCGCTTTCGTACAAAATGACCCTCTGTCCACTCAGCGAGATCATGATTATGTCATCCATTAATCACATTCAACACACACCCGTAGCTTGTGTAATACCCCTTTAAAAGGACAACCACATTTCTTTGAACCAGATGATCTGCGTCGGATGATGACACCAGGTCATGGTGTCCTTCGTGGTTTCCAATACCTCTAGCATGTTATGTGGAAATCTTGGCCCGCCCGAGAACTTGGAATTATGGTGTAGACATGGTTGGGATGGCCAGCACTATCTACCCAAGCTTTCGCTTCTTCTTTACTCCTAAATGTCTGATCTGTTTCAAATAAGAAACATGTATCCACCACCAGAGGTCGATTATACATTTGTTGAATGTAGTCATCCATCTCTACATGGTGATCTTGAACTCCTTCATCAAAATTATTCCTACCTTCATCAGTAGTTGAGTCACTTTCCTACAATAAGGGTTGAGAGAATGTTAGACAAATGTTTAAATATGCAATATTAGTGTGAATATGATTTACAAAGACATAAAGTAGAAAATACTTACTCCGCTTGATACTGGAACAAAATCATGATCGGAATCTAAAGATTGACTCATGTCTATCTACTTGGACACTTTTATGAAATATTTTTTGGGACAGTCTGGAGATGGTGTAAGAGATTTGAGAGAATATGGAGAGTGAGTGTGTGAAGATGAAATGGAGGAGGCATCCCTTATATAGAGACTGGTCATGAGCTAATCACAAGGTTACAAGTTCAAAAACGGTAACCTGGTACATGTACCTCATGTACTGGATGCATTCCTATTGTACGTGAACAGTGACCTGGTACGTGTACCTCTTGCTGGCAAAAGTAATTACCAACGGTAACTTTTAATTCACTTTGTACTAGATGCAGTCCTATTGTACGGGAACAGTGACCTGGTACGTGTACCTCTTGCTGGCAAAAGTAATTGCCAACGGTAACTTTTAATTCACTTTGTACTGGATGCAGTCCTATTGTACATGAACAGTGACCTGGTACGTGTACCTCTTGCTGGGAAAAGTATTTACCAACGGTAACTTTTAATTCACTTTGTACTGGATGCAGTCCTATTGTACGGGAAGAGTGACCTAGTACGTGTACCTCTTGCTGGGAAAAGTAATTACCAACGGTAACTTTTAATTCACTTTGTACTGGATGCAGTCCTATTGTATGTGAAGAGTGACCTAGTACGTGTACCTCTTGCTGGCATAAAAGACGTTAAACCCTTTTTTAATTGCATTTAAACGTTATAATTGTGACTCCACATAAGTTAATGACATTTTATGTTGTGTTGACTAAATTACAAACATTGTTACACTTTCAGAACGTTGTATTGAAATCGCAGTTGAAAACGTCAATTTCGGGTAAAAAACGCTCGTACTATATATAGCCTAACCTTCCTTGGATTATTCATTTCTCACTTCCTCACTCTCTCTCTCTATCTCTCTTAAGGAAGAAGCTCTCTTCTGATTGCAGGAGCCGTCGCCGGAGCCGCACCCGCCGCCGCCGCGCGCCAACCACCGCCGGAAAAATTTTCCGGTGAGTTTTTTCGAATTTTTTTTTTGCAACTTATAGATTTGGGTGTCTGAGTATGAATTTGGTGTTAGTTTTTTGAAATTCAACATCATTTGAGCTAGATCTAGCATGAAAAATTCGAAAATATTCAAAAAAAAAAAACCAGGGGCGAGCACCACCGCTGCTCTAACCGGAGACGGGCGAGTACCGCCGCCGCTCGCCCCAGACGAAACCGAGGACCGGGGCTACTCGGGTCACCCGCCGGCGAGGGCCGGCACTGCTCGCGTCTGCTTCTGCGCGCGCCCGAAGATGGAGCCGAGGACGGCTGCTGCTCGCCTCGGGTGGACGCGAGGACCGGAGCTGCTCGCCCCTGACTCCGCCGAGGACCAGCACTGCTCGACCCAGGCGACGGCGAGGAGCGGCGCTGCTTCCCCAGCTACAGTCGAGTAGCAGCGCTGCTTGACCCATAATTTTTTTTTTGAATGATTTTTTAAATGTTTTAATTTGTTTATTTTTTAATTATAATATTGTGAATGATTTTTAAATGTTTTAATTTGTTTTTTTAGAATTTTAACTAATATTATGAATGATTTATAAATGTTTGAATTTTTTTTTGAATTGTTGTGAATGATGATAAATGTTTGATTTTTTATGTTATGAATGAGGAATATAACTGTATGATATTCGTATGCAGTGATGGATCGTCTGAAAAAAGCAGTGAGACATGTCACGAAGAGGAAGAATAAAGATCGGGGTGCGGAGCAGGCTATGACGGCCTCGTACCGTCGTCGTGCACATGCTCCTGGTGAAGGGCCGAGTAATCCTGCCCCCCGCATGGAAGCAGCACGCCATTCATCTTTCCATCCGGGTCAATCTTCCAACGACCCGGCGTTTCAAGTACCAGCACCACCAATGGTAGCGGAGGATGACTCGGCGGTGTTCAATATACCAAGGAGACGCATGCTAGAGTAGTGCTTTTTCTGACAGATCACTGCACAGCTCTAGCTACAATATCTCAGGGGAATCAAGCCACCAGACTGCTCCGTCAGGCGGTGGTAGTTCATCACGTCCACCACGCCCATCACCTGCCCGTGCTGTTGAGGACCATGTGATGACTGAGCGTTCGCCACATGCTGATGACGATGGTCGTGGTGCTGATGATGAGGACTCACCTGACGTGGATGAGGAGCAGGATAATGAAGATGATGAAGTCATGGATAAGGAGGATGACACTGCGACGAAAGCAGCGCTAGGATGGTTCCAGTCATTCCTACCTCTTGGAAGTTGACAGAGGTGCCAGTTCCTGGCGGTCCACTACTCACTAGTGTTATCACTAGCTTCGGGGGTCATGTAGCGCTTGACTTATGGACCTCGACTAAGGTATGTTCTCTATCTTCTCCTGTATTTGATCATTTAATATCATACTACGTTTTGTAAGTGTTAAATATTGGTCATTATGTAGGATCGTGGGGTTTTGAGTTTCAAATCCCGTAGGGTGATGCTTACCTGGCCAAAAGATCAAATTTCCAAACCAAGAACAAGGAAGATGCTTGAGTATTCTGGTATAGAGCACCTACAGGATATTACGATGCCATACAGCAATATGTCCCTCATCAGTGCTTTTGTGGAGAGGTGGCAGCCTGATACAAACTCATTCCATATGTCGTTTGGTGAGATGACGATTACCCTGCATGATGTGTGGATGATACTGCAAATCCCCATCGTCGGTCGTCCATTGATAGGGGATTCATCCACCACTGAGTTGAAGGAGGTAATGGCTGATTGTCTTAATTTTGGGGCAGATGTTGAGAGTATGACAGAGGCACTGTGGAATACCGGTGCTGTATCAATTGCGAGCTTGTTGCAGCAATGTAGGGATGAAAATGAAGAGGCAATGAAGCAGGCATGTGGTTGGTTGTATCATCTGATTGGTACCACCATATTAGCTGGAAAATCAAATGGTCGTCTGAGTCCACAGCTGTTCAGTTTAGTAGCTCCTGTGAAGAAAGGTACCAAGCTTCGTAAATATGCTTGGGGAGCTGGTACTCTTGCATGGTTATATCGCCAGCTAGGGATAGCATCTTGTGCCGGCTCCAGTGGGATAGGTGGTTCTATGACGTTACTTGAGGTATGTGTCCTAATGTGCATCTAGTATATGATAACTCACTGAGTATTAATAATTGGTACTGCTTAATCATTCTAGTGTTTTATATGCACAGTGCTGGATTTATGCGTACTTCCCTACATTAAGACCAGCGATTAGCCCGGACTGGCGCGCTAATGATGATAGACCTTGGGCTCTAAGATGATGAGATCTACCTCTCAAGTGCAGGATCATCGTTCACTGCAAGGATATCGTGAGCATCTAGATGCTTTGACTGCTCTAAATGTAAGTGTTTGTAGTTGCTAACACATTGAACCATTATTATTTTTGTCTTTCGTTGTTGGTTACATTTTACTATTAATGTTCATTGTAGATTGATTGGTTGCCCTACGGTCGAGATAATGTTAATGTTCATGGAGGGCGTACATGGTATAGAGGTAACATACAGGTTTTGGGGTTGAATGAGCCATACATGCCTGGTCGCTGTCTACGCCAGTTTGGTACATTCAGGATATCCCTGAACCTCCTATTAGACCCAACCCAAGGTCTGAAAAAAGAGGAAAAACCCAACCCTACACCTGTGTATACCCCCCATGTATAGTTTGTGGGAAAACACTCCTAAATTGCTGGTTCCAGGGTATACGCGCTCAAATGCGCGGTTGCATGCTTGTGACCCCCTCTACCTAGATTGGTACACCAAGCACACACACCCGAAGATCCTAAACCCTGAGACTTATCAGACCACCCTGGTTCATCATCCAGATCCCTGTCTAGTAAGTCATATTTTCATAGTACTTCATTACATATCACTTTTATTTTTTATGTGTACTTACCTGACCAAGTGTGTTACAGCTACTGTCTTAGGCAAGTGAGCTTGCACGCCCGTACTACCAAGAGAACAATGCATGGGACTGGTCATACTATCGTCAGGGGATGCCAGAAGAAGAACAAAGGGCTGCAACTGATGGTCTTGTGGATGTGTTCAGCTCTTTATACATATGGGATAGTTACCAGCGCCAGCATGGTGCACCCTAGTGCTTGTCATCTTGGATTTGGATGTAATAAACTTTAGTATCATCTTGGAACTATTTGTTGTCTTTCATTTTTACTTGGTGTGTTAGACGCTAGTACAATTTGTTTGGATGTAGTTTTTTTCTGGTGGACTTGGTGATGGTGGAATTATTGCTGACAATGCTGGTGACCTTGTTGATGATCTGTTGGTTGATTTTGTGAGGTTCTTAGAACCGGTGGAGATAAGAAAAACAGGGAGACTATGCCAAAAATTTCTAGAAATGCATCGTTTCTGCAATGCCAATCTGGGTGGTCTATATTCTTTGTTGGTCGTTGAGTGTTCTCAGGAATTTACTTGGTGTTGAAAAGATCAATGCCAATCTGGGTGGTCTAAATTCTTTGTTGGTCGTTGAGTGTTCTCAGGAAGGATAGTGTCGAAATGAAATATCTAACATGTACCAAAGATTGAATATGTTACGAGTGAAATATATCAAAATGTAGAAATTCCTAAGAAAGAAAAGATGTGTGACCAGTTTCAATCTGAACTTTCCGGAATGCCTTTGTTTCTGTTGTGCTTGCTGCCTGAGAGAAAGAATTGTGATATTTATGGGCCTTGGCAGAAGAAGAATTTGGTAGAATTTGGTGTCGTCACACAATGCATGGCTCCTTTAAAAGTTAACGATCAGTATTTGACAAATGTGCTTCTTAAGATCAATGCCAATCTGGGTGGTCTAAATTCTTTGTTGGTCGTTGAGTGTTCTCAGGAAGGATAGTGTCGAAATGAAATATCTAACATGTACCAAAGATTGAATATGTTACGAGAAATGAAATATATCAAAATGTAGAAATTCCTAAGAAAGAAAAGATGTGTGACCAGCTTCAATCTGAACTTTCCGGAATGCCATTGTTTCTGTTGTGCTTGCTGCCTGAGAGAAAGAATTGTGATATTTATGGGCCTTGGCAGAAGAAGAATTTGGTAGAAAAGGAAGCCTGAGCAGATTATTATATTTAGGGATGGTGTGAGTGAATCTCAGTTCAGCCATGTTCTAAACATCAAGCTTGACCAAATTATTGAGGCTTGCAAATTTCTGAATGAAAGCTGGAACCCGAAGTTTGTGGTGGATGCCCTGATAATGTCCCTCCCGGTACTGTTATTGATAATACGGTGTGTCACGAGAAATGAAATATATCAAAATGTAGAAATTCCTAAGAAAGAAAAGCCCATGAATTCAAATCTGATGAAGCACATAATAACAACAAGTTTATTCCACGTCCAAACATCTACTAAAGATTATAAATCCCGAAAATTATAACAACGCGAGAACTTACAAGATCAATTACGCAATAACCAATAACCTAATTATTTCCTAACCTTTGTCTCTCTATTCCCCGTGCTATTACATTACGTCTCATCTCATAAATTGGTTCTTGGTGTTGAAAATCATCATCATCGGGCTCAATAGGATCATAAATAACAAGTAATGGAATATGAGCGATGAAATCATTATACTCCATGTAATTCTCCATCATCCGGCGAACTGATGTATCATTTCGTACATGAATAAAAGTCCACTCGTAGTCGCCCTCCAGCCCCAAATACACCATTGTTGTTATGTTTATTCTGCTGAGGAGGGACTGTAGTGCTCGTATTACTCGTCGTTGTAGATCCCGGAGATTACTAGGATATGGCATAGTAACTTCTACGCGTCTGTGCCCCATTCTTCTATCAAATTGTGCTCCATGACGACCAAAAGTAGCTACATAATTAACGTGCAAACAAAAAGGAAACTCCATTTGATTTTGAGAGTGAAATGGGAACTAAGGTGTGAAGAGTTCAAGCAAGATGTAATTAGACAGATTCTGAGAGCACGGGGTAAGGAATGAGTATGTTGGGACACTAATACCCACTTTTATAATATTTGAGTAACACTGACATGTCCAATGGCTAGTTCAACGGCTAGTTCAACGACTACTGAAAGGAAGCGTACCAAACACACCATGTGCAGTACAAAGTGAATTCAAAGTTACCATAGGTAATTACTTTTGTCAGGAAAGGTACACGTACCAGGTTACCGTTTGCAGTACAAAGTGAATTCAAAGTTACCATAGGTAATTACTTTTGTCAGGAAAGGTACACGTACTAGGTCACTGTACACGTACCAGGTCACCGTTTGCAACAAAGTGAATTCAAAGTTACCATAGGTAATTACTTTTGTCAGGAAAGGTACACGTACCAGGTCACTGTACACGTACCAGGTTACCGTTTGCAGTACAAAGTGAATTCAAAGTTACCATAGGTAATTACTTTTGTCAGGAAAGGTACACGTACCAGGTCGCTGTACACGTACCAGGTTACCGTTTGCAGTACAAAGTGAATTCAAATTTACCATAAGTAATTACTTTTGTCAGGAAAGGTACACGTACCAGGTTACCGTTTGCAGTACAAAGTGAATTCAAAGTTACCATAGGTAATTACTTTTGTCAGGAAAGGTACACGTACTAGGTCACTGTACACGTACCAGGTTACCGTTTGCAGTACAAAGTGAATTCAAAGTTACCATAGGTAATTACTTTTGTCAGGAAAGGTACACGTACCAGGTCGCTGTACACGTACCAGGTTACCGTTTTTTTAACTTGTAACCTTGTGGCTAGTTCATGACCAACCTCTATATAAGGGATGCCTCCTCCATTTCATCTTCACACACTCTCTCTCCATATTCTCGAAGCTCTCTATTTCCTTACTCTCTTCCAAAAATAATTTCGTAAAACTGTGCAAGCTCTCTCTCTAAACATGAGTCAATCTTTAGATTCCGATCATGAGTATATTCCAATATCAAGCCCTGTAAGTATTTAGTTTATTGTCTTTGTTAATCATATTCGCACTAATATTCCATATTTCAATATTCATCTAACATTCTCTCGACCCTTATTGCAGGAAAGTGACTCAACCACTGATTCAGATTGGGATGAATTTGATGAAGGCGTTCCAGATCATAATGCACAGATGGATGACTACATGCAAGAGATGTATAATCGAGCTCCGGTGGTGGACACAAGTTACTTATTTCAAACAAACCAGGCCTTTAGGGGTAAAGAAGAAGCGAAAGCTTGGGTAGATAGTGTTGGCCATCCCAACCATATCTACACCATAATTCAAAGTTCTCGGTCGGGCCAAGATTTCCACATAACATGCGAGAGGTATTGGAACCACGAAGGACGTCACGACCTGGTGTCATCAACCGGCACAGATCATCTGGTTCCAAGAAATGTGGTTGTCCTTTTAAAATTAAGGGGTATTACACAAACTACGGGTGTTTCTTGCAAGTGGGTAACGGGTGGCATAACCATGATCTCGCAGAGTGGGCAGAGGGTCATTTTGGGGGAAAACGCCTGACTGAGGCGGAGGAGATTATGATCGACCAGAGAACCATAGTCGGTGTGCCCCCCTGTGCAATTTATTCTGAGCTCACAACAATCAACCCAGAAACGTCAGCAACAAGGAAAGACATATACAACCGGATACAAAAAACTTCAATCAAGTAAGTCATGGTCGATCTATGGTGCAGACTCTACTGAGTGAGCTAGACAAAAACAACTACTACTACGATTACACTACAGATCCAAGTAAGTCAACTCAGTATGTCTCAAATAACT
The DNA here is from genome assembly GCA_023374045.1 of Limonium bicolor. NCBI lineage: Eukaryota > Viridiplantae > Streptophyta > Magnoliopsida > Caryophyllales > Plumbaginaceae > Limonium > Limonium bicolor. The sequence goes on along the minus strand of CM041776.1, from coordinate 178,556,498 downwards.
TCAATCATTTAGGTTTCATATTAGTTTGATAGATAACATGATTATATTTCACAATTTAGGGATCAAACACTTGGGTCCATCTTCTTTGCACACCCTACATCTAGATTACTGCTCCATGCGTTCCCGTATGTCATAGGCATTGATGCTACCTATAAAACAAACATAGCAAAAATGCCTTTGGTTCAGTTCATCGGGATGACGAGTATAGGCAAAAACTTCAGCATTGCCTTCACCTTTCTTGTATCAGAATCAACAGACATGTATGTGTGGGCACTTCAACAATTAAGGGACCTCCTCGGGCGGACTACAACCTCTACATTTATCACCGACAGATGTCTGGCCCTGATGAATGCCTTAGAAGAGGTATTTCCTGAATCCCATCATCTACTATGTCGGTGGCACATAAGTAGGAACGTTCAGGGGAAAGCCGAGACTTATATAGGTGATAGAGGAAGGGCGGCGGCTGCAGTCCGAATGTGGACTTCGGTTATCTACTCGAGCACAGAGCAGGACTACAACGAGAGGTACGCACATTTCAAGAATACATACCAAAGCTACCCACGTTTCATTACGTATGTTGCATCAGTCTGGGAGAAATACAAGGAAAATTTTGTGGAGGCTTGGGTCAAGAATGTGTTGCACTTCGGCAACACAACGATAAATAGGTAAAATTGTTAATCTTGTAATGTTTAAGATAATACAGTGATTGTTATAGATCTATAAAACTTACTTAAACATTTGATAGGGTGGAGAGCGCACATTCTTCTCTAAAGGCGAGATTAAGGAGTGCTAGACACACTTTGGATGTAATCTTTCCAAAGATTAACGATCATGTGAATACAAGCATCCGGGAGTTAAAAAAGGATTTTGAGGCAGCCAGGACAAAACACAGAAGAGAGCACATGAGGGTTCCAATCGCTGACCTGATCGGGAAGGTTAGTACCCTTTGCTTAGATGAGCTAGTCAAGGAGCTTGGAAGGGCGAATTATGTGCAAATGGACAGCTCAATCTGTGGATGTGACAAGGTAACCTCTCATGGATTACCTTGCGCTTGTAAATTAAACTACATGCTGGATAGTGGTATACTATGCTCGAAGAGGGATATATCGTTTCTGGTATACCCTAAGCTGGGAGAAACATGAATCGACAATTGATATGGTATCCTACATGGAGGAAGAACAATAGATGGCGAGACATAGCTTCTAAGGTAGCACAGACAGATGATCCTACTCTGATGGCGAAATGTTACAGTCAAATCCAAAACTTCCTTCACCCAGATATGGTGTGCCAATTAGGAGAGCCATTGGAACAGGTTGGGATTGGCAGACCTACCGGGCCCTCAAGACCAAACCGACGGGAACCTTCGTCTTGGGAGCGTAACCGACCAAGGGCAGGCCAGTCAGAAGGAGTGCCATCAAATAGAAGATCACGTAATAGAAGATCATCAAATCCAAGTCGATTCCTGCCCCTAGACAACTTCCCATATTACCAGAATTTCAACCCCAACCTATATCAATATATGACTGGGTATATTGATGTTCGTGGAGATGGGAATTGTGGTTTCAGGGTCATTGCTGACTACCTATATTCAAACGAAGAGAGGTGGAAAGATGTCCGTGTAGCATTGTACAATCACATGAAGAATCAAGCACCGGCGAATGGACTATACAAGGCCATTTTTAACGAAGGACCGTACAACGGCATGTTAGGAGCGCTTCATTGGAATTCAGGAGAGCCAGCACCTCCACAGAAATGGATGCACACGGAAATGGGGTTGGCGATCGCGACAAAGTACACTTCGATAGTAGTTTTCTACTCTACTGTCTATGGGGGTGCGGCAAGTGCCACATACCTTCCGCTCGATAATTATACCGATCGTGATAGCCCAAGAGGAGAGATCCACATAGGAATTTGCCCCAGGGTCATTTCATAAGGTTCGGCATGGTTCATGACTCCCCACTCCCCCCTGTCTATCCGTAGTGGTTCGCTTATAGAGATCCAAACACTGTCGGACCTTGGATTCATCAATTACAATCTAGGTTAGATAGTTGGATCAACGTTGTACCTTAGTTTTTCTTTAACTTATTGTTGTTCTAACTTAGTCTTTCTTTAACTTAGTTGTTGTAACTTAGTTGTTGTAACTTAGTTTTTCTATAAATTAGTTGTTGTAACTTAGTTTCTCTTTAACTTAGTTGTTGTTTTACTCATATTGACTTAAATTTGGTTATTCAATTGTCTATTATTTCAAAAAAAAGTGTCTCCCCGTAAAATTCAAACTTATTCAACTAAGTTTGGTGAAAAAAAAATTTGTACTGCGAATAGTAAAGTATTTGCTATTCGCAGTACAAATTAATTTTAAGTCAAATTAATAATATAAACACATAAAAATGTAATCTAAACACATAAAAATGTAATCCAACACTTTTTTTACAAAAAAAATGTTCCGGTATTGATTCGAACAAAAAAGTAACTAGTCAAATTCGCTACTAATCAACTACAAACTACTTCGGTAAATTTACTTTCAAATATCATTTTTCAAAAAAAAAAAAACACAACGACACATTATTACATGTGTACAACGTCAATATAAATTAAAAAAATTTTGTACTGCGGTGATTAGTAATTTTGTACTGCGAATAGCAACCCCCTTTACAATATTACCCCTAAAGTTAATTTAACTTAACTTTTTATTCCTTTATCCTTTTAATATCTAATCTTTTGCTACAAATTTTATTCTAACTCCTCTAAACATTTTACAAACTGTCATTGACCAAGTTTGACCATGTTTGACCATGTTTGACTAGGGAAATGACCATTTTACCCTTGTGGTCTTTTCTTTTATCCTAACTCATTTATTAACCAATTTAACTCTAATTAATTTCTAATTTTCGTAACTAATTTTCCTACAAATTTTTGAACATCAAAAATCATTTTAAACATCTCTAAATCACCAGATTTAATTATCTAAAGTTGTAGTATACATATACTATCTTTTATTTACTTTAAATATACCAAAAACCTTATAAATTCTAGTAATACTTATAAACTCTTTATAAATTGTCTTAATTCTACAATTATTTTCCCATCAACTAAACTTCATAAATTCCATAATAACTTATATATATTTTCGGCAATTATAATATATGGCTAAAACTTCTCAAATTTTTACATATTACTCTTAAATATACTAATTCCTTTAATTTAACTTAGTTATATAATTTTCCTAACTCACATAAGTTCACTTAATTTTCGGCCATCCTCTAAATTATAGTATATGAACTTTTCTTATATATTATGATAGCTTATATTAAAGCTTAAATCATAAGGAGTATAAATCTATTCTTAGATTTAATAAACATTAACTTTTAATAAGCTAAAAACTGAATATTAATCACCAAATTTTCGGCAATAAATAATAAGATGAACAATATGTTAGATCATATATAGATCAACAATTAGAACCTTGAAATAGGTAGTTGTAGGATTTACCTTGTATATTAACCATTAGCTTAATATTTAAGCTTGATTTCCTTAGAAATTTTGGTAGCAATTTGCTAGAGAAATTGGCTCCAAAAATATAGAATAAGATGAAGAATAAGATGGGTCAGTATCCCATGCCAATCGGCTGTAACAAAAACCAAAGAACAAGAAGTTTTCAAGAAGGCAATGTTTTACCTCGAGAATCAAAGGCACTTCTTCGTGGTTTTTCCTGAGAATCTGGGGGCTCATGAGCTATGGTTGTAAATCTCTTGAAACGAGGATTCCAACGAGCTATCAAACTTGTGATTTGGAGTTAGGACGAGAAAGTTATGATTTCTACAAGGAAAGGTGTTCTTTAAGGCTCAAAACTAAGAACATTGTGTTGTTTTGTGTTGTTTCTTCAAAGAGAGGATGAGCTACGACCTTGGGAGCTCTCATTTGACAGGTAAGAGTCTGATTAATGATTCACTAAGGGGACAAGATGCTTTGGCAATAAATGAAAGTCTAAGTAGTTGGAATAGTAAATTTAAAAGCAAATCACACTTGGTGACTCACACCCCCATGTCGGTAGCCCTATCCCTCTTTTAATCTGATTTTTTTGTTTTACCTTGTATTTATGTAACATTTGATGAATTAATTTCGTTCATAAGGACTTATACCATGTGTTAGGTATGTTACATAGCCAAAAATGCCTTAAAACACCATTTTATGTGCTTCCGGGTTCACATTGATTATGCAATTTGTTTTGGCTAGTTTAAATGTTTCCTTAATATATTTACAACCTTTAGAAACTTTGTTCATGAAATAGCATGTTGCTAATTCCAATTTAAACCAAGTCATTTAGTGGTTTCTCCTTGACTTTCGTCAGTTTAGTACCTGTTTACTGTGGACTTTGTATACTTAATTTGTGTGTATACGCTATGGCTCCTTTGACCATTTAATTGTTGTTCCCTTATTTCTTTGTGGTATTTAGGCTCATTAGCCTTTTCTTTACATGTATACATGCTTAAAGCACATTTTCCTTTAAAGCACATTTTCCTTTAAAGCACATTTTTGTGCTCTAAGGTGCGTTTTCGGTTTAAACGCTAATTCCGCTTAGTGTGTATTACTAATCTTAGAGGTATTTCACATTTGAAATCTCTTGGGAACTTATTGGTAGTTCCCTAATTTATTTATACTCTTTAAAACACCTTTTGCTCTAATTGTTCCTAAAGCATGTTTTGGTGTAAATTGTTGTTTAACACTTCTTCTAATATTTCTAAGGCACGTTCTAGCCTTAGTATATCCTAATTAGATAGTTCATTAATATATTAAGGTTTGGGGTATTTCAATCTACCCCCCTTAAAAGAACTTTGTCCCCAAAGTTCCTATGTATCTATATCTCATAGAACACACAGGTAACTTCACACTAAAAGATCATATAGATCACTCAATATTTGTATAGGCATTCTGACTCATAAAGTCTGCCATATATATATATATATATATATATATATATATATATATATTTACCACACTTGTCACACAACATGTCTTTGCATGTTTTAGTAATCAAAATACTCTTTGTATATTCTTTGCTGTATACTCCTCATGTAACCGGTCCAGAGACAAAGGTTTTCATGTTCTCGGTCCCATGAGTGGGACTTAGTAAAGAAAATACACGTCAACTCCAATTCCACTTTATGCTACTGCATCTACTCTTAACGTGGTTAATTGTGACCACTTGTAGGGAGTTTCAGGAATCATCCGACCCTGATGTGATCAGCATCAGTGTTGAACTATCCTTTCACCCCAATTTGTGTTCAGTTTTCCTTGATCTGGCCAAGATCAAGTTCTACCTCCCACGTCAACTTCAAACAATCAAATAAATATTCATGTAGCATTTTATATCTTTTAGTCCTTCTAGTCAAAATCATAAATCAATACATCTCCAAATTATGGAACTTAGTCCATCAGTCATTCTTAATCCACCTCTCAGCAATTACTTAGAGAATTTAATTCCTACCAGGTTCTACATCGGTCTCGTACCGATTCATACCTCATAACATTACCATATTTGGTCTCATATCAATACATACCATAGGGATTTTAATTCCCGTGGAGTTTCTACTCCTCTTTTCCTGAATTCTCATACCGAATTTAACGAGGTCGTCCTCTTATACATCTGGTATTCGCATTTAATTGTGCGTAATAACCACATAAGAATGAATACATGTGTTTATATAACATACGTATCAAACATCACAACTAATTGTATTGTGCTATGCACACTGTAGGTTACGTACTCAATATGTGAAATATAGGCTAAGCGATTGTGCGCTCTACCCCCCTTAAAATGGATTACGCCCACGTAATCTACATTATATCATCCTTGAACATAGGTTCAAGATGTTTAGGTGTCATGGAGCATTCTGGCTCCCATGTAGTCTATCTCACATTATGATTGGGTCAGAGGGTCTTCACCATGGTAACGGCTTAGTCTCTGTATCAAGGATTCTTATTGGTGTTCATACCAATCTTACAACTATGTTCCAGTGTAGTCTCTAAGGCTCCAAAGTATTTGGTAGATAAGTCGTATATTTTATTCGACTGGAAGATGTGAGACACATACTTCATTCTTCTCTTTTGTTAGGTTTATCAAACCTTTAAGATACGGTCCACTAGCTTCTGCTGCGTGACTCTGATAATCTTGGGGCTTAGTTTGCCCTTCCTATCCTCTGCAATATGTTTACAGCTCCTTTGTATCCTTAGAATTTTGGAGTAAAGGTCTCTTAATGGACGCGTGGTATCTTTATCTATACACGGTCTCTATGAGTTATAGCTTGTCTATCCAGTTCTCTGGAGATCTGATGTTCATGCTGTTATTACGCCTTCCAGCGTCTGATTTGTTTCCTACTAACTGACCTTCGGTCTGAGATTTCTGTATTGTCTGGAGCTACTCTTCAGTGTTTATTGCTCTCAACAGTTTCCTCCAAAAATCTTGAGATATATAAACTGTTCATACTTACTAATCTGTGCTCCTCGCACTTCATAACTCTTAATTGTTTCCTCCTGGAATGAGTTCTCTGACTTTTTTAATCTCATTAGTTTAACTGAGTTCTTCCTCTTCAATTGTCTACGGTAATTTGTTGTTCTGTTGTAAGTTTGCATCTCTGACTATCGTACGGAGTCGACTACTTCTCGTGTTCCTTACACTACTCGTTTACATATGGGGTACCTTACTGATACATTGCTACTTACCCGACTAACTTATAAATAAGTCCATCAGGCCCACAAGCTCCTTTGGAGTGCGGTCGTCCCACATCTCGTTTAAGTATACTCGTAGTGCTCGTCACACGCTTGATTATAGCTAATTTGTGAAGTATTCTGTTGTCGATCCCCTCTTTCATCAATCCTTGATAACGCACATGTCGTTCTTCTTGCACTTAATCAAGGAATATCCATCTACTGGGTTCATAACTACATTATACCTTTTGTATTTAGTACAAACTCGATCCCTTAGTAATTTGAGGTCTCTTTCCTTAGAGCCTATTATCTCATTTCTCATGTCGATCTACTAGGAATGCACTTCTGACTCCTTACGGAAAGGACAGTGTGCCTCCTGTGAAACCTTTCATCACATGTTCCAGACTATTGGCGTTACTACACAGTCTGTCTCCCATTTCGTCACATTACTTACGTCGGGTTTTAATTCATAAATCTGATTGCTTTCGTGTCAATATTTGATGGCTTATATATGTAATGGTCGCCTTGCTGCGCACCATAACTTAATTTACCTGATAGGTATTATTCTCATGGCCTCCACTACCGAAGTAGCTTTAGCTTTCTCATATTGCCCATTGATGGCACAATTCTTCAATTGTTGACTTCAACGTCTTGTCTTATTTTCAATCCCTTTCATGGTGTGAACACACTGGGAGTTCCCAGTTTTAATGTAAGTCGGTTGTCGCATCATACTGTAAGATTGTTATCATTCAGCTCGAAGATAATTGCTTCAAATTTCAGGTTCGTAAGTAGGCTAATTTCTCTCACATTCTTTCATCCTTTATGATGTTATTTACCATGTAATTTAACCGGTTACTGAAGAAGTCATCCGTTGAATCACAAGCTTCTTCGAGCGTTGGTCACTTGACGTGCCATTCTACGCACTCACAATGTTTATCTCTGACGATTGCTGATTCTTAAATCCTGGGTGTTGGATATGAGGTCTGTCTCTGCAGCCTTCCATATTATTTATGTGTATCTGGAATGTTGTAAGGTAATTTCAAGGTCTACGGTTCCCATTCTCCAATAGAGAGTATTCAATCTCTAAGAAGTGAAAGCCCCTTTTTGAGGGGTTTATTCCCACTCATGGCCTCACAACAAGAAAAGGTATCCCCACCCTAAAAGGAGTGGTTCGTTCACCACCTCCGTCATTGTATCATCTCTCTATTCTCATTGGTGCCCTTTTCTGGCAATTCCTCCTCAATTTAGTATAGGTTTTTTTTAACCACTCGTATGTACGAGTTGTAGTTCACTCATGGCCTATATAAGCCTTTTTATGCTTTCCTGCGCCTCGAGCTCTGATGTATTTAGCATCCTTGGCTCGTAGGCCCTTAATGCTTGATTAGTCTCAAGTGATAGCCGGTGTTCGGTTCACTGTTGTATTCTTATTCATCTGTAGGTTATCCACGTAATTCTCTTGTTCTCTGAACTCTGTCAATGTTGGTTCACATCATTGGATGTACTATTGGGTTTCATAATAAATTGTTGTATCTCGCTTCCTGCTGTGGAAGTTCGGTTAGGTAATCCGATGTTAATCAGTGTCTGTGACAATACCTTTGCTCTCATAGACTTGCGGCTTTTAGCAATTAATGATTAGATCTCATTAGGCCTCTGCCTTCAGGTGTCTAAGTCGGATATTTACCCTGGATATCATGTGCTACCATGTCAATACTTTGTTCAACTTTCGTTGACTACGCCACCCGTTAATGACTAATCATACTTAGGTGTTAATGAGTTAGGCAAGCAATACTAACCATCGTTTATGGGTCTTTTTCTGCTCAACTATACCAACTCTATGGTGTATCCTTTTAGGTTCTCTCTTTTGTGATTGCACGTCTTTGATCCTAGGTAGGTCATTGCTTAAATTTATTTTCTCTGATTCTGTTTCTAGGGTTTATCAATATCTTTAATGAAGAGTGCTTGTAATAGTGTTATTCTGGGAATTCATCCCGTTTTTATTGAAAGTTGTTATGTCCTCCATCTTCATTGTATGTCGTAATACCTTCCTTGTAGGTTATTACTTACATCTGGTCTCTCACATTGTTGAGTAATCTCTTTAGTTCTTCCATTCCAGGTTAGGCTTGGTTTTGGGTTGATGTTCTTACCCGTAGTGTCGGTTGTCTGTTGCTGATGCTCACGTTGTTTAGTTTCCTGACCAAGTCCAGCTCCCTGCTGACTGGTGTATTGATTTAGTTGTCATGGTCAGGCCGTCAGGCCCTCCCAATATTTCGCTCTTCAGTCTTAAGGATTTGTAATCCGGTGTTAATATGTATTATATCCGTGGTTTTTACCATTTGGTCTTCACGGCTTCCTGTAAAGCTTCATTGCGGCGGCACTTGCCAAGGCAAGTGCGCCATGCAAGATGGGCTATCGGTACTGTGTACGTCGGCAATGGTACATTCTCCTAAACTCCATGTAGGTGGTAGTCCATGGGACTCCTTCTTTGCCCTTTTTGGCTTTGGTTAATTGATTATCTGGGCAGCTTCCTGACTGCTTTTGATTGTATAGTTACTTATCAGGGTATTCCTCTTTCTGAGGGAACCCTTTTTCTTTCTTTAGCCTTGGTTCTCACTCTCATTTCCACACCTTCGTCGAGGTTATCGAGTATTGACTCTGCTTAGGCACTACGTCGTAGTCCTATCTTGGAGTATGACTTGCATATGCATTTGTAGTCGTCTGAGCTATTGCAGTTAGGTCTTTGCAACCCCCTTTTTTTGTAGTTCGGAGTTACCCGCTTCATAATTGACTTTTAGGTAGTCCCTATGCTCTTGCGCGGTATTATCCCACTGTTATTGCTCCCTTGGACTGTTGTCCGGTGTTTCTGTCGCTTCTCTTGTCCTCTTATTGCACCCGTAGTGCTTTCCTTCTTACTGGTATGGCGGGGTTATATCGACTGCGTGGCATGTCGACCCAAGTTGCCGGTAATTATTATTCTCCCATTGGTAGGATTCCGTTGGTAGCGCCTGTTTCAACGTTGCGCTCCAATTAGGACCTTCAAGTCTTGAAAGACTATTGCATAACGAGGTGCTTCTCGTATTGCATAATGCTAAGTAATTGCCAGATCGGGTTTTCCCGAGTAAGAGAAAGCTTGTCATCTCTCTGGCGTTCATTTCTGGTATCTTAGAACCAGGGGTGCGGAGGGCGGGTCAGGTATTACACATATCCGATACACATCGGGGAATCCTAACTAACGCACCTCTCGCACTAATACTCAACCCTTATCCCAAAGTCTAAAGTTCCTAACTCGGTAATTCCTAAGCTCGGTAATTTCCAGTCATCAGAGCGTAACTACGCTCTGATACCACTTTTTGTAACACCCCATCTCCAAATACAATGATCGTCGCCCTAAGTCCATCTCGTACATTAACAACGCAGCGGAAAAGTTCTACTAAATTGGTGTTACCGCCGTTAGTCACCCACGTGACTAACTAGGCCTATTCTCTTACAAGTCACGGTCTGACTAACCGGATAATTACTCGAGCATCTAAACATTACAATCCATAAACACAACTTATACCGAGTATCTCATATCCTAATACATCATACTAACATCTCATCAATTACTAAACGAGTGTACATGCACAACTCGTGTAACAAATGTAAAAGCAACCCGAAGTACTCTACCCGCTCCCACTCTCAGGTTGAGTCCTCCTCTGGTACCTACCTGCAAAGTTTAAATCACAGGCCCCAAGGGGCTCAGCACATGGCTGGTACAGAAAACGTGCAGCCCACAAGCTAGCAGGGTTACACACGACTACTTTGTCGATACATGCAATTGTTTATTCATACAATATAATAAGAAGTACGATAACAAACAACACATTTATGTGAAACATTCACCGCTCAAATAAATCAAACGTCGTAATGGACGCCCATTAATGATGTAAGTTAGATTTCTAACTCCTGAGGCCTGAGAATTGTTTAGTTCTCGTGTTTGACCATACCTTATAAGTGTCAACCATTCTCCTAAAAGAACCGGTTGTTCTCTAACTGATATGTTTATTTTTGTCGGGTCAAAGTAACCCTAGCCAATGAGTTATTAGCTCCATTGGGTTAATAAACATTAATTCTTAAGTTATGAGGGGTGTAGGCTTGACCCTCCCGCGCCTCCTGAATTTGCCTCCCATCTCGAACTGTTCACTCGAGCTGGTCGGGTCTGTTTGTCGACCCTAGGCGACAAGTCGTAGACGAGCCATATGCGGAAGACAGATCTGATACAGATGCCGACCTCCTAACCTAAACATGCATGACCGGAGTCAGTCCCGGATTCCTCTCCTCCCAAGTTCCAGTTAGCTGAAGCCTCATTGACAATTTGTTAGTTAAACCTCTCTCGGTATTAAACAACTAATAACAGGGAGTATTTATAACCTTATACAACTGTTTACTAAACATAGTTAATGAACAAGCTCTGAATCAATTCGTGTTAGTGTGCAATAGACACACAATAACAATACATGAAATACCCCAAACCTTGATATGTTTTTTTAAACATTAAACTATGGTATATAAAGGCTAAAAGGTGCCTTAGAAACATTAGTGAACAATTTAAACCATAGTAAAAACAATAAAGTACCACAAACACAGTTTGAGCAAAAACATGCTCTAAGCTTGGAGTGAACTTGGTTAGGACCCAAAGAGCCTACCAAGACTTGATAATATTCAATTATTATTGGATAAGGCTAATTAAGTCCTTAGGAAACTTTGGTAGACAATTAAACCAAACAAAACACAAGAAAACACCTTAAAGTCAATTTAAGCAAATACTTGCTCTAGACTTGGTGTAACCTTGTATAAGACCTAAAGGTCATTCCTAGACCTTGTTTACATGTTAATGAACATATTAAATCAATTACTAAAGAAAACCAAACTTGAAAACAAGTTAAAACACAAAATGTGCTTTAAGGAGTCTTAAAGCACATTTTTGAAAAATTGTCTTGTAAATGAGTTTTGAGTGGCTAAATGTCCATCATTACTCTTTAATCAACATGTGTACTATTTAGTATCACATTAGCAAGCCTAAATCAATGGGAAATAAAAAATTTCACAAATATGTGCCTTAATTTGTAAATAGTGCTCAAATAGTGCTAGTTTAAGTTATAAGTCAACATAAGTCAATTATTTGGTCAACAAAGACCATAATCTCCAATATGTAAGGGGGGACGATTTATATGTGGTGACTCACCACCATGTGCTAGTTAATTAAAAGAAAGAAAGAAAAGTAAGTAAAATGTTACTTTTTGCCTTAAAACATAAATATCTCCAAATCATACCTCTCTCTTCACTTTTCCTTCATTTCTCCTTGCCCCCACCGTCACTTATCTTCATCCTCCCTTCTCCATCTCGTTTTGCTACAGCAACTATACCATCTCCATCTTTCATTACTTGTAACTTATGATTCCATGCTCCGAATTTAATTCCGAGAGTACCGTTGTCTTAGTTAGAGTAAGCTCTTCATTTCTATCTTTTCAAATCTTCAAGAACTCCATTTTGGTGCCATGAAGATTCACCATTGAAGGAGCTTGAGCTCATATTTTCATGCCTTGTCATTCTCCTTTGCTTCAAGGTGAGGAAAACCAAAGAAAATCAATGTTTCCACTTGTTTTTGTGTGTGACCGAGAATCACCTAGTAATGGTGTTTTCTCTTGCCTTTGTTTAGCTTCATTTCAAACTTCAAAGGGCTAGGTGGAGTCCTATCTTGCCACTTATTCAAGTTCTCTTTCAAATTCCAAAGGTAAACATCAAATTTTAGTGTTTCAAGACACTTATGTAAACCTAGGGTTTAATTATGAGTTTGAGTGTTAAACTTAATGCTCATTACCCTTATATGTGTATTGGTTAGAAGGTTGACAAGTGATAAAAGTTCCTTGCCGATTTTCAATCAAGAAAGAACAAGAGAAAACAAGTGAGAAAGCTTTAAAAACAAAGAGGTAAATGATCTCTCTTAAGGTAGTTTTATGTACTAGGAAATTGAGCTATATTTGCATAATAATTAACCTAAAGAGCCAATGGGAAATGAGCTAGAAAACTATCCACTAGGTGGACTAAAAAGACATGGGAGCATTGTTGTGTGTATTCGCAGGTTGAAGGCATTTAAATGTGGAGATTCAGTGTTTAAGTTTAATGCAATTTAAGGGCCTAAGATCCATGTTATTTAAGGGCCTAAGTGCCAAGCAATTTAAGTTTATGCACTATATTGTGATGTAGTGTAGTTTAAAGGTTTAGTTGTGTGTAAAGAACATCTCTTGTGAAGGTGAATGGTTTGATGGTTAAAGGATGAAAAACCATATGTTTGTGTATAAGAGTGTGTATTAAGAGATTGAATGTTCTTGATTGTCTAAAGGTGAAAAACAATGTGTTTTGGTGTAAGGTGATACAAGAGAAGCTATGGCAAAATTTAGTTGATAAACAAAAGAGTTTATGTGTTGTAATGAGATTTTATGACCTAGAAGGTACTAGGAATTGTTAAGTTTTAAGATGGTGAAAGAAAGTGAATTAAGGTGTTCTTAAGTGTTAAGATGCCTTGGGCATAGTCTTGGAGATTTAGAGAACTAATGGATGAATTTTGGATACACCCAGGTCATAGTGGAGATGTGGTAAAGTCTTGTGCAAAGTTTGGTGAACAATGGAAGTGTAATGCCTTGTGAAGGTTTAATGAGGAACTTGTGGGAAAACTTGAGGAGTGTGTGTAAAGGGGATGAGTGTGATACAAATGATGCTATAGGAGTGGTTATCTTGTGGTCGAAGAACACTTTGGTTAGTGGAAGTTTTAAGCAAAAACTACAAGTTACAAGTGTAGGTAAAATGTTCTAAATGTTAAGGATTTAGTAAAAGTTTGAGTAAAAGTTTAAGGAGCTTTTGGGATGTTTAGAGAGGATTTTAGTGTGCCAAAAAGATGTTAAAACATGTGGGAAAACATGTGTAATACATTGGGAAAAGATTGGGGTGAATTTGGAGTTCAAAATGAGGAGAAAAACGGTTTTTAAAATGGGGTCTGTTCTGGACCGCCCCTGTGGGGAGGTCCAGTGCAGAGAAGTGAAAAAAAAACGTGTAGCTTCTGTTGTGGACCGCCCCTGGGACCGCCCCAGAGGGGCGGTCCAGACCAGAGATGAAGGAAAAAATTTGTTTAAGGCTCCTAATGATGGGGGATTGAATGGTAATGGTTTTAGATGATGTTTAGGCCTTGTTTGGTGACATATAAAGGCCTTAAAATGTGTAAATAAGAGTTAGGTTTGATGTGAGAGTTGTGAAGTTAAGATCACAAGAGTAACTTAAATATAACGGGATGAGGGTTAACTATGGGCGCATTAGACGTTAAATAATCATGTTACTCCAATGTTAATGAAAGTAATTGTGATGTTACCAGTTGTACGGGATTTGTTCGAGGAACCTAGGAGGACACAATATAGTGGACCGTGGTGACATGTATGGTTTTCTTGCAACCTGTGTCCTACCGGATTACACCGGCTTGTATGCCAATGTGTTTTTCAGTATGTTTGCCACGTTGTAAGATAAAACATGTAATGAGTTTATAGTAATTCATTTATGTGACGTGCTCACTTCCGATACCATTTAACCTCGAAAGTGTTAAACCTTAGCTAACTGAGTCTAGGATCACATGAGAGTTCGGTATTCGGATTTAACGACCCGAACCATGGGACGTTCTAACCACGGCTATGCGTGAGATAATTGTGTGATGTTTGTGTGTGAATGTATGGACCTCCCTCGTGTGTCTAACCCAGTTGAAATACCTTTTGGTGTGTGGATGTGATAGATTCCACAGTGGGGCTCTAACTATTTATCTACAAGTAAATATGTACTAACGGGGTGAGGAATCCGGATGTTCCGGTCGCGCGTTGTTTGGGAGTGGGTATCCTTCTTAGCTTTACCCTCCTCTCTGTTATGGTTGTTTCCCTCACGGGTTACGATCTGCCATTAGCTTACTCCAAAGCTTAGCTCTTCTGACTTATGATCGGTTTAGGGGGAACATGTGTTTGTGTGGTGTGTTCGGATCACTAAATCCGATCCATCTTAAGTTAAGTTACTCGTCCGACTATTAGGACGGTAACGAGTGTTGTGTAACGAGCTTATCATGAGTTGGCGACATTCTCTAGGCTCTACAGTGAACTAATTATGTTTGGGGTCGGTTCCTTATGAGAACCGTACCCGTTGTGTTACGTGTTATTGTTGTGCCGTAATTCTTATAGCGGTGTGATGTTATATGTTGTTAAATGTGGAGTATGTGGATCATGGATATGAATCCCAGTTTATGATAAGAGGCGTTTAAGGATAACCCGATTATTGGGTAAGTGTCGTCTATTAAGGAAGTAGCTCCACTAGAGGAGAACCCTCTAGGGTTAATGAACACAATGAGTGACTTATCAAGTATGGATGTGTTATCTGTTTGTTGAGCCCATTGTGGTGGAATGTGATGTGTGTTGTTGGTAGTTTACATGCATGATTCAAATATAATCAACCGCATGCTAAGACGACAATTAGTTGTGCGTGGCCCGGTAGCATGCGGGCTGCGGGATTACCATACCAGCAAAGGTGCTGAGCCCCCTGGGGGGCCACCCTTTCTTCTCTTTCCTATTTCAGGTACAAGGAGCTGGAAGCCGTTCGAGAGTAGGACGGGGTAGTTGTTTATACACGAATAGCCATTTCAATTGTATATGTATTGTAGGTGTAGTAAGACCGAAACTGTTATCGGCATTAGTTGGTAAAAACTCGGTACGGTTGGAATGTATATGTATAATGGTTGTTGTTAATGGAAAGGGATAGTAGTGTGTAGCTGCTCGGGAATCTAGTCCATCAGACCGATACAATGTATATGTATTAGCCTTGTTAGCCTTGTTAGCGTGGGTGGCTAACGGCGTGTAACACCATTGAATTAAGTAGTGTGTTGAGTTTAGTTTTCCGCTGCAGTTTGATGTTAAGTGTACGGTTATAGTTGGGGTGTTACAAAAAGTGGTATCAGAGCGAAGTATCGCTCTGATGACTGAATTACCGAGCTTAGGAAGTACCGAGTTAGGATTTTAGTACCTTGGGTTAAGGGTTGAGTGATAGCATGTGTGATACGCTAGTTAGGAATTACCAGTGTATACTGGAAACCTACAATTTCCATCCCGCCCTCCACAATCCCTGTTTTATAACTTGGGAAAGAACACCAGAGAGATGGAAGTTCTCTCTTACTCGGGAATACCCGATCTGGCTGTTATTAAGTACCACTGTGAGTACGGAGAACCTGTCATACGGTGGATCCCGAAATGTGGGAATCCCGGAGACGGTTTCCATTTGAAAAATGTTAACCGTATTTAATAGCGAAGAATGAAGAATCTTGTGTATAGAAGAATGGAATTTCTGGCAACCTGGGTCGACATGTCGAGCAGCGAGAGCAACCAGCTGCAACGCACCAACCGTGCAATAGGCAAGAAGTGAAGTAATGAAACCCGAGACGAGTGTCTACGGGACTACAAATGTTAAATAATACACCGACGGTATACCAACCGACTAAGGAATTACAACGTAGTACCCAAACAAGAGACAAATCTCAGTAACCACGACAAATGCGTGGAATAGGCTACGAAGAGGATACAATACTAGGTAAAAGGGGACTCCAAGAGTGGGGAACACCCCAGTTAATGATTATCATGTAAAGACAGTGAGAAGTCACCCAGAAGAATTATTATCAAGACTGTAAGACCAAGTAAGGGCCGACAAGGCCACTGATGACAGTGCGAGTAAAAATGATACCGCAACAGGTGTGTGTGTTGAACTGATAGCCAGCTAGCATGGCGCACTTGCCATGGCAAGTGCTGCTATAACAAGACTGTTCGGGAAATTTTTAACAAATACGAAGTACCTAGTGAAGTAACATGAAGTTAAGTGAGATCGTCGTAACTGTGGAAGGACTTAACAGCCTAACCTTTGTAGATGGGAATACACCAGTCAGCAAGAAGCTAGACTTGGTTAAGGCAAGAAGACGTTGTGAAACCACGAGAATTTTTCTTTCTAACTCAGATTTATTTCAAACTCTTTTCTTTCAAAACCAAATTTTCTTTCAAACCTTCTTTTAAACCAAACCGGAGAACCTACACAGGCCTCAGTGCCACACGGTAGGTAAGTCATACCCAGTATTCTTTTGAATAACCGGACGGAAACCGGTAAACCCAAGGGTAGCAACCCGAGGGAATGGATTGAGTTCATAATAATACAACGGTGGAGAGACTTTCCCTCGATTAAGTTCGGGAAGCAAGGAATGCATATTGTCACAGGACAATATAAGGGAGTTGACAACAGAATACTTCACCTAGGCGTGTGACGGACACTACGAGTGTACCAACTGTAATGTGGGACGACCGCACTCCGATAGGAGCTTGTGGGCCTGACAGACCTACTGATGGGTTAGTCGGGTAAGTAGCAATGTATCAGTATGGTACCCCACATATGTATACGAGTAAAGTCCAGAACATGGGAAGTAGTCGACTCCATACTACAGTCAGCAATGAAAGTCAAGCAAGAGCAAAGGATTACCAAGAATGGTTGGAGTAGAAGAACTCAGTTAAGTCAACAAGACTAAATGAATTAGTGAATTCATTTCAAGGAAATGTTTAAGAGTCAGGGAATACGAAGTGCACTGACTCTTATGTAAAGACATCGCATATGTCTTAAGGATCCTCAGGGATAAATATGATAGCTGGAACGGTGACCCAGCCTGTACATGGCAAGGCAGATGCCTAATTTGGGCACATTAATGTGCAATAAACGGGATGAAACTCCCGGAATGATCGCCTGGACTACAGGAAATATCAATCTTCACATAAGAGGATAGTTAACCCAGCTAAGAACGCAAAACGGTGTAGTTAATTAAACACACTAATAAGTACGAGCCAGATGTGACGGCATAACTTAGCAACACCCAGGAGCAATCTTTGAGGGGTGATTGGATCATCAATGGTCGAATGACATAACGTGATTATAACACAAGAGTTGAAACACTTATTCGGTTTAAACACCGAAGGGAACCCACCTAACAGTAGGACCCTAAGTTTCCAAAGAGACAACTTGGAAGGAGTCGTGACGCAACGACCTTGTCAGGGAGTTAATACTACCTCTAAACCATGTAATGTTGTACAGAGAAGTAAATGAGTGTGAACAACCTATGATGAGCAGAGCTCGAGGCAGTAAGGCTTATAAGCCACAAGTAATACGTGTTAAGTACATTTTATTGATTACGAAAGTTTATGTTGTACAAGAAAATAGAGCGGAGAACGAACCACTGCTTAAAGGGTGGGGATACCTCTCGATATTGTGAAACCGCAGGAGCGGTAGTTATGTGAACTAAGTTCAAGAGATATACGATAAGGATTGGCCATGTTGATATTACCCCAGTGTGATTGAATAAGAAGAATACGAAAAGAAGTGTTTGTACCAGTTGTGGAGATCGGAAGAGTAATAAGTCTAATAGCAACCACCATAGATGTGTGACGCTAAATGTGTAATGGACAATGCTCAAGGAGCATAAAGACTCAAAGACTAGAATATTCAACAATCAGCCAAATGAGTGGCGAACCATAATACGAGTGATGTAAGTATATGTGTGGGAACTAATATGACAGTGAATACCATATAAGTTAGTGTTATACAAGGAGTAAGAGCACGGTACGCAGTAAGCGACTAGTGTATAAATGTTGTTAAACGATAAGTGTTAGCAAATAACTAGGCAGTAAGCCAGTAGCCAGTACTACGAGATAAGAATCTCAGTGAAACACAGTGTGAATTCCATTGCGAATCGCATAAGAGATTTACTGTCAAGAGTTTACGCCTCTGCACTCTGTATGACTGAGTGTTTTGGTATTGCTCTAGTGCAGTAATGATCGAGTGGGATAGCTAGGATTCGGGGAAATATTAATTGTGGTAGAATAACGCTATAATGACCGATGCATAGGAAATGCAAGGTCGTACCAATGAAATGATACTTGTACAGATTCAAATGCGGAGGCATGATTAGCAATCAGTGACTGCAGTAACACGAAATACCAAATATTGGTATGGAATATACCTCAAGTGTGGGAAATAACCGAGAGAGCACTACACATTAGGTGGTAGCTCAATCTCAACTGACAGTAAGTCAGAAGGAATCAAGTCAATCATTGTGAAATACGTAGCAGTTTATGCAGTAAGTTAATAGGAAAGTGGATGGAAAGTTTTGAAACTCACCGAATTCGCTCACGGTAAGAGATACCACGCGTCGGTTGAGAAACCATTATTACCAAGATAAAGGTGATAATTGGAGATGTACAATACAGTAAGAATAACGAATGAGGCAAACTAAGCTCAACAGTTATCAGAATTGCGCAGCAGAAACTAGTGAGCCAGTGATTCAGGTGTTGAGTGTGCATAGTGAACATGAGTGAATGGCTAATTATTAATGCCTAAAAGCCTCACAGGCCAGAACCGAAACCAGTTAAGAGTTAAAGCAAACTTCAATGAGAATTCTTGGTTTAGGGACTACACCGCCAAATGGTTAAGATCCTCTAACCAGAACGCATTGTATAACAGACCGCGTGGAAGTTAAAACACTTCACGACGGCAGAACATTTTAAGCCAATGTTCAGTGACTGATTACGTGGGCGTAATCCCTTTTAAGGGGGGTAGAGCGTAAAACCGCTTAGTGTGTTTTACCGTACAAGTGTACGTGAACTGTGGTGTGCATAGCACAAGATAATTTGTTTTGATGATTGGTGCACATGTTAGATAAACATATGCATTCATTCATGGTTTAATTGTGGTAATTGCGCACAAAAGATGCGAATGCCATTGTGATAAGTGTGTATACTTTGTTAACAATTGTGCGTGTTAGTACAAGTGTACGGGAGTAAAGAAACTCCCGGGGAACTAAAACCCTGACAGTACATGTTCACATGATACTAAATGTAATACCGTGTATTGTATTTTGATAAAAGTATGTATATATACAGTATTGTGAGTTATGAAGAGGTAAGAAACCGACATAGAACCATGTGAGAATTAGATTCCGTAGGTAACTTGATTAAAAGTGAATGGAAATAACTGATAGACGAAGTTCTATCCCTTGGAGATGTTATGATCATGATTAGAATGGTTAAAAAGATATAAAATTGGAAATGAGTGATTTACTTGATGCTTGAAATTGAAGTGGGAGGTGAAACTTGATTATCATTGATAAGTGCAAAACATATAGACTTTTTAGGGTTTAATCACCTTATTAATTGTAGCATTTTTAGTAATGTTTCTCACTTATCTAGGGTTTTTCCTATAAATATGTTGTTATATTTACTGATGTATTTTATGTGTTAAATTGTAGGAAAAATACCTAAAACATACATATGTTTATAAGGGATTAAAGATGGTCACGTGAGAAAGAACAACATGCATTGCATGCAACCGCCCAACAAGGCGGACGAGACACAGGAGGAGAAACAAGAGGCGACCGCCTCCTTATCAGGCGGACAACATAGAGAGTACCGCCACTTAAGAGGCGGACAACTCTAATGCAACCGCGAGGCGGACAAGAATAGAGAGTACCGCTTGTTATTGTGTGGACACGATAGAGGAGACCGCTACTTATCTAGCGGACACGTTTAAATGTGTAGGAAATCAACGGGTTATCTTCTCGCTCTACAACTTGAGCCGGCGCCTACCAGAAATCACGCACGCGATTCAGCCCTGTCCCCTGCGCAATCAATAGCTGCAATCAATGGGGAGCTGCAATCAACGAGCTCAATCAGTGAGCTGAGCTGCTGCTATTCTTCTTCCTCTATAAATACGAGCTTCATTCCTCCTTATCCGGTGTCCTTCCGGAGGCTCCTTCCGTGGTTCCTCTGGAGTTCCAATTCACACACCATCTCATTTCTCTCCTTCCGCCTTCTCCATTTTATTTATTTTACATTCCACTAAATCCACCTCTAGCCTACGTATACAAAATAGCAGAGTGAGCCGGAGTGATTACAGATGATTTCTATTACTCTTGTCTCTGTCTACCTATTTAATATGTTAGGCTAGTTTATGTATACTCTGGGAATAATTATGTATCTGTATTAATTATGCAATATGTTTTACTGGTTTTAGTTTTAATAAAGTTTGTTACGGTTAAAGGTTTTCTCGCCATCTTTTTAATAAACCTCATGAATTTATTAAAATGCTTTACTAAGTCTGTTTTTGATTTCATCGGTTGGAAACAGATGGGTTGATTAAGCCGTAAAACTGGGGGAAACTTATTCTCATCGTTTAAAGTTAGTACTCAGTTGCAAATGTAATCCCTCAACACTCCTCTGCCGTTCGCAGGCTTTTGCTTGAGTTTTCATCGGACCTTGCTTTACAGGTGAACGAGTTCTTATGAGTTTTCATCGGACCTTAAGAAAATATCAGGAATCTTGCCAAACAGTTATAATTAAACCAGTAGACCTAGCATGAGAGAACAGATATTATATTAATGTGAACCAGAGTCCCGCTTAGTTTATCTGTTAATTTAGTCATTTTATCTTCCCTTCTATTTATATAAACAAGTCAATTAATCCCCCCTCCTGTGACACGCTTAGGTACTTTAATATGTACATTAGTCCCGTGGTTCGATATCCGGTCGCTTACATTTCACTATACTACTGCGACCGGGATTTGTTTGCAGCCCGACATTTATTTTGGGTTTTAATTCTTTTCTTTAATTTTAATTACACCACTTAAACCACTCACAATATAATGTCTGCAAAATGGCGCCGTTGCCGGGAACCTTAAGAAATTACAGGAACCTTGCCAAATATTAAACCAGTAGAGATAGCTTAATTATGCAGATTATATTAACCTGACCCAGAGTTCCATTTATTTATTCTGTAAACTTAGTTATTTATTTTATCTGTCCTTTTTTATTCATTTACAAGTCAATTAATCCACCCCCACTTGTGACACGCTTAGGTACTATTATATGTACATTAGTCCCACGGTTCGACATCCGGTTGCTTACATTTTCACTATACTACTACTGCGACCGGATTTATTTGCAGCCCGACGTTATTTTTGGGTTTTAATTTCTTTCTTTTATGTTAATTACACCTGTTCTAACCACTCACAATATAACGTCTGGAAAATGGCGCCGTTGCCGGGGACTAGATTTATTCTAGTTCCTAAGCTCCGGATTATTCACCTGTTTAATTATAAATATTTTGTTCTTTTTAATCTGTTAATATTATGTCCATAATATTTGTTTGATGTTAATATTAATTATCTACTATATTTTGTTAATATTAATCCTCTAATAATCTGTTAATATTAAATTGGACATATGACTTTGGATACCTGACTTCGGACATCTAACTTCGGACATCTAACTTTTAACATCTAATTCTAACCTCTAACATTTAATTTCCATTGTCTCTAACATTTAATTTCAATTGTCTCTAACATTTAATTTCAATTGTCTCTAACATTTAATTTTATGTAAATTAACTACTAACTTATAATTTATGTTATCTAATTATTAACTTATATTTATATGTCATTTTTATTTCTAACATTTATTATATGATTTTTTTGTGTTTTATTGTAGTTAAAATAAGGAAGAAATCGAAAAAAAAAACGAAGCGAACCGCCTCTAGTCCGCCACTTACCTCGCGGACTCCACACACGGTTCCGCCTCCTGGTCCACCAGATATCAAGCGGACTGCACAGGCAACCGCCTGGCGGTCTCACACACAACACGCCCCGTTTGCAAGCGGACTCCACACTCTTGTCCGCCACTTAACTTGCGGACGCCACACACACAACCGCGAGGCGGTCGTACTTCAGAATAGAAAAAAAAGAGGGGCTGAACGCTGCGTTTTCCATTCCAGTTCTTCCCCAATTCCAGTTCGAGCTCGAGCCAGCCCGAGAGAAGAACAAAGCCTTGCGCAAATCGCCTCCCCCTTCAAATCAACACAAGTTCCTCATTTCTTCATCAAATTTTACAAGAACAAATTCGATGTCGAATATATAGCTGAACTCACCTTTGGAAAGCAACCTCAGTTGCTTTGGAATATCTTCGGTTGAACACTTGCGCAAACTCAAGTGTGAGGAACGTCTCACCCCTGTCAAAGCTCTAAGTGTGAGGAAGGATACCTTCCTCAATCTACGATACAAGGGGAGTTTCAATTCCTCATTTATTATATTAATGTTCAACCTTTATTTAATCCTTTATGAATCTGTCATATTTTGAAAGGTCCTTTTCTTGATTTAATTCTGAACAATGAGGACATTGCTCCTCTTAAGTGTGAGGAAGGAGAGACCTTTCCCTGAAAATATGACAGTAGTTCGATAATGCCACACTCACTTTTTGCTACTCTAAACTGCCTAAATTAAAATTTTTTTTTGAAAAATGAGATAAAATAATTGTAGAAGTGTCTGAAATTATGTCAAGTGACAACTGAAAGGTAGTTTTATTTTTAGGAGTTTGTATAAAATTATTTTCCATCAAAATACTCTATTTTTCACTCAAATATGATAGATCTGCTAGTTGTAAAAATCAATTTAGTTTAGCTTGGGATTATGGAAATATGTGGAAAGTCAAGGAAAGAAAAGGATAAAGACAAGGTACTCCACTGTTTATGAATTTTTCTAAACCAAAAACAGGCCTCGTCTATCTGGTTATTAAGTTCTTTGGGGTGCTTTAACACCTGTCTACCTAAGGTCTCGTGACCTGGGATAGAAGACCCAACACCGCTACAAGGATAGAGAGAAAAGTCTGGGGTACAGAAAAATAATGCAATTCAAAAAAAATATATATATAAAAATAATATGTGCTTTGTATATACAATTTGCACATTCAAAAAAATGTAAATATAAATTGCAATTTATATTTATAAACATGAGTATGTGGTGTTGAAAGGTATTGCGGAATAAGGCATTACTTCACACCCCTTGTCATCCCGGGTTAGTGAATGAAATTGGTTGGAAAATCCCAGGTTAATCTAACTTGTTTTCTGCAGTTAAATTTTCTATGCTTTTATTAAATTGTTCTTTTTCACTGTTTGCTAAAACCTACTTCTAAGAGCAGAATTATTCTCTCAATTGTCACTTTGTCTAAATTCCCTTCTACACTTATTTAATCTTGTTTTATTATTTGGCTTAGAGATAATTAATTCCTTATTTGCTTGAGGACAAGCAAAAGTCAAGTGTGAGGAAGTTTGATAAGTGCAAAACATATAGACTTTTTAGGGTTTAATCACCTTATTAATTGTAGCATTTTTAGTAATGTTTCTCACTTATCTAGGGTTTTTCCTATAAATATGTTGTTATATTTACTGATGTATTTTATGTGTTAAATTGTAGGAAAAATACCTAAAACATACATATGTTTATAAGGGATTAAAGATGGTCACGTGAGAAAGAACAACATGCATTGCATGCAACCGCCCAACAAGGCGGACGAGACACAGGAGGAGAAACAAGAGGCGACCGCCTCCTTATCAGGCGGACAACATAGAGAGTACCGCCACTTAAGAGGCGGACAACTCTAATGCAACCGCGAGGCGGACAAGAATAGAGAGTACCGCTTGTTATTGTGTGGACACGATAGAGGAGACCGCTACTTATCTAGCGGACACGTTTAAATGTGTAGGAAATCAACGGGTTATCTTCTCGCTCTGCAACTTGAGCCGGCGCCTACCAGAAATCACGCACGCGTTTCAGCCCTGTCCCCTGCGCAATCAATAGCTGCAATCAATGGGGAGCTGCAATCAACGAGCTCAATCAGTGAGCTGATGAGCTGCTGCTCTATTCTTCTTCCTCTATAAATACGAGCTTCATTCCTCCTTATCCGGTGTCCTTCCGGAGGCTCCTTCCGTGGTTCCTCTGGAGTTCCAATTCACACACCATCTCATTTCTCTCCTTCCGCCTTCTCCATTTTATTTATTTTACATTCCACTAAATCCACCTCTAGCCTACGTATACAAAATAGCAGAGTGAGCCGGAGTGATTACAGATGAGTTCTATTACTCTTGTCTCTGTCTACCTATTTAATATGTTAGGCTAGTTTATGTATACTCTGGGAATAATTATTATGTATCTGTATTAATTATGCAATATGTTTTACTGGTTTTAGTTTTAATAAAGTTTGTTACGGTTAAAGGTTTTCTCGCCATCTTTTTAATAAACCTCATGAATTTATTAAAATGCTTTACTAAGTCTGTTTTTGATTTCATCGGTTGGAAACAGATGGGTTGATTAAGCCGTAAAACTGGGGGAAACTTATTCTCATCGTTTAAAGTTAGTACTCAGTTGCAAATGTAATCCCTCAACACTCCTCTGCCGTTCGCAGGCTTTTGCTTGAGTTTTCATCGGATCTTGCTTTACAGGTGAACGAGTTCTTATGAGTTTTCATCGGACCTTAAGAAAATATCAGGAATCTTGCCAAACAGTTATAATTAAACCAGTAGACCTAGCATGAGAGAACAGATATTATATTAATGTGAACCAGAGTCCCGCTTAGTTTATCTGTTAATTTAGTCATTTTATCTTCCCTTCTATTTATATAAACAAGTCAATTAATCCCCCCTCCTGTGACACGCTTAGGTACTTTAATATGTACATTAGTCCCGTGGTTCGTGAAACACCCCTGAATATTTACTCACATAAAATCATAAACGCGAGGAGAATATCCGAAAATAACGCGTTATATAATGCGGACATAGAATAATTTATGAACAATTAAATTTAGCAACGTTATATGTTAATATAGTCGTACTTATATATGTCCGAGTACGAGAATACATGTACATAACGTTATGATATTATAACGTTGTAAATAATAAATAGTAACGTTGCATAACATTGTAACGTTGTAATATAAATGATAACGTCGCATAACTTTGTGACAAATAAATAAATAAACATAACGTGGTATATTATATGATATTACATACATAAATAAGCAAGTATAACTTTAAAAAAAAAAAGAAAGGAAAAGGAGCAAAAACGGTCCTGCTAAGGACCGAACCCAAGACCTCCCGTACCTTTCCCGAGTGCGTTACCGGTTGAGCTATGCTCGAATTCGGTAATAGATACCACCGAAATAAAATTAGTAGTTCGACTACTAAAGTAACTGCAAATAGAATGAGGAACCAACAGACCTGAGAATCCATTCGCACACCACTGCTTAGTAGCTAGAGTTCACCTCCTCTTATTTATTCCTTAATCTCGTGCCTCCCAGTCACCTCTGCGTTACTACTTAAAAAAAAAAAGAAACAGGGAGACTGGAATCTGGTTGTTGATTCCTTATTCAGGTATGATCAGTAGCAAACACTCCCATGTCTGATTCGAATGCGGGTAGCCCAACAACCAAAGTCTAGCCAGACATTACTGACGTGTACCATTTTGAAAATTGTAAAAGTAGAAAAAGGGGGAATCTCAGGTGCTTTAGAGTTAGAGCTTGCCAATGCCCATACGTCCGTGCTGGTAACTGGCACACACCGACTCCTCGACTGGCCACTATGCTCAGTCACCCCATTCTCCTTTTTCCCCATGTACACGTTTTATGTATGTGGAGGAACTCTCTTCACTCTTCCAGTTGATCACGCGAGATCCTGGACACCTGAAACAGATAAGAAGCTCGTGTGTTCCAGTCCTTCTTTCTCACCTGTTTTCATGCCCGAGCATTCATATGCAGCATAAGTGAACTCCTCTCAGTCTGTATAATCCTGTCTGGGAATTTAACCCAGAACAGTGCGTCAAGCGCCACGAATAACAGCAAGCCGTGTCTCCCTTTTGTTTCACCTACTCCTCACAGACAGGTAATCCCTTCCCTCTGGTCTGTTCTGACCGAAAATACCTGCTCCAGTCTTCTTAACCTTCTTTTCCTTCCTTGTGTCACGCATGCATCCTACTGGTAGCATCTTTGGAAGCCTCTGAGCTAAGTCCTCTCCAAAACCCCCAGGGAACTAGCTCCTGAACAAGGTAAGGAAATTAGTAACTCCACTGATCCTCATGTTTCACTTACGGTTCTGAATAAACACACATTACTCACTCAAGTTCTCCTCCTATCTTGCATAAATATCACATGCAACTCCACCCAGGAAGGATCCAAGTCATTTCTCCAAAAGATCAGTCCTGCTTTTGTTGGGACAACCCCTCAGGTAAACTCAAACCTGATAACCAGTTTCAATTTCTGAAACTTTGTGTTTCTGTAACGGGAGTTCTAGCTGCAATAATAATATTATCATGTTGGGTTTAGGAGGTTAAGTCTTGGTTTACAAACAATGCTAACACCCTTAGCAAATACTTGGGGCAGATAAGGAAAGAAAAAAAAAACAAATTAATACTCAACGGAAAAGAAACCAGAAGAGAGAAGTATCAGTTTTCTTATGTTTTGTTTCTGGAGGTTTGTTTCTGTATAACTGTGGGTCAGTGGGTATACCAGTAATGCTTTGGGTTTAAAAACGTAGCCAAACCACTTAATGAAGTAAGTGAATACCCTGGGCTGAAAGAACAAAAAAAGGAAAGAAGACAGACATTTCAATAAACGACCAGAAGAAGCAACAGCAAAAGAAAAACATCAGTTCCAGTTTCTAAAAGGAATATATGTTTTTCTGTATATGAACTTCTTAGGGGTATGACTGCTATTGTTGAGGTTAAAATGTTAATAGGACCT
Source organism: Limonium bicolor (assembly GCA_023374045.1). Taxonomy (NCBI): domain Eukaryota; kingdom Viridiplantae; phylum Streptophyta; class Magnoliopsida; order Caryophyllales; family Plumbaginaceae; genus Limonium; species Limonium bicolor. The sequence goes on along the minus strand of CM041776.1, from coordinate 178,529,104 downwards.
AAACTAAGTGAACAAATCAGAAATCAAACTCAAAGAAACAGAAGAGATCAATAACAGGGAAGAGGTATCAGTTTCGGATTCTGGTTCTGAAACTTTGTTTTGGGTTTCTGTCACAGAGAGGACAAGAGTATTGTGGTGGTTTAATAAGGAACTTGGAACCCAGCTAAACTTGTAGCCAAAGCAGATTGGGGTGAACTGGAAGTAAATTCATAAACGAAACAGAAAGGGAAAGAAAGAAAAAAATAAGTTCACAATCTCAGTTTCTACAACATTTAAGTTCTGCGTGAGGTGTTTCTGAGGTGGTGTTGATGTACCTACGAATTTAGGACAAAGGAAACCTTCTACCAACCTGGTATACAAGTGAGGTGTAAGACCAGGTTACAGAATGAAAATGTAAACAGAAAGAAGAATTATCAAGCTTGGGGTTAACTTATCAGATTGATTACTCTCTGTGTTGAGAACTTTCAGGAATGTGTTCCTTGGCATTTGGGATCTGTCTTGGGGATTAAAACCGTATTAGGACATTCAACTAGTTAACTAGATTATCGAGTGAGAAAAACAGGAAGAAAAGACTGATCTGTAACAGGAGGTAATAACAGGAATCGATATTTCAGGTTGGTGTCGTTTTCTGAAAACTTTTTTTCCCGGTGTACTTGAGTGCAGAAACTGGGTGGGTGTTCTATTGGGGTGACTCTGAGTCTAGAACACTACTAACACTTAAAGCTAGATGGGTAATCAAGTTGAAGAAAGATTAAAAATCAGAAGTGAGAATGAGTAGAAAGAAATCAAGGGAGAGTTATCAGTTTTGTATCAGTCCTGCTTAGTTTCAGCCGGAGGTTTCAGTTTTCCTTGATTCCTTGGGACATCTCAATATTCTATCTAAATTCTTGGGTCCTATCTTTGATGTTGGAATCTTGATTGAGGTCTTAACTAAGCAAGTGGGTAATATAGGATGGATTGAGTGCCAAGACGTGAGCTAACCGAATTGAATAAAAGAAATGATAGCAGAACTTAATACTTCATCTTTTATGTTTCTTTTCTGGAAGTTGTTTCTGTTTCTGTAAAAAGGATTAAGTGAGTGTTTATTGGAGTACTTTTGGGTTCAAAATGGAGATAGAGCACTCAACTGAGTAGGAAGTACTTAGGGATAAATTGAAAGACAGTATTGAGAGTAACAGAAGAGGATAGCAGGAGGAATGTCAGACTTGTGTTATATCAGTTTTATAGTTGTTCATGAAAGTTGAGTTTCGGTATAACATCATTTCAGAGGGTCACTCCTATGCTTATAGATCTGTTTGAAAGCTAAGACCAGGATAGAACACCTAACTTACTGAGTCGTCAATTTGGGGAAGAGTTGTAAACCAGGTGGGAAAATAGATAGTGAACACATGTGGAAAATGCGTCAGTTTGTAATTTCAGGTTTCAATCATAGTTGCCTCTGTGTAGCTGAGTGGCAGTAGGAATTAGGCATTTTGTATTGGTCTGGAAATGAAATTAAAACCCTGCTACTATGTGTACCTGCGAGTGGGAACAATGAAAGAAAGAATTGAAGACAGGTTAATGCATTTACAGAGAAATCAATAGAAGACATTTCAGTCTCCATGTTGTAGTTTTCATTTCTCTCGGTTCAGGATAACTAGGTGCTGAGGGATTTGATGGGGTTGTAGTGAACTATTGAGGGGACTAAACCACCTCTAATATACCATAATAAGTGTATAGGTACTGAGGGGAAATTTAGAGATTAAAGTAACCAGCTACAAGCAAGGGTCAAACAGAAGGCAATAGATTCTAGTTTCAGATTTCAGTTAATGGTTGTTTCTGTATAACCTTGTTACAGATGGCTTGAGAGGGTTGTGTTGGTTTAATGATAAAGCCAAGTCAGTACTAATACCTTATCTAAGTTGGTATACTCATTTGAAAGATTAGAAGACAGTGTAACAGACATGAAAGATGGAAGTAAGAGAAAATGCAGTTTCTGGTTTTCAGCTTTTTCAGTTTTCTTGCTTCTGTATACTAAATTTTCAGAGGGGTCAATAGAGTTATTTTGAGCTGGTTTTTGGTCTGATACTTCCCTAATACACCAGCTAGTTGGGAGAAAGTGTTGGGTGGAATTAGCAATAGATTAAGGAACTAAAAGAAAGCTTAAAGTAGAGATATACAAGCTGTGTACTCAGCCTCTTTTCTGAAACTGCGTTTCTGTAAAACGAATCTTTAGAAGAGATGACAGTGTTGCTTTGAGTTTTCTTTGAGTTTAAAACTTTCATAATACACTTAGCTGAGGTTATATATATACTTGTGGGAAGACTAAACATCAGGCGGATCAAAGAGAAAAAGACAAGAAGAAGAAACATATAAAATTGCGGTTTCAGATTTTCAATAATATGTAGCTTCTGTACAGCTGGTATACAGGGGTATTAAGAGTGTGGTGATGGTTAAACGATGGATCCAAAACAGTACTAATACATCTAACTAAGTTTATAAAACATTTTGGGAAAGGTTACACATCAATTAATACATTAAAAGTGAAGCTAGATAAGGTGTTACATGGGGAATGTGTTTCAGATTTTGAAACGGTTGGATTTCTGTATAAATGGGTTCTTGGGGGTATACTATGATTTATAGTATCGTTACAAGGGTTAAAATATCACTCACCTATCTATCTAAGGAAGGAGTAGACCTTAGATAAGTCATATATACGTTATACAAACTTGTTACATAAATTATCTCTTAAAACCTAACTAAGGAAAAAGGACTTAGTTAACATGTAAAACAAAGATATGAATATTCTAGGAGTAAGTTAAGCCTAGAATTAATGCTTGTGAAGTTCTAAGAGTCAATATAAACCAAGTATGTAACAACATACCTAGGGAATAACATACGACATAAAGTGTCGTCACATAAAATAATAAGCTGACATACTGTTTTAATTACCTCTAGGACCGTAGCGAGCTCCGACCGGGACTTCGAGTTTAAGACAACTCATGCTTTCGAATAAGGTATGGACATGTGTGGTTCGTATGTTGCCGTGTTACACGGCTTGTTTGCTTTGTGTGCTGTGTGCTTTGTGTGAAAATGACATAAGATCAAAGCATGAAATTGGCTTGCTTGTTTAGCATGTTGTATGGTTTCTATATCATTGTTGCATATATCATTGCGCGCACACAGTAGTTTAGTCCCTTTCGCGTTATGGAACTTTGAAATGAGACTCAACGAACTATGTAAACAAAGAAACTTCATAAAGGGAAACTATACGAGAACTACTACGAATTATGAAAATAAAGAAAACTCAATAAGGGGAACTCCTCTCTAAACCATTGAGGACTACCATGACACCCACTATGGTGTCTATTCATTAATCATAATGAAGAGCAAGTCTCCTTGGTGAGACATGACGAACCACGTAGACAAAACAAAAGAACTATACAAAGAGAAAACCCCTCTTGACTATAGAGGACCTCTAAAGACACCCACTATGGTGTCGAGTTATCAAAGATGATGATAAACCAGTAACATTGAGAATGAATAGGGAGACGGACCCTTTGTATCCGGGGTAAAGACCATAACATTGAGAAGGAATAGGGAGACGGACCCTTTGAATCCGGAGCAAAGGCTAGTAACATTGAGAATGAATAGGGAGACGGACCCTTTGAATCCGGAGCAAAGGCTAGTAACATTGAGAATGAATAGGGAGACGGACCCTTTGTATCCGGGGTAAAGACCAAAACATTGAGAATGAATAGGGAGATGGACCCTTTGAATCCGGAGCAAAGGCTAGTAACATTGAGAATGAATAGGGAGACGGACCCTTTGTATCCGGGGTAAAGACCAAAACATTGAGAATGAATAGGGAGACGGACCCTTTGAATCCGGAAAGGCTAGTAACATTGAGAATGAATAGGGAGACGGACCCTTTGAATCCGGAGCAAAGGCTAGTAACATTGAGAATGAATAGGGAGACGGACCCTTTGAATCCGGAGCAAAGGCTAGTAACATTGAGAATGAATAGGGAGACGGACCCTTTGAATCCGGAGCAGAGGCTAGTAACATGGAAAAAGGAATAGGGAGACGGACCCTTTGAATCCGGAAAGGCGGAATTAGCAATAGATTAAGGAACTAAAAGAAAGCTTAAAGTAGAGATATACAAGCTGTGTACTCAGCCTCTTTTCTGAAACTGCGTTTCTGTAAAACGAATCTTTAGAAGAGATGACAGTGTTGCTTTGAGTTTTCTTTGAGTTTAAAACTTTCATAATACACTTAGCTGAGGTTATATATATACTTGTGGGAAGACTAAACATCAGGCGGATCAAAGAGAAACAAGAACCAAGAAGAAACATATAAAATTGCGGTTTCAGATTTTCAATAATATGTAGCTTCTGTACAGCTGGTATACAGGGGTATTAAGAGTGTGGTGATGGTTAAACGATGGATCCAAAACAGTACTAATACATCTAACTAAGTTTATAAAACATTTTGGGAAAGGTTACACATCAATTAATACATTAAAAGTGAAGCTAGATAAGGTGTTACATGGGGAATGTGTTTCAGATTTTGAAACGGTTGGATTTCTGTATAAATGGGTTCTTGGGGGTATACTATGATTTATAGTATCGTTACAAGGGTTAAAATATCACTCACCTATCTATCTAAGGAAGGAGTAGACCTTAGATAAGTCATATATACGTTATACAAACTTGTTACATAAATTATCTCTTAAAACCTAACTAAGGAAAAAGGACTTAGTTAACATGTAAAACAAAGATATGAATATTCTAGGAGTAAGTTAAGCCTAGAATTAATGCTTGTGAAGTTCTAAGAGTCAATAAACCAAGTATGTAACAACATACCTAGGGAATAACATACGACATAAAGTGTCGTCACATAAAATAATAAGCTGACATACTGTTTTAATTACCTCTAGGACCGTAGCGAGCTCCGACCGGGACTTCGAGTTTAAGACAACTCATGCTTTCGAATAAGGTATGGACATGTGTGGTTCGTATGTTGCCGTGTTACACGGCTTGTTTGCTTTGTGTGCTGTGTGCTTTGTGTGAAAATGACATAAGATCAAAGCATGAAATTGGCTTGTTTAGCATGTTGTATGGTTTCTATATCATTGTTGCATATATCATTGCGCGCACACAGTAGTTTAGTCCCTTTCGCGTTATGGAACTTTGAAATGAGACTCAACGAACTATGTAAACAAAGAAACTTCATAAAGGGAAACTATACGAGAACTACTACGAATTATGAAAATAAAGAAAACTCAATAAGGGGAACTCCTCTCTAAACCATTGAGGACTACCATGACACCCACTATGGTGTCTATTCATTAATCATAATGAAGAGCAAGTCTCCTTGGTGAGACATGACGAACCACGTAGACAAAACAAAAGAACTATACAAAGAGAAAACCCCTCTTGACTATAGAGGACCTCTAAAGACACCCACTATGGTGTCGAGTTATCAAAGATGATGATAAACCAGTAACATTGAGAATGAATAGGGAGACGGACCCTTTGTATCCGGGGTAAAGACCATAACATTGAGAAGGAATAGGGAGACGGACCCTTTGAATCCGGAGCAAAGGCTAGTAACATTGAGAATGAATAGGGAGACGGACCCTTTGAATCCGGAGCAAAGGCTAGTAACATTGAGAATGAATAGGGAGACGGACCCTTTGTATCCGGGGTAAAGACCAAAACATTGAGAATGAATAGGGAGATGGACCCTTTGAATCCGGAGCAAAGGCTAGTAACATTGAGAATGAATAGGGAGACGGACCCTTTGTATCCGGGGTAAAGACCAAAACATTGAGAATGAATAGGGAGACGGACCCTTTGAATCCGGAAAGGCTAGTAACATTGAGAATGAATAGGGAGACGGACCCTTTGAATCCGGAGCAAAGGCTAGTAACATTGAGAATGAATAGGGAGACGGACCCTTTGAATCCGGAGCAAAGGCTAGTAACATTGAGAATGAATAGGGAGACGGACCCTTTGAATCCGGAGCAGAGGCTAGTAACATGGAAAAAGGAATAGGGAGACGGACCCTTGGTATCCGGGGCAATGGCCAGTAACATTTAAAAACAATAGAGAGAGAAAGAGCTATCCGGGAGTGGAGGATTAGCTAGGGACAAGATGTACTCCAAATTGTGGTGATAAGAGAATTCATAAATAACCCTTAAAGAAACAAGGAATAGCACCTACATAACAAAGTCTCGGGATCTAACCTATACCCCTGACTCGGTGCCAGAGAATAGAGGAAAACATGGTAATGAGACCAAGCAAATAAGAAAATTCACAAATGTGATTCTTTAAGAAACAAGAAAAGATTGACACCAATATGATATGGTCACGGGATCTAAACTATATCCCCAGACCTGGTGCAAGGAAAAGAAAAGAAAATACACATCATGGGAACAAGAGAAAAGAAATGAAAACACACAACGCTCGAACGATCCCATAGTGAGGATCATTGGTAAACATACCTATGCACATGTCTGATGACTTACATGATTGTTGTTGCTATATTAGCAGCTTGTTGTGCTTGGTTGCGTTTTGATGGGCTATGATGCCAGCTTGTTATGCTTGGATGTTTGTTGATGTTGCTATGCTACCTTGAAGTGTGTGTTTGATATTATGATGTAATGTGATGTGCTTTACTGCTTTAATATAGCATGTAAAATGACTTAAATATTCGACCAAGTAGTCGTGTGGCCCGGTAACATGCGGGCTTCACACGTTCATACTCGGCATAGTTTGCTGAGTCCTTTATTTTTACAGGTAATCATCTGGATCATGACGGAGTGTAGGTGAAGGACTATCATGGGGGTAGTCCACTATGGCAAGACTTTCAGTAGTATGCTTTTAATGTATGGGTGTACTTTCAGTCTAGGTTATTGGATTAAGAACTTATGTTGTAGACTCTCGGTACTCGGTTTGTATCTTTTATGTTGTATCTGGACTTCGTTAAGTTGGACTTCCAGTCATTCAGACCGTAACTTGGAGTTAGTAATGAGGACTGTCAACCACGTGGGTGGTTGGCGTCTGTAGCACCCGAATAGAGTTTGAAACCGCTGCGTAGACTTCTCCTGCTAACTTAGGCGCGTCGTTTAATGTTGGTTTGTGATTCGGGGGTGTTACAGAAAGTGGTATCAGAGCGTAGTTGCGCTCTGATGACTGGAACAGAGGAATACCGAGTATAGGAAAACCTAAATTTGAGAAACGGGGTTACGGGTTAGTTTGTGAGGCTCGTTAGTTAGGGTCCATTTCAATCCGTAGGAAAACGCTGGAGAGGTAGAAAGCCTCCTCACACTCGGGAAACCCGATCTGGCGTTTACACAATGTCATATAATCAATCCGGTAAAAGAAAACTAGGTGCCCCTATCTTGTCATCGATGTTTCGGCTTAGTGTAGGGTACGGGGGCGTACCCCTCTTTTAAGGGGGGTAAGCGCGTTTTTGTTTTGGATGTGTGTTGATTTATTATGATGTATTCCCACAACCACTCGTGGTGGTTGTTAGGGTTGTGTGATTGCAATTGTGTGTGAAAATGTTATGTACGCTATGTATGAATGAATGTCGTGTGCCTTGGGTTGCACTTTAGCATGTTATAAACATTGCTAGCTTCTTGGGCTACTATGAGAACTGTGTGAAGCCACTGATGTGGCACGGTGCTTAAAGCACCGAGCATTATAATTAGGACTTGATTCTTGAGTATCGTGAATGAAGCGGGACTGGATCCCTAAGATTGCTAGGAGTGGAAAACATTAAGGAAGTAAGACTTCGGACGAAGTCTCTTTTAAGGGGGGTAAGTTGAAACACCCCTGAATATTACTCACATAAAATCATTAAACGCGAGGAGAATATCCGAAAATAACGCGTTATATAATGCGGACATTAGAATAATTTATGAACAATTAAATTAGCAACGTTATATGTTAATATAGTCGTACTTATATATGTCCGAGTACGAGAATACATGTACTAACGTTATGATCTTATAACGTTGTAAATAATAAATAGAACGTTGATAACATTGTAACGTTGTAAATAAATGATAACGTCGCATAACTTGGACAAATAACATAAATAAAACATAACGTGGATATATATGATATTACATACATAATAAGAAGCAAGTATAACTTTAAAAAAAAAAAGAAAGGAAAAGGAGCAAAACGGCCTGCCTAAGGACCAAACCAAGACCTCCCGTACCTTTTTCCGAGTGCGTTACCGGTTGAGCTATGCCGAATTCGGTAATATAGATACCCACCGAAAAAATTAGTAGTTCGACTATAAAGTAACTGCGAAATAGAATGAGGAACCAAAAGACCGAGAATCCATTCGCCACACCATGCTTATAGCTCGAGCTTCACCTCCTCTATTTATTCCTTAATCTCGTGCCTCCCAGTCACCTCGCGTTATACTTAAAAAAAAAAGAAAAAAAGGGAGACTGGATGGTGTTGATTCCTTATTCAGGTATGATCAGTAGCAAACACTCCATGTCTGATTCGAATGAGGGTAGCCCAACAACCAAAGTCTAGCCAGACATTACTGACGTGTACCATTTTGAAAATGTAAAAGTAGAAAAAGGGGGAATCTCAGGTGCTTTGAGTTAGAGCTTGCCAATGCCCATACGTCCGTGCTGGTAACTGGCACACACCGACTCCTCGACTGGCCACTATGCTCAGTCACCCCATTCTCCTTTTTCCCCATGTACACGTTTTATGTATGTGGAGGAACTCTCTTCACTCTTCCAGTTGATCACGCGAGATCCTGGACACCTGAAACAGATAAGAAGCTCGTGTGTTCCAGTCCTTCTTTCTCACCTGTTTTCATGCCCGAGCATTCATATGCAGCATAAGTGAACTCCTCTCAGTCTGTATAATCCTGTCTGGGAATTTAACCCAGAACAGTGCGTCAAGCGCCACGAATAACAGCAAGCCGTGTCTCCCTTTTGTTTCACCTACTCCTCACAGACAGGTAATCCCTTCCCTCTGGTCTGTTCTGACCGAAAATACCTGCTCCAGTCTTCTTAACCTTCTTTTCCTTCCTTGTGTCACGCATGCATCCTACTGGTAGCATCTTTGGAAGCCTCTGAGCTAAGTCCTCTCCAAAACCCCCAGGGAACTAGCTCCTGAACAAGGTAAGGAAATTAGTAACTCCACTGATCCTCATGTTTCACTTACGGTTCTGAATAAACACACATTACTCACTCAAGTTCTCCTCCTATCTTGCATAAATATCACATGCAACTCCACCCAGGAAGGATCCAAGTCATTTCTCCAAAAGATCAGTCCTGCTTTTGTTGGGACAACCCCTCAGGTAAACTCAAACCTGATAACCAGTTTCAATTTCTGAAACTTTGTGTTTCTGTAACGGGAGTTCTAGCTGCAATAATAATATTATCATGTTGGGTTTAGGAGGTTAAGTCTTGGTTTACAAACAATGCTAACACCCTTAGCAAATACTTGGGGCAGATAAGGAAAGAAAAAAAAACAAATTAATACTCAACGGAAAAGAAACCAGAAGAGAGAAGTATCAGTTTTCTTATGTTTTGTTTCTGGAGGTTTGTTTCTGTATAACTGTGGGTCAGTGGGTATACCAGTAATGCTTTGGGTTTAAAAACGTAGCCAAACCACTTAATGAAGTAAGTGAATACCCTGGGCTGAAAGAACAAAAAAAAGGAAAGAAGACAGACATTTCAATAAACGACCAGAAGAAGCAACAGCAAAAGAAAAACATCAGTTCCAGTTTCTAAAAGGAATATATGTTTTTCTGTATATGAACTTCTTAGGGGTATGACTGCTATTGTTGAGGTTAAAATGTTAATAGGACCTAAACTAAGTGAACAAATCAGAAATCAAACTCAAAGAAACAGAAGAGATCAATAACAGGGAAGAGGTATCAGTTTCGGATTCTGGTTCTGAAACTTTGTTTTGGGTTTCTGTCACAGAGAGGACAAGAGTATTGTGGTGGTTTAATAAGGAACTTGGAACCCAGCTAAACTTGTAGCCAAAGCAGATTGGGGTGAACTGGAAGTAAATTCATAAACGAAACAGAAAGGGAAAGAAAGAAAAATAAGTTCACAATCTCAGTTTCTACAACATTTAAGTTCTGCGTGAGGTGTTTCTGAGGTGGTGTTGATGTACCTACGAATTTAGGACAAAGGAAACCTTCTACCAACCTGGTATACAAGTGAGGTGTAAGACCAGGTTACAGAATGAAAATGTAAACAGAAAGAAGAATTATCAAGCTTGGGGTTAACTTATCAGATTGATTACTCTCTGTGTTGAGAACTTTCAGGAATGTGTTCCTTGGCATTTGGGATCTGTCTTGGGGATTAAAACCGTATTAGGACATTCAACTAGTTAACTAGATTATCGAGTGAGAAAAACAGGAAGAAAAGACTGATCTGTAACAGGAGGTAATAACAGGAATCGATATTTCAGGTTGGTGTCGTTTTCTGAAAACTTTTTTTCCCGGTGTACTTGAGTGCAGAAACTGGGTGGGTGTTCTATTGGGGTGACTCTGAGTCTAGAACACTACTAACACTTAAAGCTAGATGGGTAATCAAGTTGAAGAAAGATTAAAAATCAGAAGTGAGAATGAGTAGAAAGAAATCAAGGGAGAGTTATCAGTTTTGTATCAGTCCTGCTTAGTTTCAGCCGGAGGTTTCAGTTTTCCTTGATTCCTTGGGACATCTCAATATTCTATCTAAATTCTTGGGTCCTATCTTTGATGTTGGAATCTTGATTGAGGTCTTAACTAAGCAAGTGGGTAATATAGGATGGATTGAGTGCCAAGACGTGAGCTAACCGAATTGAATAAAAGAAATGATAGCAGAACTTAATACTTCATCTTTTATGTTTCTTTTCTGGAAGTTGTTTCTGTTTCTGTAAAAAGGATTAAGTGAGTGTTTATTGGAGTACTTTTGGGTTCAAAATGGAGATAGAGCACTCAACTGAGTAGGAAGTACTTAGGGATAAATTGAAAGACAGTATTGAGAGTAACAGAAGAGGATAGCAGGAGGAATGTCAGACTTGTGTTATATCAGTTTTATAGTTGTTCATGAAAGTTGAGTTTCGGTATAACATCATTTCAGAGGGTCACTCCTATGCTTATAGATCTGTTTGAAAGCTAAGACCAGGATAGAACACCTAACTTACTGAGTCGTCAATTTGGGGAAGAGTTGTAAACCAGGTGGGAAAATAGATAGTGAACACATGTGGAAAATGCGTCAGTTTGTAATTTCAGGTTTCAATCATAGTTGCCTCTGTGTAGCTGAGTGGCAGTAGGAATTAGGCATTTTGTATTGGTCTGGAAATGAAATTAAAACCCTGCTACTATGTGTACCTGCGAGTGGGAACAATGAAAGAAAGAATTGAAGACAGGTTAATGCATTTACAGAGAAATCAATAGAAGACATTTCAGTCTCCATGTTGTAGTTTTCATTTCTCTCGGTTCAGGATAACTAGGTGCTGAGGGATTTGATGGGGTTGTAGTGAACTATTGAGGGGACTAAACCACCTCTAATATACCATAATAAGTGTATAGGTACTGAGGGGAAATTTAGAGATTAAAGTAACCAGCTACAAGCAAGGGTCAAACAGAAGGCAATAGATTCTAGTTTCAGATTTCAGTTAATGGTTGTTTCTGTATAACCTTGTTACAGATGGCTTGAGAGGGTTGTGTTGGTTTAATGATAAAGCCAAGTCAGTACTAATACCTTATCTAAGTTGGTATACTCATTTGAAAGATTAGAAGACAGTGTAACAGACATGAAAGATGGAAGTAAGAGAAAATGCAGTTTCTGGTTTTCAGCTTTTTCAGTTTTCTTGCTTCTGTATACTAAATTTTCAGAGGGGTCAATAGAGTTATTTTGAGCTGGTTTTTGGTCTGATACTTCCCTAATACACCAGCTAGTTGGGAGAAAGTGTTGGGTGGAATTAGCAATAGATTAAGGAACTAAAAGAAAGCTTAAAGTAGAGATATACAAGCTGTGTACTCAGCCTCTTTTCTGAAACTGCGTTTCTGTAAAACGAATCTTTAGAAGAGATGACAGTGTTGCTTTGAGTTTTCTTTGAGTTTAAAACTTTCATAATACACTTAGCTGAGGTTATATATACTTGTGGGAAGACTAAACATCAGGCGGATCAAAGAGAAACAAGAACCAAGAAGAAACATATAAAATTGCGGTTTCAGATTTTCAATAATATGTAGCTTCTGTACAGCTGGTATACAGGGGTATTAAGAGTGTGGTGATGGTTAAACGATGGATCCAAAACAGTACTAATACATCTAACTAAGTTTATAAAACATTTTGGGAAAGGTTACACATCAATTAATACATTAAAAGTGAAGCTAGATAAGGTGTTACATGGGGAATGTGTTTCAGATTTTGAAACGGTTGGATTTCTGTATAAATGGGTTCTTGGGGGTATACTATGATTTATAGTATCGTTACAAGGGTTAAAATATCACTCACCTATCTATCTAAGGAAGGAGTAGACCTTAGATAAGTCATACGTTATACAAACTTGTTACATAAATTATCTCTTAAAACCTAACTAAGGAAAAAGGACTTAGTTAACATGTAAAACAAAGATATGAATATTCTAGGAGTAAGTTAAGCCTAGAATTAATGCTTGTGAAGTTCTAAGAGTCAATATAAACCAAGTATGTAACAACATACCTAGGGAATAACATACGACATAAAGTGTCGTCACATAAAATAATAAGCTGACATACTGTTTTAATTACCTCTAGGACCGTAGCGAGCTCCGACCGGGACTTCGAGTTTAAGACAACTCATGCTTTCGAATAAGGTATGGACATGTGTGGTTCGTATGTTGCCGTGTTACACGGCTTGTTTGCTTTGTGTGCTGTGTGCTTTGTGTGAAAATGACATAAGATCAAAGCATGAAATTGGCTTGCTTGTTTAGCATGTTGTATGGTTTCTATATCATTGTTGCATATATCATTGCGCGCACACAGTAGTTTAGTCCCTTTCGCGTTATGGAACTTTGAAATGAGACTCAACGAACTATGTAAACAAAGAAACTTCATAAAGGGAAACTATACGAGAACTACTACGAATTATGAAAATAAAGAAAACTCAATAAGGGGAACTCCTCTCTAAACCATTGAGGACTACCATGACACCCACTATGGTGTCTATTCATTAATCATAATGAAGAGCAAGTCTCCTTGGTGAGACATGACGAACCACGTAGACAAAACAAAAGAACTATACAAAGAGAAACCCCTCTTGACTATAGAGGACCTCTAAAGACACCCACTATGGTGTCGAGTTATCAAAGATGATGATAAACCAGTAACATTGAGAATGAATAGGGAGACGGACCCTTTGTATCCGGGGTAAAGACCATAACATTGAGAAGGAATAGGGAGACGGACCCTTTGAATCCGGAGCAAAGGCTAGTAACATTGAGAATGAATAGGGAGACGGACCCTTTGAATCCGGAGCAAAGGCTAGTAACATTGAGAATGAATAGGGAGACGGACCCTTTGTATCCGGGGTAAAGACCAAAACATTGAGAATGAATAGGGAGATGGACCCTTTGAATCCGGAGCAAAGGCTAGTAACATTGAGAATGAATAGGGAGACGGACCCTTTGTATCCGGGGTAAAGACCAAAACATTGAGAATGAATAGGGAGACGGACCCTTTGAATCCGGAAAGGCTAGTAACATTGAGAATGAATAGGGAGACGGACCCTTTGAATCCGGAGCAAAGGCTAGTAACATTGAGAATGAATAGGGAGACGGACCCTTTGAATCCGGAGCAAAGGCTAGTAACATTGAGAATGAATAGGGGACGGACCCTTTGAATCCGGAGCAGAGGCTAGTAACATGGAAAAAGGAATAGGGAGACGGACCCTTGGTATCCGGGGCAATGGCCAGTAACATTTAAAAACAATAGAGAGAGAAAGAGCTATCCGGGAGTGGAGGATTAGCTAGGGACAAGATGTACTCCAAATTGTGGTGATAAGAGAATTCACAAATAACCCTTAAAGAAACAAGGAATGAATAGCACCTACATAACAAAGTCTCGGGATCTAACCTATACCCCTGACTCGGTGCCAGAGAATAGAGGAAAACATGTGTAATGAGACCAAGCAAATAAGAAAATTCACAAATGTGATACTTTAAGAAACAAGAAAAGATTGGCACCAATATGATATGGTCACGGGATCTAAACTATATCCCCAGACCTGGTGCAAGGAAAAGAAAAAGAAAATACACATCATGGGAACAAGAGAAAAGAAATAAAACACAACGCTCGAACGATCCCATAGTGAGGATCATTGGTAAACATACCTATGCACATGTCTGATGACTTACATGATTGTTGTTGCTATATTAGCAGCTTTGTTGTGCTTGGTTGCGTTTTGATGGGCTATGATGCCAGCTTGTTATGCTTGGATGTTTGTTGATGTTGCTATGCTACCTTGAAGTGTGTTTGATATTATGATGTAATGTGATGTGCTTTACTGCTTTAATATAGCATGTAAAATGACTTAATAATATTCGACCAAGTAGTCGTGTGGCCCGGTAACATGCGGGCTTCACACGTTCATACTCGGCATAGTTTGCTGAGTCCTTTATTTTTACAGGTAATCATCTGGATCATGACGGAGTGTAGGTGAAGGACTATCATGGGGGTAGTCCACTATGGCAAGACTTTCAGTAGTATGCTTTTAATGTATGGGTTGTACTTTCAGTCTAGGTTATTGGATTAAGAACTTATGTTGTAGACTCTCGGTACTCGGTTTGTATCTTTTATGTTGTATCTGGACTTCGTTAAGTTGGACTTCCAGTCATTCAGACCGTAACTTGGAGTTAGTAATGAGGACTGTCAACCACGTGGGTGGTTGGCGTCTGTAGCACCCGAATAGAGTTTGAAACCGCTGCGTAGACTTCTCCTGCTAACTTAGGCGCGTCGTTTAATTGTTGGTTGTGATTCGGGGGTGTTACAGTTCGATATCCGGTCGCTTACATTTCACTATACTACTGCGACCGGGATTTGTTTGCAGCCCGACGTTATTTTGGGTTTTAATTTCTTTTCTTTAATTTTAATTACACCACTTAAACCACTCACAATATAACGTCTGCAATCATGAGATCAAGGGAAGCCGAATACAAATTGGGGTGGAAGGATAGTTCAACACTGGTGCTGATCACATCAGGGTTGGATGATTCTTGAAGCTCCCTGTAAGTGGTCACAAATACCACTCTAAGAAAGATGAAAAGAGTATAAATTGGACTTGGAGTTGTGTTGCATTTTCAAAAGGATTTCAATTGGTATTTCCAAAACAGTCGAATAATATTTTGAATAAAGGATTCTCTTATACATAACCTAGTAAAGAATATTTTTGTAGTACTTGCTCACGAGCCGAGGACATATGAGCCTTTGTCTTCAGACCGGTGACATGAGAAGTATATATGTTAAAAATTAAGTGATTGTTTTGATCTCCCAAAGGAACGGGGACCAGAAGGTGTCCATCGTGACCGGGTTCTGCGGGATCACAGTGTATATAAAAAGGTATTTTTGGCTGTTATACATGCTAAGACATGTTGTGTGGTATGTGTAATAAATATTATTTCTGACCTTGAGTCCTAATGTGGTTGAGTTACGAAAATTGTTATGTTACCTAGACCTATGAGTCTAAATGTTGTTATGTTACCCAGACCTAAGAGTCTGTGGGTTGTTATGCAAGTACAATGTTGTTAAGATACCGGACCGTTGAGTCTGAGGTTATCATATAAGTATGTTATGTTATGTATGGATGTGGATATGTTGCCCGGACCGTTAAGTCCGAGGTTGTGATGTAAAGTATGTTAGTTATGGAAGTTTTATTTTGCAAGTAATTTCCGTATTCTGATCCAATGATGCGTGGGAAATGTGAACTTCGAGGACGAAGTTCTTTTAAGGGGGGTGGATTGAAATACCCCAAACCTTGATATGTTTTTTTTAAACATTAAACTATGGTATATAAAGGATAAAAAGTGCCTTAGAAACATTAGTGAACAATTTAAACCATAGTAAAAAACAATAAAGTACCATAAACACGTTTGAGCAAAAACATGCTCTAAGCTTGGAGTGAACTTGGTTAGGACCCAAAGAGCCTACCAAGACTTGATAATATCAATATTATTGGATAAGTCTAATTAAGTCCTTAGGAAACTTTGGTAGACAATTAAACCAAAAAAACACAAGAAAACACCTTAAAGTCAATTTAGCAATACTTGCTAGACTTGGTGTAACCTTGTATAAGACCTAAAGGTCATTCCTAGACTTTATTTACATGTTAATGAACATATTAAATCAATTACTAAAGAAACCAAACTGAAAACAAGTTAAAACACAAAATGTGCTTTAAGGAGTCTTAAAGCACATTTTGAAAAATTGTCTTGTAAATGAGTTTTGAGTGGCTAAATGTCCATCATTACTCTTTAATCAACATGTGTACTATTTAGTATAACATTAGCAAGCCTAAATCAATGGGAAATCAAAAATTTCACAATATGTGCCTTAATTTGTAAATAGTGCTAGTTTAAGTTATAAGTCAACATAAGTCAATTATTTGGTCAACAAAGACCATAAATATCTCCAATATGTAAGGGGGGACGATTTCTATGTGGTGACTCACCACCATGTGCTAGTTAATTAAAAGAAAGAAAAGAAAGTAAGTAAAATGTTACTTTTTGCCTTAAACATATAATATCTCCAAATCATACCTCTCTCTTCACTTTCCTTCATTTCGCCTTGCCCCACCGTCACTTATCTTCATCCTCCCTTCTCCATCTCGTTTTGCTACAGCAACTATACCATCTCCATCTTTCATTACTTGTAACTTATGATTCCGCTCGAATTTAATTCCGAGAGTACCGTTGTCTTAGTTAGAGTAAGCTCTTCATTTCTATCTTTTCAAATCTTCAAGAACTCCATTTTGGTGCCATGAAGATTCACCATTGAAGGAGCTTGAGCTCCTATTTTCATGCATTGTCATTCTCCTTATGTGCTTCAAGGTGAGGAAAACAAAAGAAAATCAATGTTTCCACTTATTTTTGTGTGTGACCGAGAATCACCTAGTAATGGTGTTTTCTCTTGCCTTTGTTTAGCTTCATTTCAAACTTCAAAGGGCTAGGTGGAGTCCTATCTTGCCACTTATTCAAGTTCTCTTTCAAATTCCAAAGGTAAACATCAAATTTTAGTGTTTCAAGACACTTATGTAAACCTAGGGTTTAATTATGAGTTTGAGTGTTAAACTTAATGCTCATTACCCTTATATGTGTATTGGTTAGAAGGTTGACAAGTGATAAAAGTTCCTTGCCGATTTTCAATCAAGAAAGAACAAGAGAAAACAAGTGAGAAAGCTTTAAAAACAAAGAGGTAAATGATCTCTCTTAATGTAGTTTTATGTACTAGGAAATTGAGCTATATTTGCTTAATAATTAACCTAAAGAGCCAATGGGAAATGAGCTAGAAAACTATCCACTAGGTGGACTAAAAAGACATGAGAGCATTGTTGTGTGTATTCGCAGGTTGAAGGCATTTAAATGTGGAGATTCAGTGTTTAAGTTTAATGCAATTTAAGGGCCTAAGAGCCATGTTAATTAAGGGCCTAAGTGCCAAGCAATTTAAGTTTATGCACTATATTGTGATGTAGTGTAGTTTAAAGGTTTAGTTGTGTGTAAAGAACATCTCTTGTGAAGGTGAATGTGCTTGATGGTTAAAGGATGAAAAACCATATGTTTGTGTATAAGAGTGTGTATTAAGAGATTGAATGTTCTTGATTGTCTAAAGGTGAAAAACAATGTGTTTTGGTGTAAGGTGATACAAGAGAAGCTATGGCAAAATTTAGTTGATAAACAAAAGAGTTTATGTGTTGTAATGAGATTTTATGACCTAGAAGGTACTATGAATTGTTAAGTGTTAAGATGGTGAAAGAAAGTGAATTAAGGTGTTCTTAAGTGTTAAGATGCCTTGGGCATAGTCTTGGATATTTAGAGAACTAATGGATGAATTTTGGATACACCCAGGTCATAGTGGAGATGTGGTAAAGTCTTGTGCAAAGTTTGGTGAACAATGGAAGTGTAATGCCTTGTGAAGGTTTAATGAGGAACTTGTGGGAAAGACTTGAGGAGTGTGTGTAAAGGGGATGAGTGTGATACAAAATGATGCTATAGGAGTGGTTATCTTGTGGTCGAAGAACACTTTGGTTAGTGGAAGTTTTAAGCAAAAACTACAAGTTACAAGTGTAGGTAAAATGTTCTAAATGTTAAGGATTTAGTAAAAGTTTGAGTAAAAGTTTAAGGAGTTTTTGGGATGTTTAGAGAGGATTTTAGTGTGCCAAAAAGATGTTAAAACATGTGTAATGCATAGGAAAAGATTGGGGTGAATTTGGAGTTCAAAATGAGGAGAAAAACGGTTTTTAAAATGGGGTCTGTTCTGGACCGCCCCTAGGGACCGCCCCTGTGGGGAGGTCCA
This sequence comes from Limonium bicolor, assembly GCA_023374045.1. NCBI lineage: Eukaryota > Viridiplantae > Streptophyta > Magnoliopsida > Caryophyllales > Plumbaginaceae > Limonium > Limonium bicolor. The sequence continues at coordinate 178,510,588 of CM041776.1, read as the reverse complement.
GTGCAGAAAAGTGAAAAAAAAAACGTGTAGCTTCTGTTGTGGACCGCCCCTGGGACCGCCCCAGAGGGGCGGTCCAGACCAGAGATGAAGGAAAAAATTTGTTTAAGGCTCCTAATGATGGGGTATTGAATGGTAATGGTTTTAGGTGATGTTTAGGCCTTGTTTGGTGACATATAAAGGCCTTAAAATGTGTAAATAAGAGTTAGGTTTGATGTGAGAGTTGTGAACTTAAGATCACAAGAGTAACTTAAATATAACGGGATGACGGGGTTAACTATGGGCGCATTAGACGTTAAATAATCATGTTACTCCAATGTTAATGAAAGTAATTGTGATGTTACCAGTTGTACGGGATTTGTTCGAGGAACCTAGGAGGACACAATATAGTGGACCGTGGTGACAGGTATGGTTTTCTTGCAACCTGTGTCCTACCGGATTACACCGGCTTGTATGCCAATGTGTTTTTCAGTATGTTTGCCACGTTGTAAGATAAAACATGTAATGAGTTTATAGTAATTCATTTATGTGACGTGCTCACTTCCGATACCATTTAACCTCGAAAGTGTTAAACCTTAGCTAACTGAGTCTAGGATCACATGAGAGTTCGGTATTCGGATTTAACGACCCGAACCATGGGACGTTCTAACCACGGCTATGCGTGAGATAATTGTGTGATGTTTGTGTGTGAATGTATGGACCTCCCTCGTGTGTCTAACCCAGTTGAAATACCTTTTGGTGTGTGGATGTGATAGATTCCACAGTGGGGCTCTAACTATTTATCTACAAGTAAATATGTACTAACGGGGGTGAGGAATCCGGATGTTCCGGTCGCGCGTTGTTTGGGAGTGGGTATCCTTCTTAGCTTTACCCTCCTCTCTGTTATGGTTGTTTCCCTCACGGGTTACGATCTCCCATTAGCTTACTCCAAAGCTTAGCTCTTCTGACTTATGATCGGTTTAGGGGGAACATGTGTTAGTGTGGTGTGTTCGGATCACTAAATCCGATCCATCTTAAGTTAAGTTACTCGTCCGACTATTAGGACGGTAACGAGTGTTGTGTAACGAGCTTATCATGAGTTGGCGACATTCTCTAGGCTCTACAGTGAACTAATTATGTTTGGGGTCGGTTCCTTATGAGAACCGTACCCGTTGTGTTACGTGTTATTGTTGTGCCGTAATTCTTATAGCGGTGTGATGTTATATGTTGTTAAATGTGGAGTATGTGGATCATAGATATGAATCCCAGTTTATGATAAGAGGCGTTTAAGGATAACCCGATTATTGGGTAAGTGTCGTCTATTAAGGAAGTAGCTCCACTAGAGGAGAACCCTCTAGGGTTAATGAACACAATGAGTGACTTATCAAGTATGGATGTGTTATCTGTTTGTTGAGCCCATTGTGGTGGAATGTGATGTGTTGTGTGTTGGTAGTTTACATGCATGATTCAAATATAATCAACCGCATGCTAAGACGACAATTAGTTGTGCGTGGCCCGGTAGCATGCGGGCTGCGGGATTACCATACCAGCAAAGGTGCTGAGCCCCCTGGGGGGCCACCATTTCTTCTCTTTCCTATTTCAGGTACAAGGAGCTGGAAGCCGTTCGAGAGTAGGACGGGGTAGTTGTTTATACACGAATAGCCATTTCAATTGTATATGTATTGTAGGTGTAGTAAGACCGAAACTGTTATCGGCATTAGTTGGTAAAAACTCGGTACGGTTGGAATGTATATGTATAATGGTTGTTGTTAATGGAAAGGGATAGTAGTGTGTAGCTGCTTGGGAATCTAGTCCATCAGACCGATACAATGTATATGTATTAGCCTTGTTAGCCACGTGGGTGGCTAACGGCGTGTAACACCATTGAATTAAGTAGTGTGTTGAGTTTAGTTTTCCGCTGCAGTTTGATGTTAAGTGTACGGTTATTGTTGGGGTGTTACAAACAGTAAATCAGTTTCATGTTTAATCATACTTGGTCGTATCACAATAACACATAGCACACAAACCGAGGTAGACCTCGTTAGCAAACAAGCTACAAGAATCCCATATCGTACACCGGAGACTGGCTAGCTCTTAATCCCTTGTTCGCCTAATCCGCCGAACGCCTCTGACTTATCTAGATCTGTAACCAGAACTAGTATTAGTATCCTGTGTCTTAGAACTAATTTGGTTCTCTTTTCAACTTAAACCTCTTCCTAGGTCAACCCGGGTATAATAGTATACCGTTAAACGGGTTCGTTCATTTAGGAGCGTTTTCAAGCTCAATTCTAATTCATTAACATACTAACGTCGTTAGCAGTTATTTAGTTGCACAGTTAGCAACTTTATACTTATACGAACCTTGTATTAGGTTTTCGTATTTTTCACTATTCAACCATATTTCACTATTCATTTATACGGTCTCGTATTCTACTATTCATTTATACGGCCTCGTATTTTACTATTCATCATATTTCACTATTCACATATACGCATTTTACTATTCATGTATACGTCTCGTATTTGACTATTCATATATACATAGTTACTATTCACGTATACGTATTTACTATTCATGTATACGTATTTACTATTCATGTATACGTATTTACTATTCATGTATACGTGTACTATTCATGTATACGGGTATTTTCCATGTATACCAAAATTTACGTATATGCCCGTATGATACTCCGTATCAATACGTATTTATTTCTTTTTCCAATATAACTTGTATTTTCTTTAAAAATACTTTAAGTATTGATTTCTCCTTTACTTATTAAATTAAGGGTATACCCCTCGTATACCTTAATTTATATACGGGTCTCATTTAACCCCGTCTTAACTCTGTTTCTTTTACAACTTGTTTCTAAATTCCTTATTTAATTTCCTTAACCTCCTAAACACATATAAATGTGTTATTTATATCACTTTCCCATAGTTTTCTCTTATCTCTATTTAATTCATTTAAGTTTCTAAACTTGTTATTTTTTTCTAATTTCTTCCAAAGTCTTACTTAGTCAATTTCTTTTATACTTTTGATCAATTACCAAATATGCCCAAGTTTGACCAGTCTTTTATATGGCCAAACCCCCAACTTTCCATTATTTACAATAATTCCCCTAAAGTTAATTTAACTTAACTTTTTATTCCTTTATCCTTTTAATATCTAATCTTTTGCTACAATTTTATTCTAATCCTCTAAACATTTTACAAACTGTCATTGACCAAGTTTGACCACGTTTTGACCATGTTTGACCAGGAAATAACCATTTTAACCCTTGTGGTCTTTTCTTTCTTCCTAACCATCATTTATTAACCAATTTAACTCTAATCAATTTCTAATTTTCGTAACTGATTTTCCTACAGATTTTTTGAACATCAAAAATCATTTTAAACATCTCTAAATCACCAGAATTTAATTATCTAAAGTTGTAGTATACATATACTATCTTTTATTTACTTTAAATATACCAAAAACCTTATAAGTTCTAGTAATACTTATAAACTCTTTATAAACTGTAAACTTAATTCTACAATTATTTTCCCATCAACTAAACTTCATAAATTCCATAATAACTTATATATATTTTCGGCAATTATATATACAGCCAAAACTTCTCAAATTTTTTACATATTACCTCTTAAATATACTAATTCCTTTAATTTAACTTAGTTAGATAATTTTCCTAACTCACATAAGTTCACTTAATTTTTGGCCATCCTCTAAATTATAGTATATGAACTTTTCTTATATATTATGATAGCTATATTTAAAGCTTAAATCATAAGAGTAATCTATTCTTAGATTTAATAAACATCAAACTTTTAATAAGCTAAAAACTGAATATTAATCACCAAATTTTCGGCAATAAATAATAAGATGAACAATATGTTAGATCATATATAGATCAACAATTAGAACCTTGTAAAGGTAGTTGTAGGATTTACCTTGTATATTAACCATTAGCTTAATATTTAAGCTTGATTTCCTTAGAAATTTTTGGTAGCAATTTGCTAGAGAAATTGGCTCCAAAAATATAGAATAACTGGGTTAGTATCCCATGCCAATCGCTGTACAAAAACCAAAGAACAAGAGTTTTTTCAAAAGGCAAGTTTTATCCTCGAGAATCAAAGGCACTTCTTCGTGTTTTTCCTGAGAATCTGGGGGCTCATGACCCATGGTTGTAATATCTTGAAAAGAGGATTACAACGAGCTATCAAACTTGTGAATTGAGTTAGGACAGAAAAGTTATGATTTCTACAAGGAAAGGTGTTCTTTAAGGCTCTACACTAAGAACATTGTGTTGTTTTGTGTTGTTTCTTCTTCAAAGAGAGGATGAGCTACTACCCTTGGGAGCTCTCATTTGACAGGTAAGAGTCTGATTAAATGATTCACTAAGGGGACAAGATGCTTTGCAATAAATGAAAGTTTAAAGTAGTTAGAATAGTAACTTTAAAAAGCAAATCACACTTGGTGACTCACACCCCATGTCGGCAGCCCTATCCCTCTTTTAACTGATTTTTTTTTTTTGTTTTTAATAAAACCTTGTATTTATGTAACATTTTGATGAATTAATTTCGTTTCATAAGGACTTATACCATGTTGTTAGGTATTTCATAGCCAAATGCCTTAAAAACACCATTTTTATTAATAATGTGCTTCGGGTCACATTGATTATGCAATTTGTTTTTGGCTAGTTTAAATGTTTCCTTAATATATTTTGCAACCTTTAGAAACTTTGTTCATGAAATAGCATTTGCTAATTCCAATTTAAAACCAAGTTCATTAGTGGTTTCTCCTAGACTTTCGTCAGTTTTTAGTACCTGTTACTGTGGACTTTGTATACTTAATTTGTGTGTATACGCTATGGCTCCTTTGACCATTTAATTGTTGTTCCCCCTTTTTCTTTGTGTTTTTATGCTCATTAGCCTTTTCTTTACATGTATACATGCTTAAGCAATTGTTTCCTTTAAAGCACATTTTCCTTTAAAGCACAATTTTCCTTTAAAGCACATTTTTGTGCTCTAAGGCGTTTTCGGTTTAAACGCTAATTCCGCTTAATGTGTATTACTAATCTTAGAGGTATTTCACATTTGAAAATTCTTTGGGAACTTATTGGTAGTTCCCTAATTATTTTAACTCTTGAAAACAACCTTTTGCTCTAATTGTTCCTAAAGCATGTTTTTGGTGTAAATGGTTGTTAACACTTCTTCTAATATTTCTAAGGCACGTTCTAGCCTTAGTATATTCCTATTAGATAGTTCATTACTATATTAGGTTTGGGTATTTTAGAAACTGTGTCCTTTTTAGTTTACATTTTTTACTTTTTCTTTCTGCAATGTGTTTTGTCATTTTCAACGGATTTATCAGTCCATGTCTTACTCAAGGACAACAACCGAGGGGTATTCAATATTTCAGTTGTGTACTAGCGTTGGGCATGTTTTGTGACCGTTACCTGATGTATAAAAGGGAAGTATGTGTGTTTTCCAATCAATTCGTCCATCACTTCTTGCTCTAATATCTGTCCGCTTACTCACAAAGTGAAATCTTCATACCTTACCCGCCACAACTTTTTTGATTTCAGTCATAAACTATTTGTCCAATCTTCACTAAGATGGCACCCAAGAAGGAACCTTCACTCAAAGCACAAAAATCCATCGAAAGAAGCAAGTGTGGACGACACCAAGAACCTTCATATCTAAAGGTTCATCCTCCAAAGTAAATCTCAACAAAGCAAGACGTCCCGGAGATTATAATTCAAGCAGTGATTTTTCTCATCATGACCGACCGGAAGGCACAGTCTTCTTCACCGACTTTGATGTGACTCCTGATTTTCTTTAGAGAAATAGGTCCGACAATTTCAAACAACCGATGAGCCTTATTCAATGGTTTACTAACTCAACAACGCCAACTCCTAGACATATCCCACACCATTCAAAACCAGGTTAATGCATTAACTTCTGATGCAGAATCCACGACAAGGAAGAAGATCCCAGAGATTATAATTCTAAGTAGTGATTCCTGATAAGTGAGAAATACATAGACATTTAAGGGTTTAATTTACCTTGTACTTACTTACTTTCAGGATAATATTACTCACTTATCGTATGTTTTTCCTAAAATTTATGTTTTTATATGAACAGATACATTTTGTGTTAAATGTTGGAACAATATATATATATATATATGCCGCATCATATTAATATTTCACGTCACTTGCTGGAGTCATCATATTGACAAATTCTGATCGGCTGCAACTCATGCACACGACATCACATTCAGTTTTACATTGTTATTTATTAACGTGGAGTGGGTATTCACATTGGCAAAGCAGGAACGTGATGTTGTCAGAGGCAAAAATAATTAAAGGTCATTAACACTGCATTCAACGGACAAGGACATTACATGTCCGACCAAACAAACAAGGATAGGACATTACATGTCCGCCCAAACAAACAAGGACATACATTACATGTCCACAAACAGGGATGTCCGCTCAAATTTAGCCGGACAGAAAACAGAGAGCATGCCCTGTCCGTGGATAAATGGCCGGACAAGAATAGGCACGTCCGTGCAAATAAGGCCGGACAGAAGACAGAGTTGTCCGTGGCCTGTCCGTGAAAAAAAAGCCGGACAACACTAAGGACCGATGCTCTAGAGACGTCCGGGGAAATAAGGCCGGACAAGAAATAGGATGGCTGCGCGTCCGCCCAAAAAAGGTCGGACAACACTGCGGGGCTGCTTAGAGACGTCCGCCCAAATAAGGCCGGAAAAGAGATAGAGACGTCCGGGGATTTAAACAAGGACGCCTCTAAATGCAACCCAGATCCTGAAAATTGACGCGCCGACCGTCTTCCCCATTTTTCTTGCGGCGCCTGCAAACACATCTATCTACCCCATCAGCAATATCAGGCGCCGGCACTCCTTAAATTCCTCACGCGTTGTTCCAGCCCTGTCTTCTTCCTCTTCCTTTCTTCTATATAAACCCACTGCTACTTCATCAGAAAAAATACGCACGTTCGCTCACCACAACTCAACTCTCCGAATCACTCACGTTCACCTCCAAATCACACTTCCTCCACGAAAATTCCATTTTCCTCCATACATCCACATCGCCACTTCATTTCCATCATTTTCCCACCACCAGATAAGCCCGTGCGAGTGCAGAGAGTTCCTTCTTTCCTTAACTTTACTCTGTTTTAATGTCTATCGTACTTACGATGTCTGTTTTTATAATTATGTGTGAGTAATAACCTTAGCCTCCCGGGTTGGAAAGCAAGCCTATTTTATAAAATCGTGTTATGTAGACTTTCTACTATAATCTGTTTAAGCAATATTTTGATTCTCGTCCTTAATGCGCTTTAATCTTCAGACCAATTATTAAAGTGATATTTGTAGTTGTCTTGTTAAAATGCGGTGCTAAGACAAGGTTCTAGACAAAAGAAGTCAAAACGGGTTAACGACTAGAAGCGTGTCTCGCCTATAGGTCAATCTGTCTCCAATAGGAATTGTTAATAAAGCGATTAATTTATAATAACTTGGGCAAGGATTGCAACTTGTTATTTAAGTTAATCAGGGTTTATTGTACAAGGACCGGTCAATGAACTAATTAAAATTCCTGAGTTTATTGCTAAGTGGTGGAAGTTATAGTGATATAATTAAATGAAATAGGTGAGCAGAACAACCAAGGTGCTCCTTAAAACAAAAGAGTTTTATAACCGCTATTATTATTCTGTTTTGATTAATTGTTCTTTTACTGTTTTGTTTACATTAAGTGTTAAACCACAATTTTCCAAAAAAAAGTGATAAGTTTCTATTCAATAGTCTAATTAGAATTCTTAGTTAATTTACACTATCAGTTAAACTACAGCAAGGTCCCCAAGAGTTCGACAACCCCACATTCCACTATCCCGCAAAACGATAGGTACACTGCCTATGTTGTAGAAGTAGACATATTTCTTCAACAAGTTTTTGGCGCGTTGTCGGGGACCTCCGGCACGGTTAATTGATAGTTTTTAATTTTATTGAGTTTTCTGTCTAGCTTTTGTTACTCTTTATTTTCTGTTTCTATTTTTGTCATTTAATCTTTCGAGCAATTTAAATATCGTATTACTTACAGTCACTTATTTTCCCAGTTATTTAAGTTTCCATTGTCCTTTAAATTTCAGCAATCTAACTTCTAACATTTAAATTTCAGCAATCTAAACTTCTAACATTTAAATTCAGCAATATAATTCTAACATTTAAATTTCAGCATCTAATTTCTAACATTTAAATTTCCAGTAAACTAATTTCTGACATTTAATTTCTGTCATTTAAATTACTGTCATTTAAATTCCCTTGTTATTTAATTTCCCTTGTCATTTAAATTCAGTTCTTTAAATTGCTATCATTTAAATTCCCTCGTCATTTAATTTTCTGTCATTTAAATTCCAGCTATTTAATTTTGTCCTTTTTCTATTTTTAGTTTTTTAGTAAACTGCATTTATTTTATTCCTTTTGTGTTATTTATTTTCGTTTTATTTACCTAAAAAAAGTAGTTCTTGTTTTATTAATTGCTCTTTTCTAATTTGTTATTTAATTTTCTGTTTATCTTACCCTTTAATTATTGCTTTTGTTTTCTTTAGTTATTCTCCATTTTCAAACTGCATTTTATTTCTATAGATGCGTCGAACTCGATCTGCAGGTAGTCCTCAAAACAGTCTGAACCTGAGATTGAGAGATTTCTCCATAGAGAAAGCGACAACAGAATAGAGATGACAACTCGACAAAACTCTCTGCGAGTACCAGCAACCGTCAGTTGAAGGGAGGCCCTCCGTATTGTCCTCCTCAAGTTACACAGGCTGAACTGGATGCCTGGCAATTCAAAACAAGTTTCATCACCACACCTACCATCAGGGACAATACAACGGGCTGGATTCAGATGATGCTCCACACATATATTGCATTTCTTGATATTTGTAACACTTTTAATAAAACAGGAAATCTAAACGAGCGCATCGTCTGCAATTATTCCCCTATTCTTAAAAGATGCGCCTCCAGGTGGCCGAGCGTTAAACCCAGCAGCCTCCACAGCTGGCCGAATTAGCAAACAAATTTCTGGCGAAATACTATCCCCCGTCCAAAACAAGAGAAAAAATTGTGGGATCACAAAACTTCTATCAGAACCAGACGAGTCTCTTATGATTCGTGGGATAGATTCAAAGAATACAGATTATGCCCACATCACGATATGAGTAGCCAGGAACTGTGTTCATTATTAGAGGTTTAAATGATTCTAATAAATTGTTGCTAAGTTCCTCGTCTGGAGGAAATTTATGAAATTAACAGGAGAAGAAGCGGTTGAACTACTGGATACCATGATTGCCAGCACCAGACAATGGTGTAAAAACAAGGGAAGAGGTGAAACAAAGAAAGAAACCGGAATATACAGTATTCCCCCCGCAGGATCATGTATTGCTAAATAGCTGCATCACAAAGTTGTGGAGAAATGACGCTAAATCAACCACACAAAAAGGTGAAGGCAGTGGCCACTTCCCCATATCTGACCCTGTTGCGAAAAACTGTGGAGGAGCTCATGAAACCCAAGACTGCAATGGTTCAGGTTTCAATAGGACCCTTGAGGAGGTAAGTTTAATTAACAACAGACCAGCGAATCCTTATCCGAACTCATACAACCAAAACAATTGGAGGAGCAATCAACAACCATGGAGGAATTATGAGCCACAGACGAGCAACCAAGGATTCAACCAAAACAGACAACCTCAATACAACTGACAACAGGAGCAGCCAACCAACTCACAAGGAGATATGGGCGAACTGAAAAGCATGATGAATCAGCTTTTAAAACAAGGTCAGGCGGTAAATTCAAAATTTGCTGAGATAGAAGCCAAAGTTGCTGATCAGGCTACTATAACCACAAATTTAGAGAGACAGATAGGTCAGATTTCCCAACAACTGGCTCAAAGACCAACAGGGTCACTCCCGAGCCAAACTGATCCAAATCCAAGGGAGCATGCAAAATCAATAACCCTGAGAAGCGGAAAAGAGCTGGTATCCGATGTCCCTGAAGCTGAGAAGAAATCTGATGAACAAAGAAATACTCAATCTGACAAAGAAGACATAACAATTCCCATGGAGAAGGAGTCTCCTGCATCTCTTACTATTAAACCATCCCAGGTTTCATATGATATTCCAATTCCATTTCCTGATAGATTAAAGAAAAAGAATTTGGATGACCAATTTGGAAAATTTCTTAACATTTTTAAGAAATTAACTATTAATATTCCTTTTTCTGATGCCTTAACACAAATGCCTATTTATGAAAGATATTTTGTCTAACAGGCGTTCTTTACAGGAAAATGACATGGTGAAATTAACCGAAAGAGTGTCTGCAGTACTCTTAAAGAAGCTACCACCGAACTTGGGAGATCCAGGTCTCCCTATCATTCCCTGCGCGATAGAAGACATAAATTGTGGTAACGGGTTATGCGATTTAGGAGCCAGTATTAACTTAATGCCTTTATCTATCTTTAAGAAATTAGGTATAGGTCAATGCTCTCCTACTCTTGTGTAGCTATAACTAGCTGATCGTTCCATAATCTACCCTAAAGGAAAAGTTGAAGATTTAGTGGTTTTTGTTGGCAAATTTATTTTCCCTGCTGATTTCATTGTTATTGACATTGAGGAAGATAAAGATGTTCCACTAATCCTAGGTAGACCTTTTATGAGAACTGCCCGAACTTTAATTGATGTTGAAGGAGGTAAAATAATTTTGAGATTTCATGATGAACAGGTAGTTTTTGACATGACCCGGAACATGAAGCGTCCTTGTGATACATAAATCTGTTTTTCCATAGATACTGTTGACTCTTTAGTACAGGAGACGTTCCTCAGCAAAGATGAAGAAACGATTTTGGAAAGATGTCTCATGGCATCTTGTGAAGCTGATGATGAAAATCCTGATATTGCTCTCATGGCTGAAGAGTTGAACAGGAGACAACCATATTTTCGTACCTACCAACAAAAATTCAAGCCAGTAGAAAGAAATGTAGACAGACCAAAGCCTTCCATTGAGAAAGCACCTACAGTCGAAATGAAACCTCTTCCCCCTCATTTAAAATACGCTTTTCTAAAAGAGCCATCTGATTTACTAGTTATTATATCATCTAAATTGACAGATGTGCAGGAGAAGCAACTTTTAGGGGTGCTACGCAATCATACGACCGCTATCGGTTGGTCAATAGCGGATACCGGAATAAGCCCATATTGTGCTCTCACGAATTAATGGAAGATGATTCAGGGCATTGGCCACACCACGTGACGTCTCAACCCCGTTCTAAAAGAGGTGGTCAAAAAGAGGTAATAAAACTACTTTGACGCTGGAATTATTTATCCCATTTCATAGCAAGTGGGTGAGCCCAGTACAGGTGGTACCAAAAAAGGGAGGAATAACTGTGTTCCTAACGAAAAAGGTGAGTTGATTCCTCAACGCACTACTACTGGTTGGAGAGTTTGTATTGACTACAGGAAATTGAATACTGCCACACGTAAGGATCATTTTCCCCTACCCTTTATTGACCAAATGCTGGAAAGGTTAGCGGGTCAGGATTACTATTGTTTTCTAGATGGCTATTCAGGATACTTTCCAGATCCCAATTGCTCCAGAAGATCAGGATAAAACTACTTTTACCTGTCCTTATGGAACATATGCTTATAAAAGAATGACGTTCGGATTATGTAATGCCCCAGCTACTTTTCAACGGTGTATGATGGCTATTTTTTCTGACTACATTGAAAAATGCATAGAGTCTTTATGGATGACTTCTCTGTCTTTGGTTCAACATTTGAACTTGCCTGGAGAATCTCGATCTTATTTTGGCCAGGTGTGAAGACACAAATCTAGTCCTGAACTGGGAGAAATGTCACTTCATGGTTCGAGAAGGGATTGTGCTAGGACATAACGTGTCTTCAAAAGGTATTGAGGTGGATCGCGCTAAAATTGAGGTAATAGAAAAACTCCCACCTCCTACTACTGTCAGAGGTATCCGAAGTTTTCTTGGACATGCTGGTTTCTATAGAAGATTCATTAAAAACTTTTCCAAGATTCTAAGCCTCTCTGTACTTTACTGACAAAAGATGCTAAATTTCAATTTTCTGATGAATGTCTAGCAGCTTTTAATTTGTTAAAAGAAAACTTGTTTCTGCTCCTATCGTTGTATCACCCGACTGGTCCCAACCTTTTGAAATCATGTGTGACGCCAGTGATTATGCGGTGGGTGCTGTTTTGTGCCAAAAATTGGATAAAGTTCTGAGAGTCATTTATTATGCTAGTCGTACTTTAAAGACGCTCAGAAAAATTACCACCACGGAAAAAGAATTGCTGGCAGTCGTCTTTGCTTTAGATAAGTTCCGTCCATATTTATTGGGTAGTAAGGTTATCATTCATACTGATCATTCTGCCCTCAAGTATTTATTTGCCAAAGCAGATGCAAAACCTAGGTTGATAAGATGGATACTTCTCTTGCAAGAATTCGACATAGAGATAAGAGATAAGAAAGGTATACAGAATGTCGTGGCTGATCACTTGTCAAGGATGGAGGGACCAGAAGACGAAAGACCCATCAATGAGTCTTTCCCTGACGAGGCAGTATTCGCAATCCAAATGGCAGGAGGCCCTTGGTTTGCCGATATTGCTAACTATCTGGCCAGGAAAATCATCCCAGCTGATATGACATATCAGCAGCGAAAAAGGTTCTTTTCAATTGTCAAACATTATTTATGGGATGACCCATTTCTTTTCAAAATCTGTGCAGATGGAATTATAAGGAGATGTGTCCCACAGACGGAAATCCGAAATATCCTTCTCCATTGCCATTCTAGAGAAACCGGCGGACATCACGGTGCAACCCGTACAGCTGCTAAGGTACTTGAATCCGGTTTCTATTGGAACACCCTTCACAAAGACTGTCATGCTTTTGTGTCTACTTGTGATCGGTGTCAAAGGCAAGGTAACATTTCTCGCCGCCATGAACTACCCTTGAACAATATGCTAGAAGTTGAATTATTTGATGTTTGGGGGATTGATTTTATGGGACCCTTCCCAAATTCTTTTGGAAATTTATACATCTTAGTAGCAGTCGATTATGTCTCTAAATGGGCGGAAGCCCTTGCTTGCTCTACTAACGATGGTAAAGTTGTGATGAAGTTCATAAAGAAAAATATTTTCACGATTCGGTGTTCCTAGAGCAATAATCAGCGATGGTGGATCTCACTTCTGCAATCGCCAGTTTGATGCTCTCCTGAAGAAATATGGAGTCCGACATAAGGTTGCTCTACCATACCATCCTCAAACGAATGGTCAGGCTGAGATAACAAATAGAGAACTAAAATGGATTCTGCAGAAGACGGTGAGCTCTTCTCGAAAAGATTGGTCCCTTAAATTGGATGATGCGCTCTGGGCATACCGCACCGCCTTCAAAACACCTATTGGCGTGTCTCCCTACAAACTAGTTTTTGGGAAGGCATGCCACTTGCCTGTGGAATTAGAGCATAAATCTTATTGGGCTCTGAAGGTGTTGAACTTTGATCTACAACAAGCCGGTGAAAAAAGGAAGTTCCAATTGACTGAGCTAGAAGAACTTAGGAACGACTCATATGAGAATGCAGTGATTTATAAAGAGAAGACCAAGCGTTGGCACGATAAGATGATTGCCAAGCGAGAATTCAAAGCAGGAGATCAGGTCCTTCTTTATAACTCCAGACTTAAGTTTTTCCCAGGTAAGTTAAAATCCTTCTGGTCTGGACCATTTAAAATAATATCTACCTCTCCTTATGGAGCTGTGGAATTGGACAATAAGAAAGGCGGATTGTTTAAAGTAAATGGAGCTCGAATCAAATTATTTTGGGAAACACGTTAGACAACGAAGAAGCTTCTGCGCTTCTTCTCAAAGATCCAGTCACACCTTAAAACACTCAGGTATGGTCTAGCCAAAGACCATAAAGATGGGCAGTTTGGTAGGAGGCACCCTACTATCTATCTTTTTATTCTATATTATTCTAACACCCCTACTACGCACTTAACAATAAACGAAATCGCAGTGGAATTAAACAACTAAACAATAACTAAACGGTTCGGTGTTACAACGCCGTTAACCACCCACGTGGTTAACAAGGCTGAATAAATACAAATGTACCGGTCCGATGATCAGACTCCCGAGCATAGAACTAATAACCATATATACATAATCACAATACCAAGTATTTAACAACATCCATCACTGTAAACTGTACACCACAAGCGCCACTGTAAACTGTCAACAACCAAAATATAACGCCATGGGAGCACAGGCGCATCCCGGGCCCAACTTCCAAAATATGTCAAAAGTATTTCATAATCCTAGATCTAAAGCCACTCCGCTTCTTTGATCCTCATCCTGCAAATAAACATAGCCCCCAAAGGGGGTCAGCAACCTTTGCTGGTATGGTTAACGCGCAGCCCATCGGCTACCGGGATACGCGCAACTAATTGTCATGATAACATGGCATTGATTTTACACCAACAACAACATATATAGCAGAGCAAGAAATATTGCTCAGCATATCAACACGTACATAGGGAGAACACTTCACTTAGTAAACAACCCAAGAAGGTTAGTCAACATCATAAGCCTAGAGAGTGGTTCACCCTCATGTTAAGCTTGTTACATAAACTCATTACCGTTCTGTTAGTCGAACGAGTAACTTAACTCAAAGATGGATCGGATATAGTGACCCGAACACACCACAAACACACATATTTCCCCCTAGACCGATCATAAGTCAGAATATGTAAGCTTTGGATGAAGCTAACGGGAGATCGAACGCCAAATAAAGGAGAACAACCTTAACATTAAAAGAGTCGAATCTGATGCAGATATCTACTCTTATACATACACGCGTGATCGGACAACCGGATTCCTCACTCCCCAGTTAACACTTGTTAGAAGTTCAACATTGGAACTTAATAAACAAATCACAAGCAAGTGGTTAAGTCTTGTTAGACACAACAAGGGAGATGAGTCACATTTCAACAATACCATAATATAAACAACTGTAAACTCGTTACATGACTTAAGTCTTACAAGGTCATAAACACACAGAAAAACAAACAACACACAAGCCGGTGTAAACCGGTAGGCAACAGACTGCAAGAAAACCATACCTTGGTCCTTGCTTCGATTGATTTCCACCGTAGGCCACTCCTATACATAATTAATAACGTCGGTTAATTAACTTACTTAACTTCAAATTTACTAAGTATTTTACATGGTTATATGACATGTTTTAATGCCCAAACTTATCCTTGATTACCTTCATTATACCCCCTAGGGTTAACTACATAAGTCATATTCTTTTCTGTTTTTTGTTTTTTTTAAGTTTTGGGTCAGACCGACCCATCCAACTGGGTCGGTCCCTTCCAGTAATTCTCGGATTTGAAAATTCCACTTCGTCCGACCCGTCCGACCCAAGTCCTCTGGGTCGGACCATGCCAGAACTTCTCCGTCTTTTAAAACTCACCCACCGACCCAACACTATTCCTACCGACCCATAGTCGTTTGGGTCGGTCCTCCCCAGAAACATTACCGTTCTCTGATCTTTGCCCGACCGACCCATGTCCCGCCCAAGTCCCCTGGGTCGGACCGTTCCAGAACCATTCACAGGTGACTTACAGAGGCCGACCGACCCAACCTAGGGTCGGTCCCCTGGGTCGGTCGACACCAGAACATGTCCAAAACTTGTCAAATCTTCTCCAAACTTTTCCACAAGCCTCCTAATGTATTCTAACATCATTTGGCACACTTACACCTTCATACAACATCCATAAAACTCATTTTCTATCTCCTTAAACACTTACTCATTTCTTACCAAAATTCCTAACACTTATAATGTTTTCTCCCTAGGTTTCTAAGTGGTGTTTCATACCTATGATAACCACTATGCCAAAATGTTTCCTCACCACTATAACATCATCTTCCAAGCATCTTTTCTTACAAACCAAACTCCTTATGTCATTCTTGAAATCCTTTTACAAGTTTACTTTCTCCTTGTTTACCAAAGTTTGCATAAGTCTCAACACAAGTCCAAAATGACTTTGGTGTATTCCAAAACACTCATTTGCATTCTAAAACCTCCAAGATAATGCCTAAGTCCTTTTTGCATTCTAGAACACTTCATTACATGGTTCTTTCTCTAGTAATATACTTATTCAATTCTAACACTTCCTAGTTCACCAAAACTCATTTAAAACACCTAGAACTTCTTACACATTACCTAATTTTGACATGGGTTCTACTAACATCTTATTACACCAAAACACATCATTTTTACCATTATAAACATCCAAGAACACTTAAATCCATCAAGAACATTCTTATACACAAAACTTCACCCATTGAACACCACATCACAATATAGTGCATAATTTAAATTGCATGGCACTTAGGCCCTTAAATAACATGGCTCTTAGGCCCTTAAATTGCATAAACCTTAAACACTGAATTTCCCACATTATATTTGCCTTTGACCTGCAAATACACCCAACAATACATATGCCCTTAATAAACTCCTTGAGAGTATTTTACTAACTCATTTACCATTAGCTCTTTAGGTAGTTTTAATACACAATTTAAGCTCATTTTTCCTAATGCATAAAACTACATTAGGTTAGCATATTTACCTCTTTTCCTCACAGACTTCTTTCTTGTTTCCTTGATTAAAATCGGCAAGGCTTTAGTTGCTTGTCAACTTCTAATCAATATACAAGCAAGGTAATGAGTATTCAAGCTTCATGCTTAATCTCATTATAAACCCTAGTCACATATATGTCTTAAAACATTAAGGGGGCGTTTGTTTCGAGCGGGGGAAACGGAATGGAATCAGGAAGGGAATGGAGAGGAATGGAAAAGAATTCCCTTTGATTTTCCCAGTGTTTGTTTGAGCTGGGGGAATTAAATAAATAATCGGTCAACGCCGCCGGTCAATGGTCAACGGTTGCCGGCTGCCGGTCAACGGTCAATAATTGCCGGTCAACATTCACCGGTCATCGGTCAATGGTCATTAGTCATCGGTCAATGGTCATATTCACCGGTCAACATGTACTCTGGGGAAAGGGAATTCCATTCCCTAGTAGGGGGTGGGGAATCAAGATAGAGGGTTTTGGGGTAATCCCATTCCCTTTCCCTTTCCTTAAAATAGGAAAAACTGGCAAAACAAACAGCAGGAAAGGGAATCATTCCGATTCCCTTTCCTGATTACCCCAAAACAAACGCCCCCTAAGATAGTTGTTTACCTTGGCAATGAAAGAGAGTTTGAATGAGTAGTAAGAGAGGACTCCACCAAGTCCTTGAAGGATTGGAATGAAGCTAAAACAAAGCAAGAGAAAACACCATGAAGAGATGATTTTCGGACAACACTAAAACATGGAGGAAATGTTGTTTTTCTTTGAGTTCCCTTACCTTGAAGCAAAGGAGAACAATAAGATGTAAAAAGATGAGCTCAAGCTCCTCCCATGGAGATTTCTCTTGGCACCGAAATGGAGCTCTTGGAATTTTGAGAAGATAGAATTGAAGAGCTTGGCAAGGCTAAGGGAATGTGGTCTTGGTTTTTGATTTGGTGAATGGAGCTAGGAATTACAAGAGGTTGAAGATGAAGAATGGTGGTGGTGCTGCAGCATAACCGTGAATGAGAGGGAGAAGATGAAGTTGGAGACGGTGGGAAATCAAGGGAAATGAGAGAATGAAGTTTGGTATTTGCTTTTAGAAGATATTTATTAGTTAAAGTAAATAGTACTTTATTTAATCATTCTTTATTTGTTTAACAAGCTAACAAGAGTGGTGACTCACCACCATAAAAACTGGCCCCCTTTAAGTCCCTAGGGGTATTTTAGTCTTTGTTGACCAATTTAAATTACTTATATTGACTTATGTTATAAACTAGCTTAATTTAGTTACTATTCACAAAACTAGGCACATAATTGTGAAATTTTTGATTTCTCATTGATTTAGACTTCCTAATGTGATAATAAGTAGTACACATGTTAATTAAGAAGTAATGATGGACATTTAGCCATTCAAAACTCATTTACAAGACAATTTTTCAAAAATGTGCTTTAAGACTCCTTAAAGCACATTTTATATTTTTACTTGTTTTCAAGCTTGGTTTTCTTTGGTAATTGGTTTAATAAGTTCCTTAACATATAAATAAGGTCCTGGTAAGCTTATTAGGCCTTAACCAAGGTTATCCTAAGCTTAGGGCACATTTTCGCCCATATTGACTTTAAGGTACTTATTTGTGTTTTCTATGGTTTAAATTGTTTAATAATGTTTCTAAGACTCTTTTTAGTCTTAATATACCATAATTTAATGTTTAAACAACATACTAAGGTTTGGGGTATTTCAATCTACCCCCCTTAAAAGAACTTTGTCCCCAAAGTTCTCACTTCCCACATATCTTTAATATTAGAATACGGGAAATACTTATAAAACAATACTTCCATAATAACATTAAAAACATACTTACATAACATCGGACACAAGGTCCAAACAACATAACATCATTTAGACACAACGGTCTGTAACATAACAAGACAATGTATTTCAATACATGTCGTACACGCATAACCGAAACGGCTCTACCCCCCTTAAAATAGGGGTACGCCCCGTACCCTATACATACAAACATTAAGGAGTAAACAATGACGGGTACTTCGCCTTCATCTTATCTTCCAGCTCCCAAGTGGCCTCCTCGACGTCCTGGTTAGACCAAGGTTATCCTAAGCTTAGAGCACATTTTCGCCCATATTGACTTTAAGGTACTTATTTGTGTTTTCTATGGTTTAAATTGTTTACTAATGTTTCTAAGACTCTTTTTAGTCTTAATATACCATACTTTAATGTTTAAACAACATACTAAGGTTTGGGGTATTTCAATCTACCCCCCTTAAAAGAACTTTGTCCCCAAAGTTCTCACTTCCCACATATCTTTAATATTAGAATACGGGAAATACTTATAAAACAATACTTCCATAATAACATTAACAACATACTTACATAACATCGGACACAAGGTCCAAACAACATAACATCATTTAGACACAGCGGTCTGTAACATAACAAGACAATGTATTTCAATACATGTCGTACACGCATAACCGAAACGGCTCTACCCCCCTTAAAATAGGGGTACGCCCCGTACCCTATACATACAAACATTAAGAAGTAAACAATGACGGGTACTTCGCCTTCATCTTATCTTCCAGCTCCCAAGTGGCCTCCTCGACGTCCTGGTTAGACCAGAGGACCTTCACCAGTCTGACAGACTTATGGCGAGTGTCTCGAGTCTTATTATCCAGAATCCGTACGGGAGTCTCCACTGATCGCATGGTCGGCTATAAGGTTAGCCTTTCAGGCTGAAGTACATGAGACGGATGAGACATATATTTCTTCAACTGGGATACATGAAATACATCATGTACCTTGCCCAGCTCAGTAGGTAAATCAAGCCTGTAAGCTACCGGGCCTATCCGCTCCGTCACAACATAAGGCCCCACATATTTCGGGCTCAACTTGCCTTTCTGGCCAAAATGAAACACTCCCTTCATGGGGGATACTCTAAGAAATACCTGATCACCCACGGCGAACTCCAGGTCACATCTGCGCACATCTGCGTACAATTTCTGCCTATCCTGAGCTGCCTTCATGTTAGCCCGGATCTGGCGTACTTTGCTTGAACTTGTTCCAGATACTCTGGTCCTATAATGACCGTCTCACTCGACTCATCCCAGCATAATGGCATGCGGCATGGTCTACCGTACAAAGCCTGGAAGGGAGACATCTTGATCGAAGCATGGTAACTGTTGTTGTAGCTAAACTCAATCAGATGTAACTTATCAATCCAGCTGGTCTGAAAGTCAAGTGCACATGCACGTAACATATCCTTAAGTGTCTGGATGGTGCGCTCACTCTGACCATCTGTCTGTGGGTGGAACGCTGTACTTAGCTTCAACTCGGTACCAAGCACTTCCCGTGTAGTTCTCCAGTACCTTGAAAGGAATCTGGTATCCCTATCAGACATGATAGTCTTTGGTACCCCATGGTGCCAAACAATCTCTCTGTCGAAGAGCTCTGCAAGCTTTGCCACTTTCCCGGTGTCCTTCATCGGTATGAATCGAGCCACCTTGGTCAGTCGGTCAACAACAACCCAAATCATATTCAGACCTCCCCTTGTAGGCGGAAGTCCTACTACGAAGTCCATAGAAATGTCATGGAACTTCCACTCAGGCACTGGCATCGGCTGTACCATACCACTAGGCCGTCGGTGCTCAAACTTGACCTTCTGACAAGTGAGACACCTCAACACATAATCATTCACATCTTTCTTCATTCCAGCCCACCAAAAATATCTTTTCATACCTTTGTACATCTTTGAAGCTCCGGGGTGAATCGAAGTAGTAGAACAATGGGATTCACTCAGTATGCGCTCCTTCAGCTCAGCGCTACTTCTCGGAATACACAGTCGGCCATTCAGCCTAATCAGGTCATCATCGTGGAGTCGGAAGTCATACTTCTGACCCTCGAATGTGCCATCAATAAGCTTCTGTCTGATCTCCAACATATTCTGGTCCGTCATCTGAGCAATCCGCACCTCTTCTACCAAGCTAGTATGAGAGACTAGCGAATGGAGAGAGTGTGCTCGGTGACTCAATGCGTCAGCTACCACATTTGCTTTCCCCTCTTTGTACTGTAAATTGATGTCGTAGTCGTTTAAGAACTCGACCCATCTTCTTTGTCTCATGTTCAACTCCTTCTGAGTGAACACGTATTTCAAACTTTTGTGATCAGAATAAATTGTCACGCTTACCCCATACAAGTAATGTCGCCATATCTTCAATGCGAAGACAATGGCACCCAATTCTAAGTCGTGGGTAGGGTAGTTCTCTTCGTGCTTCTTCAGCTGTCGGGAGGCGTATGCTACGACCTTCCCATGTTGCATCAACACACAACCCATACCTCTGCCTGATGCGTCGCAGTAGACCTCAAAACCATCTGGACCGTCTGGTATAGTCAGGACTGGTGCAGATGTTAGAGCATCCTTGAGACTCTGGAAAGAACTCTCACAGTCGACTGTCCACTCAAATGGTGCATCCTTCTTCATTAAAGAAGTCATCGGCTTCGAGACACTGGAGAAGTCCTTGACAAACCTCCTATAATATCCTGCCAGACCGAGGAAGCTCTGGATGTCGGTAACTATCTTCGGTCTAGGCCAGGTGCGCACTGCATCTATCTTTGTCGGATCAACGGCGATCCCGGCCTCAGAAATCACATGACCAAGAAAGGATACTTGGTTCAACCAAAATTCACACTTTGAAAATTTAGCATACAACTGATTCTTCCTCAATGTTTGCAACACACTTCTCAGGTGGCTTTCATGCTCACCTCTCGATTTCGAGTACACAAGTATATCATCGATGAAGACTACCACTGACTTGTCCAACTGATCTTGGAACAAGCGGTTCATTAAGTCCGTGAACTTGGCTGGTGCATTGGATAAACCAAACGGCATAACCGTAAACTCATAATGTCCATATCTGGTTCTGAATGCGGTCTTCTCTATATCACTTCCCCGGATAGCAATCTGATGGTAACCGGATCGTAGATCTATCTTGGAGAATACTGATGCTCTTTTCAACTGATCAAACAAGTCATTGATGCGTGGTAAAGGATAACGGTTCTTTACCGTAACTGCATTCAGCTCTCGATAGTCGATGCAGAGGCGGAGACTACCGTCCTTCTTCTTCACAAAGAGGACCGGCGCTCCCCATGGTGAAACGCTAGGGCGGATAAATCCCTTGTCGAGTAGGTCTCTCAGCTGCTCCTTGAGCTCTGTCATCTCTGCTGGAGCCATATGATAGGGCGCCTTCGCAATTGGTCCGGTGTCTGGTACCAAATCAATCTCAAACTCAACTTCCCGTGCTGGCGGCATGCCCGGCAGTTCCTTAGGAAATACATCAGGAAACTCCGACACTACCGGCACATCTGGGCTAAACTCTGGGTCTCTCTCTATGTCCTGGACATAGCAGAGGTATACATCATTCCCTCGTCGTAATTCACGATACATAGCCATGGCGGTGATGATCTGAGTCGAAGGCTCCCTGGGCCTCTGGCGGTATGATATAGTAACCCCAGACGGACTCTGAAGAAGCAGACGATGCTCGGCACATAGGATTCTGCCCTTGTACCGCTCCAACCAGTTCATCCCGACAATCACATCAAAACCAAGTCCATCGAATTCTATCAAGTCGATCGGAAACTCCTCATCTCTAATTCGCACAACAACATCTCGGTGATAGTGGGTAAACTTGATCCGCTCTCTCGACGGGAGAGTGACTAAGAAGTCAGGCATATCTTCACCGTCTAACCCCAGCCTCTTCGCAAAAGATAGTGAAATAAATGTATGTGAGGCTCCGGAGTCGAACAGGATCGATGCGTCCACGCAATTAACTGGAAAGGTACCGGTGAGGATCGTGCCGCTCTTGCCAGCTTTTGCCTCATTGCAGACACTCAGTATTCCTCCCGTTTCGAGTGCACAGCCTAATTTATTAGCAAACTCATAAGTATACAGTTACAACACGGTTGACATACTTCAAAATATCTCCTCTTTATTCATTAACACTTCTTTCACATCACAAGTCGGTTTACATTGTAAACTTAGCTAAATATAGCATCCTTAACATACAACTGGCTTAACACATTACATAGTTACACAAGGCTTTAAAACTATCTGAAGGTCAAATTCAAACGTCCGGGTCTCATGTGTGTGGCATTGATCACTTTCGAAGGTGCGGTATTCAGTTTGATCTTCTTGATACCGTGATATAACATCCTTGACTGTCCACCCATGATTAACACATCTCCTGACTTCAACACTAACTTCCTTGCGAGATCAGCACGCTTCTACTCGCCATATATAAACACTGCGGTATCACCAATGGACCAAGACACCACGGGTACTCCCTTACTTAGAGACTCGGGTGACTCGTCCTTATCTTGGTGTAACCCTAACCGTCCACCTTTCAGGTAGAACTTCATAATACATAAATCTGCTTTAGCGCTTGGAATTGAATCCGTTTCAACTTGTTGAGCAATTCCCACGGCGTGGTTAACGATCGCAAGGAACTCCTCAGGTATCATCGGTACGGTTGCTCCGTCTTCCGCTCGCACATCTTGATATGTCTTGGTGTAAGGGTTCCAGTCCTTACCCATGCACATCATCTTCAGCTTCATTTTTGACCCGCTTGGGTATTCAGGTGTGTAGAAACCTCCAGGTGCTGCTCCTATCTCGTTGCATCGCCGGATGATGTGGATTTGTGCTTTGGGTGTCAGGTATCCATTTAAGAGTATCATACCTGGTTGGATGGCTTGACATTGCTCCATTGGAAAGTCGGTGATGCTGATGGTGTTTTCTTCAGGGTTTGGTGTGGGTGGGATTGGATAACAGATATTGAAGGTTAGTAAATTTTCAGATTACTAATTTAGGTGTTTCCACACTATACTTTAACTCTTTACCTACATGGTTATACACTTAGATTCACTAACACACATGCATGAAATACGGTAAGCAATCACTTATTTCATTCAATAGTTTAGGTGGTACCTGGTCTAGAAGAGGGTCCTGGTGCCTCAGACCGGTCAACCACATTCAGGGCGGCCTTGCCGGATCCCGACCCTTTCCCCTTCTGGGAATCAGTGTTCCTCTGATCGGTGGGTGGCTGATTAGTCGTCTTCGGGCCATCGGTGGTTGCGGTGGCCTTACCCTTCCATTGCCCCTTGGGCTTATGGTTTCTGCTGTTGGGGTTCCGGTAGCACTCATAGTCACGGTGACCCCACTTCTCGCAGTAGCGACACTGCACATCATTTCCCTTGCAGTCCTTGCCGGGGTGGTCCCCGTTACACCACTTACAGTAGTGGTGGCGCTCCGGTCCAGAGCCCGTGCTGGCTGCTAACACAATACACATTCAGAACACACTTCACCATATAACAATACACACTAGAATTCAGCATTCGGAATTAATTAATTACCCTTGGGTGGGTAAGAGCGTAAGGGCTTAGCCGCATAGGCATAGGTGAGCTTCAACGGCTCCTCAGTGGTGGTGGTCTGGGCTTGGCCTTTGCCACCCTGTTGCTGGGCTTTCTGGGCCTGGGGATAAGGTTTCTTCTTCTTTCCTCCCCCGTACCCTTGCGTGCCTTGGCCCTCGCTCGAGACCTTGCGCTTGAGCGTATTCTCCTCGTCCCTCAGACGGACGGTGATCTCCACCTTAGCAGCGGCATGATAGCACTCCTACATTTATGACGTCAGTCATGCCCCGCAAACAACTCACAAACTCACATTAATATTCACTTATGACATACACTTATTCATATCACACTGTATTCTAATTACCTGCAAGGTGGTATAATCAGCTGGCCCCATCCCATAGCGAAGACGGTGGCTGAGACCGTTGTAGAAACGGTTCACCAACACCCGGTTCGAGTATCCCAGGTTCGGCAACAGGTGGATAAGGCCGGTGAAAGTGGTGTAGTAGTCATCAACCGACATCTTATCCCCCTACCTCAGGTTATCCAGCTCTAGGCGCTTGGCCTCTTGTACATGCACATGATAATACTTGGCTCGCAGCAGAGCCGTATACTCCCTCCAACCAAACTGAGGATCAGCCATCCTGTCCTCTCTCACAAGCTTCCACAACCTTTGTGCCGAACCCTTTAGGTAGTAAGCGGCAAGACGGACCTTGGCTCCAGCAGGCACATCCAAGGTCTCGTAGGCGGTCTCCAACTTGGAGATATACGCCTCCAGCTTACTAGGGTCGGTCTCCCCGTTTAACGACGGTGGTCTCAAGTCTGCCAACGCCTTGACCCAGTTGGTCTCTCAAGGCGGTGGCGGTGGTGGCTGAACTTCGGGCTGTTGCCCCTGCTGTATCGCAGCTACCAATTGCGGGACCATCTGGGCTACGGCGGCCGCTACAGCGTCGGCCATGACTTGTGCCATAGTATTCTCTCCCTGGTTCACTGTATCATCAGTACCGCGCCTGCGACCTCCACCATGTGGTCTACCTGACATCTGTATTTACAAGGTCACTCATTAGCATTATGCTTGCACACTTATCGGTTCCAACGGTTGTAACGTCTTCCCGACAACAAGGTATTTCCATACTTAGTTAGCGGTTAACCTTTCCACAACTGCTCACTTAGGTAACTACGGTTAGGTTTCCTAACTCGGTATGTTCCTAAGCTCGGTATTCCGGTCATCAGAGCGATACTTCGCTCTGATACCACTTTTTGTAACACCCCTACTACGCACTTAACAATAAACGAAATCGCAGCGGAATTAAACAACTAAACAATAACTAAACGGTTCGGTGTTACAACGCCGTTAACCACCCACGTGGTTAACAAGGCTGAATAAATACAAATGTACCGGTCCGATGATCAGACTCCCGAGCATATAACTAATAACCATATATACATAATCACAATACCGAGTATTTAACAACATCCATCACTGTAAACTGTACACCACAAGCACCACTGTAAACTGTCAACAACCAAAATATAACGCCATGGGAGCACAGGCGCATCCCGGGCCCAACTTCCAAAATATGTCAAAAGTATTTCATAATCCTAGATCTAAAGCCACTCCGCTTCTTCGATCCTCATCCTGCAAATAAACATAGCCCCCAAAGGGGGTCAGCAACCTTTGCTGGTATGGTTAACGCGCAGCCCATCGGCTACCGGGATACGCGCAACTAATTGTCATGATAACATGGCATTGATTTTACACCAACAACAACATATATAGCAGAGCAAGAAATATTGCTCAACATATCAACACGTACATAGTGAGAACACTTCACTTAGTAAACAACCCAAGAAGGTTAGTCAACATCATAAGCCTAGAGAGTGGTTCACCCTCATGTTAAGCTTGTTACATAAACTCATTACCGTTCTGTTAGTCGAACGAGTAACTTAACTAAAAGATGGATCAGATATAGTGACCCGAACACACCACAAACACACATATTTCCCCCTAGACCGATCATAAGTTAGAATAGGTAAGCTTTGGATGAAGCTAACGGGAGATCGAACGCCAAATAAAGGAGAACAACCTTAACATTAAAAGAGTCGAATCTGATGCAGATATCTACTCTTATACATACACGCGTGACCGGACAACCGGATTCCTCACTCCCCAGTTAACACTTGTTAGAAGTTCAACATTGGAACTTAATAAACAAATCACAAGCAAGTGGTTAAGTCTTGTTAGACACAACAAGGGAGATGAGTCACATTTCAACAATACCATAATATAAACAACTGTAAACTCGTTACATGACTTAAGTCTTACAAGGTCATAAACACACAGAAAAACAAACAACACACAAGCCGGTGTAAACCGGTAGGCAACAGACTGCAAGAAAACCATACCTTGGTCCTTGCTTCGATTGATTTCCACCGTAGGCCACTCCTATACATAATTAATAACGTCGGTTAATTAACTTACTTAACTTCAAATTTACTAAGTATTTTACATGGTTATATGACATGTTTTAATGCCCAAACTTATCCTTGATTACCTTCATTATACCCCCTAGGGTTAACTACATAAGTCATATTCTTTTCTGTTTTTTGTTTTTTTTAAGTTTTGGGTCAGACCGACCCACCGACCGACCCATCCAACTGGGTCGGTCCCTTCCAGTAATTCTCGGATTTGAAAATTCCACTTCGTCCGACCCACGTCCGACCCAAGTCCTCTGGGTCGGACCATGCCAGAAACTTCTCCGTCTTTTAAAACTCACCCGACCGACCCAACACTATTCCTACCGACCCATAGTCGTTTGGGTCGGTCCTCCCCAGAAACATTACCGTTCTCTGATCTTTGCCCGACCGACCCATGTCCAGCCCAAGTCCCCTGGGTCGGACCATTCCAGAACCATTCACAGGTGACTTACAGAGGCCGACCGACCCAACCTAGGGTCGGTCCCCTGGGTCGGTCGACACCAGAACATGTCCAAAACTTGTCAAATCTTCTCCAAACTTTTCCACAAGCCTCCTAATGTATTCTAACATCATTTGGCACACTTACACCTTCATACAACATCCATAAAACTCATTTTCTATCTCCTTAAACACTTACTCATTTCTTACCAAAATTCCTAACACTTATAATGTTTTCTCCCTAGGTTTCTAAGTGGTGTTTCATACCTATGATAACCACTATGCCAAAATGTTTCCTCACCACTATAACATCATCTCCCAAGCATCTTTTCTTACAAACCAAACTCCTTATGTCATTCTTGAAATCCTTTTACAAGTTTATACTTTCTCCTTGTTTACCAAAGTTTGCATAAGTCTCAACACAAGTCCAAAATGACTTTGGTGTATTCCAAAACACTCATTTGCATTCTAAAACCTCCAAGATAATGCCTAAGTCCTTTTTGCATTCTAGAACACTTCATTACATGGTTCTTTCTCTAGTAATATACTTATTCAATTCTAACACTTCCTAGTTCACCAAAACTCATTTAAAACACCTAGAACTTCTTACACATTACCTAATTTTGACATGGGTTCTACTAACATCTTGTTACACCAAAACACATCATTTTTACCATTAAACATCCAAGAACACTTAAATCCATCAAGAACATTCTTATACACAAAACTTCACCCATTGAAAACCACATCACAATATAGTGCATAATTTAAATTGCATGGCACTTAGGCCCTTAAATAACATGGCTCTTAGGCCCTTAAATTGCATAAACCTTAAACACTGAATTTCCCACATTATATTTGCCTTTGACCTGCAAATACACCCAACAATACATATGCCCTTAATAAACTCCTTGAGAGTATTTTACTAACTCATTTACCATTAGCTCTTTAGGTAGTTTTAATACACAATTTAAGCTCATTTTTCCTAATGCATAAAACTACATTAGGTTAGCATATTTACCTCTTTTCCTCACAAACTTCTTTCTTGTTTCCTTGATTAAAATCGGCAAGGCTTTAGTTGCTTGTCAACTTCTAATCAATATACAAGCAAGGTAATGAGTATTCAAGCTTCATGCTTAATCTCATTATAAACCCTAGTCACATATATTGTCTTAAAACATTAAGATAGTTGTTTTACCTTGGCAATGAAAGAGAGTTTGAATGAGTAGTAAGAGAGGACTCCACCAAGTCCTTGAAGGATTGGAATGAAGCTAAAACAAAGCAAGAGAAAACACCATGAAGAGATGATTTTCGGACAACACTAAAACATGGAGGAAATGTTGTTTTTCTTTGAGTTCCCTTACCTTGAAGCAAAGGAGAACAATAAGATGTAAAAAGATGAGCTCAAGCTCCTCCCATGGAGATTTCTCTTGGCACCGAAATGGAGCTCTTGGAGTTTTGAGAAGATAGAATTGAAGAGCTTGGCAAGACTAAGGGAATGGTGGTCTTGGTTTTTGATTTGGTGAATGGAGCTAGGAATTACAAGAGGTTGAAGATGAAGAATGGTGGTGGTGCTGCAGCATAACCGTGAATGAGAGGGAGAAGATGAAGTTGGAGACGGTGGGAAAGCAAGGGAAATGAGAGAATGAAGTTTGGTATTTGCTTTTAGAAGATATTTATTAGTTAAAGTAAATAGTACTTTATTTAATCATTCTTTATTTGTTTAACAAGCTAACAAGAGTGGTGACTCACCACCATAAAAACTGGCCCCCTTTAAGTCCCTAGGGGTATTTTAGTCTTTGTTGACCAATTTAAATTACTTATATTGACTTATGTTATAAACTAGCTTAATTTAGTTACTATTCACAAAACAAGGCACATAATTGTGAAATTTTTGATTTCTCATTGATTTAGACTTCCTAATGTGATAATAAGTAGTACACATGTTAATTAAGAAGTATGATGGACATTTAGCCATTCAAAACTCATTTACAAGACAATTTTTCAAAAATGTGCTTTAAGACTCCTTAAAGCACATTTTATGTTTTTACTTGTTTTCAAGCTTGGTTTTCTTTGGTAATTGGTTTAATAAGTTCATTAACATATAAATAAGGTCCTGGTAAGCTTATTAGGCCTTAACCAAGGTTATCCCAAGCTTAGAGCACATTTTCGCCCATATTGACTTTAAGGTACTTATTTGTGTTTTCTATGGTTTAAATTGTTTACTAATGTTTCTAAGACTCTTTTTAGTCTTAATATACCATACTTTAATGTTTAAACAACATACTAAGGTTTGGGGTATTTCAATTATGCTTATATTTTGTATCGTATTTTATGAAAAAAAATAATGAAAAAAAAGAGGAGAGAGAAGGAGGAGAATTAACTTGAGTTCTTTTGGCTGTTTAGAATATTCATTACAGGAACATCTAGCACATTCCTACAGCAGAACTCAAGTGTGGGGGAGCTACAATACATACTCTGCAAAACTCTGGGGAGTACACTATCTATACCCTGCTCTTTAAATTTTCAATATTTCATATTGCTTTTGCTTTGTGATCATTACCCAGATAGTTTGCATGCCCTGTTATTTTAATATTTTCTATGCAATGAGGGCATTGCTTTGGTTCAAGTGTGGGGGAGAGATAATAATCATAAGCTTGCTCTTAAGTTCCTCTTTTTCGACATTGTGTGTAACACCCCTCATAACAATTACGTAATAGTCGCTCTCGTGAACAGGAAATAAAGACGTCTCACAGCGGAAGGAATTACAGTATTAGAACTCACATGGGTGTTACTTGCCACCACTCGCCCATACGAGTGATGTAGCAGTACAACATCTTAACAAATTAAACATACAATAATCCGCAGTGACAACGAGATACCACCTACATTTCTATCTAAGTATCAACAGCACAACTACTGTGAGCATCTAAACATAATCCAAATCTTACAACCCCTTTCTAATGGAATCATTTAATACATAACGAGGTATGAACGGTAAATCCAAACTCAACAATGTCCTAACTACCCAATCCCGCACTTCGGCTTCACGTGTTCAGCAACCTGCATAAGTGTAGTATCAGCGGTAGACGCTGAGTATGCCGGATCTGGACCCTATTGGTCACTTGTCATTTTTAACCATCTTGATATTAGATTGATTTCATGCTTTGTCATTTTACAGATATGATAAATACTGTAACAACATGCATGACTATATAATCATTCCAAATCCAAACAGTCATATATGGATATACACATTACTGTCATACATCATACAATACAATGGCATTGAGAACTCATTCATCGTATGTTAACATCATCACATAGTACATCACTCGGCCCTCCGGGCCTTCACATATTATTAATTTAGTTAGCGCAGTACAACATTCGGCCCCCCGGGCCCTCACATATTATTAGTTTTGGTTAGCACTGTTGGGAGTCAGTTAGGACAACCCGAATTATATTCACTTGGACTGTAGTCCCACGTACACACAAGGTGCTCACTGCCCTGATCATCCGAAGACTCTGGGCTATTCACTTTGCCTTTGTAGAGGCGTCCATTTAGGTGGCCAAGGGCCTGGTGCCAACGGTAGCACACTCCGCCTGTCGATCTATCTAGGCTCGAACAGGATTCACTAGGGTAAAACCCGATACGGGATAACCCAAGAGATCTCTACGCGCGACCAGCAGCCAGTGACTGTCTGGATTAAGGTACATCTCACATTCGTTCACACTCCACTGTTAGCTTTGTTAGTTAGATAGTCAGTTATAGTTTTAGTTATGGAGTACATCACTAATTTGTTGGCTGCCCTATGGGTCTTACGCATGCCTAGAATTATTCTAGGTAATTCACGTTTGAGTCAAAGCTCTAGAGACCGACAATGTCGTGTCCCGTTCCTAAGTATTTTACTTAGGTTATAAATACATACTTGTAATACTTAGCGCATTAGGTCAGACAACAATGGTCACAACACACATTTCGCATATGCAGTTTTATATAAGTCGATCTATAGTCGACGTAATATTAGTCCCGTAGGACGTTCGTGCATAAATAAATAATGCAATGAACATAACTACACATCAGACACATACATCACATACATACATTCACACAAGTTATTTATCAAACAAATCCGAGCCCGAGGAATTCCTCAGGACAACTCGGATCAAATCCCTTTACATACCGTACACCGTAGTCTAGATTCGTGCAGTGCAGACCACTAGAGCTTTCGAGCGCGTACGTCGGAAATGCGATCTAGTAATACAAGGAACACTAAGCGTCAATCCACATGACAGCACAATTCGGTATTTCCGAATAACGTTTGAAATTCCAGTACTATGTCCCCAGACTTAGCATTTGTTACTGGTTAAAGTATCGTTATTAATATTTGATGACCCCTTACTCGTTGTGAGAGTTAATTTTCGGTTTACATTAAAGCATGAAAACTTACGTTATACCCTTACGATACTTCACTAGGGTTTATTTATCAAACCAAGGTCCTATACTAACCTTAGTATTTTATGTCGTTATAGTTATAGTTATAGTGTATAACTTTATTTCTTGGTACGTTTTTATTATGTATGTATGCATTTAGCATAACAGCTTGAATAACTATATCCCTAGTCACATAATATTATTTGTGTTACATCTTTTCCATAATGTTATATGGTACGATATTTTATGTGTCACTAGACTTTATTACATGTGGCTTGGCTACTTAGGAATGTATCGAAAATAATATACACATGTGTCACATTCGGGCTCCATTATTATATACTTTCATTACTCATGAAACTACCACATAACTTATAATATATTGTAGGTATTTAATTTTTATAACACCAAAAACCTTGTGGTAAAATATAACCCAAGGTTGTTCATATTTGTTTTATTATCGCTCACATATATAGTGTACATCTTATTCCTTTCACAACTCAACTCACCATCCTACCATTTCCTCACTACAGATTAATAGATTTAAGTCTGCATCACCCTTCCACTAAATCCCATCCTTAGTATGCCTCTGTAACAGATCTGTACAGGAAATTATTCATCTCAGAACAACCAGAACTGATGCATTAAGTTTGCTAAATCTTTCCCCTTCTGTTTTGTTCCTCTTTTCACGATTTGCTTTCTGTTTCACTCCCTCTTTTCTCATCTGTTTAGTCACTCACTTCATGGTGTTTTTACAACTTCATTTCAATCTGTTACAGACACAGAAACAACTCTACAGAATCTGAAACAGAAAGGCAAGAAAACTGTAACATCATTTGTTCATCCCTTCCTCACTCCTTGATTTCGGTTTACTGATTGGTTTCCAACTTTTCAAGCTATCACACCATTCGCTGCTTGCATTGGAAAAAGGTTGGACTCAAAACAGCTCAAAAGTATGGTGTTACCACCTCAGAAACTCACTCAACAGAAATCAGTCAGAACTGTCAAACTGTAAAACCAAAACCAGAACCTGATAATCTAGCTTGTATCTTGCAGTTTGCTCACGGTTTCTGATTTGAATTTTCCCTAGTTTGCTTAGCTATCTAAGTAAGTATCTTAGTATAGTTTTGACCTCAAAACAGATTCACACCTCAATGTTTAAACTCATCAGAGGTTAAATATACAGAAGATCAAAAAGGCAGCACAGGATTCAAGCTGGTAAGTGTTTCCTTTCTGTTTTTTCTGTTTTATTCCCAGTTGAATTACAGTCCGTTTTTCTTTCTTACCGATGGGTTTACGCACTTAGTTAAGTTAGTTAGCAAGGTTTAAAGCCCTTGAATCACTCAATGCCTCCCGCTTACATCCTCTGCAATTTACTATACAGAAACAGAAGATTCCCTGCAACTGTAGCTAAAGTTGTAAACTGATATATGTTCTCATGTTGTTTTCTGCACGTTGTCTAAACTGACCTACCACTCTTTCTTTCATGAATCGACATTTTAATTTTTCTTTCGTTACAACTCATGTGGTTTAGGGTGTGATATTTCTTTTAAGTACCCTTAGCCCCGAACGACACAGACCACTTCAACACATAAGTCTGAAATCTGAAACTATAACTCTGCTATATTCTCCTCTGTCTCTTTTCTTTGTTAAGGGAATTGACTTCCAACCTTCAGATGTACATATCTACTTAGTTCAGTATATTAGCAATGTGTTGGATTCCTTTGTGAGTCACTAAAATCTCTTTGGCACCTGTATGATTCGATTATGCAGGAAACTTAAGTTTCTGAAACCACAACCGAAAACAGAAACTGGTTTATACCCTTATTCTCACTTCTGTCTGTTTCCTAGACTGAGCTACACTCTCTTCATTTCCTTACTCATTTAGCTAATGATTACCGAGATTCTTTAGATTCGAGAATAACTCTAACCCACCTTGTTGAAACCACTGAAATTTGAGCTCACAGCAGTCAGGACTGCAGCAGAAGAATTTGCAACAGGTGAATTTCTTTTCCCCTTTCCTCTTTATCAGTTCTTATGTTTGATCCCTCAACCCTTTTCAAACTGTCAAAATCGTTTACTGAAACATTTGGATCAAGTTTTCAAACCCAACAAAAACTCACTCAACTTGTTACAGAACACATAAACTCAAAACTAATCAGAAACTTCAAAACTAACCGAGACTTCATCATTACAGAAACTTCAAAACTAACAGGGATTTCAAAATTGACAGGAACTCCAAACTAACAGGAACTTTAAAACTGATATTTAACAGGAACTTCAAAACCAACAGGAACTTCAAATTTGACAGAAACTTCAAAACTGATATTTAACAGGAACTTCAAATTTGACAGAAACTTTAAAACTGACAGAAGCTTCAACACTGATAGAACTACAAAATTGACAGAAGTTTCAAAACTGATAGAAACTTCAAAATTGACAGGAGCTTCAAAATCAACAGAACTTCCAAATTGACAGAAACTTCAAAATCGATAAACTTCTTCTGTTTTTCTGAAAGTCCTTAGTTCTGGTTTTTCTTTTCAGTTTCCCTCCATTAATAATATAGATAGTCATGTTTTTGACTGAGTTTTAGGTTCCTAATCTAGCTCTCACTACCATCTCGCTCCTTCTGCAAAGTAGATACTCAAACACAGTTTTTTTTTCCTTTTCTCGGTTAATAACTACACCAGAAACAACCCAGAACTGTCACATTTGTTTTCTGTTTGTTTTCTTTTCTTGGGTTGTTATCTGTTTTTACTTCTTTCCTTAACACTCTTACGTTTATCTTGGTCGTGTACACTCATAAGATAGTAACGTATTAGTAGTTTAAGAGCACACAAAATATACCGAGGCTACCTGTTACAGACTTGCATGCTTATCAGTTTTGATAAATATGACTCCCTTTCTGTTTCTCTGATTTATTGTAAGTTTAGAATTTGCTCATGCATCAGGAATTACTAGTTACTTCTACTAAGCTTATTTCTCAGAAGCGTATACAGATAAAACTTTGGTTAACTCAGGAGTGCTATACCTTAAATTCCTCCTTTCTCTCTGAGTTTGAGCCAGTTCTCTGTTGCGGTACTCAGTTCAGATGCAGTTTCCAGTGTTCTAGATCACTTGACTTCAGCTGGGGAAAAACGCTCTGAGATTAACTCGTAATAACACAGAGTGAAATGCACGGGTTGGAGCAGATCTAGGATAGACATGTTATCTACCTTGTTTTTTTTTCTGGCGTGAGTGGTACCGTAAGTGAAGCTTACTTGATCTTGCTCTTTCCCAAGCTGAGTACTACCTACTGTCTTCTTGAGAAAACAGAAGGGAAGAAAAGAAGAGTTCAGAATTTGCTATGACTATGACCGGTATTACCGTGGAGAAAATGCAGTGAGGATCACGAGAGAAAAACAGAGAGCAAAAGCTTAGAGCATGCTGGGTTAGTTACTGAAATGGAGAAGGAATCCAGGTTGGTTTCCATGCGGTTTTACCTTGAGAAAACAGAAGGCTAGCTTCCCTTCCTTCTCTGTCTTCAACCGGAACTTTCCACTGATTTACTCCCAGTTTGGTCTTGGTTGCTGGGTGAAGACGTTCACGGTTTAGTTCATGTAGACAAGGTATTCATAGCAAGGAACAGAGCACGGTTTGAAAACTGAGAACTTACCAATCTACTGGGCAGTAGCCATGGAGGTGTGGCAGCTCTCGGTGGAATTGGAGAAGGTGAAGGTACAGAAGGTAGAAGAGGAAGGAGACTGATATAACGTGCTAGTGTGTTGGTCTGTGGGAAAGCCTTGCGTGGGAAGTCCCAAGAGTGATGGGCACTTGAAAGAATAATCCTTTCTGTTGTATGGGAATGCATCAATACTGAAGAATTGTCGGCCTGTCGTATGGAGGTTGAAGCGATATTATGCTTTGGAGTTACTGAATTCAGAGAGAAATGTCGAGAGTTACTCTCTCATTTCTGTAATTTCAGCATAGTGACTACTAAGTATAATTCGTGGGTGGATTATACTGAAAACGAGCTCAGCTCGACCGGTTAAGGTTTTGGGATAGGTACGAGAGGTCTCGGGTTCGAATCCCGGCTAGAGCATAGTTGCTCTTTTATTTTTTTCAGCCTTGTTATGCCTATTTATTGCATATAAGTGACTTGTATTAACATGTCACGTTAGCAGTTGTATGTACATATATATACTACTATTTCGTTATGTCACGTTTTTAATTTTACCCATATACGGTTACGACTATTTTATTTGTCGCGTTTTAGTTACATGTACAACGTTATAATCTTGTAACGTTGTGTATATGTACATATATATCTGTATGTACATAAGTATGGTAATATTAAACTGTTCGTTTGTTCGCAAGTTATTACATGCTTGATTGTTTATACCTTAATGTATTAAGGTGTTATGAACTTACTTCAATAAGGTAAGCATAGTGAGTCACACATAATTA
The DNA here is from genome assembly GCA_023374045.1 of Limonium bicolor. Taxonomy (NCBI): domain Eukaryota; kingdom Viridiplantae; phylum Streptophyta; class Magnoliopsida; order Caryophyllales; family Plumbaginaceae; genus Limonium; species Limonium bicolor. Next base: position 178,474,701 of record CM041776.1, on the reverse strand, counting down.
TAATCGAGAACGTTATCGTGCCCGGTTACCAGTCTTAAACTGGCGGAATACATATTAGCCAGGTCAAGGAAATATATTGACCATAGGTTTGATTAAGTGGCTAATGTTATCATATATATTTTTTGCACTATTGGTTATTATTCACAAAACAATGCACATACATTTGGCTTCCTGAAAACTTTGTTGCGTTCGACTTATTTTTAAAGCATGGTTGGCGTTAATTTAATTAATTATATACTTAAGCAATATTTAATTACTTAGGGGTATTTCAATCTACCCCCCTTAAAAAGACTTCGTCCCGAAGTTGCTTTACTTAGATAGGTGTATTAATGACTACCCATATAATCCCATAATGTATATCTATGTGATATATCGTTTACACATCGTATTGTGCTAATACCGCACATAGCCCTCAATTGTGGCGTTAATTCAAACATATATGGATATAGGTGATCCATCAGCACCATCATTTCCTATCAGTTCTACCAATCCTGACAACCTCCCCGAGGTGTCATACCATATTGGCATTCCACATTCCATATCTAAGGATTTATTTTGTATCCAGACTATACCATGTGTAATCAATCTACAAAGTATTATAAATATATATATCCCGCATATCATAAGGAACAGTACTACGTTCATGGATGTAGATACATCATTTCAAGAAGTATTTCATAAGATACATACAACAAGTGCACATTTCACACAACAAATCAACCACGTACGCCCCGCGTACCAAACAACACCAACAAAATGAACAAACACATCACAAACAACGTCCAACAATCAACATCGTATGCCTCGCACACCCACAAACATACCAACAATCAACATCGTATGCCCCGCATATCCACAAACTATTACAGAATTTAGTGCAAACATGTGCACAGCCAAGAGGCTCTACCCCCTTAAAAAGGGTTACGCCCCCGTACCCCACAAGTATTCGACAGCCGCTCCACAAGGAGCGCTGGATACTTGGTTCTCATAGAGTTCTCTAACTCTCATGTGGTGTTTTCACCTTTGGAGTAGATTATTCTCATATCAGAGAGACGGGTATAACTCTAGCCTCTTCGGGCTCTTAAATATATAAAGGGTGAGGCACGTATTTGTGCTCTCTCCCAAGTTCGTTCTAATGGGCCCACTCGCTCTGTATGAGGTGCAGACCCATGAATATAGGCTCAATTTACTGTGTATCCTCTTATTGGATCACTAGCATACATTTGTGTGTCTTCTCCCACTGATACTCAGCTTGAGGTATAATGTGATATTGGCTCTTGTTAGTACTTGGTGCTCTTTGCACTTGTCTTGATAATACCAAGACGTACCAGCCTACATGTCCACGTAGATGATGATTGTCATCCGTGTCTCCTGGTGGTTTTGTTCTAGAGTAATACACTGTTGTAGTTCTTTGATACCCACTCTTGTTGAAATCCGTTGCATCTTTCTGTATTTCTACTAGATTAATAGCTGCACAAGTGCAATACCAAAACACTCAGTCCTACAGAGTGCAGAGGCGTAAACTCTCAGCAGCTAATATCTAAAGAGTCAAACAGATAAGATGAGCGAATCATCATATGAGTGGTACATTCCAAGTCCATTATTCCTTCTCAAGGTATCTGCTAGCATTTAGCTTGTCTCTCATCATTGCGTAGTTACGCGTTTATGTTTACATTATCTGGTAGATTTCCTCTGGATTGCAAGAACTTGCATGATCCTTATGAGGGTTCTACGTATTATTCGTCCATATAGTGGTTTCTTGTTTCTGGCATCTGTTTCGTTATCTTCGAAGGGTCTCCTTGTCTCCAATGTGTATCGTCTGCTACTTTGTGTTGTAGGTTCTTAGTTTCTCTAGCCCGTTGGTTAACTGTGGCTCTTCTTGTCCATCTTCGAGGTAATCTGCATCATTGTCCGTAGTACGGAGTTGACTACTTCTCGTGTTCCTAACACTACTTGTCTACATGCATGGGGTACCATACTGATACATTACTACTTACCTGACTAACCTATAAATAGGTCTGTCAGGCCCACATGCTCCAATCGGAGTGCGGTCGTCCCATGTCTCATTTAGTAAACTGGTAGCGTCCGTCACACGACTATGGTGAAGTATTCTATTGTCAATCTCTCTTCCGATGGATGTCCTTGTTGTAGTTTGATGTTGATTGGTCCGCAATGTTGGTTATCTTGTCGTAGATTCTAATGTTCTAGCAGTATGGTGGTAAGGTGGTTGGAACATTATTTTTGTTCCCTGGACTTATGTCCTTAGTAACATATTAGTGGTACCACTTGGTTGCTAACCAGTTAAACGTTAAACGTTGATTCGTCTATATGGTTGTAATCGGTTTACGATATTGGTGCTGAGGTAGCGATGTCAGTTCTCCCATCTCGATCTCCATGTTTATTTCCTCCAGGTTTAATCATTATCATATCTTACCTATGCTTCCCGATACGGCGTAGGGTGAGTTCTCATACTTTGGTATTTATATGCGTTCCCTCTCCCGTTTAATTGGGTGTATTGTAGATTGCATGATTGCTTGAGCAACTTGGCTCTTCATCTTTCCAACTATTCTCATTGATGGTACTGCATCCTCAAAGGGGTATGCTATTTCTCATAAGATTAGGTTTGTCCATTAGGACTAAACATTTATCACTATTAGTGATTAACATTACATGCTGGTATATACTCCTGGTATTCAGCTAGTGAGTAATGTCTTAGTTGTTACTTATTGTTTAGTGCTAGTTACTTGTAACTGCAGTTATTTATTTTTCACGTGCGCGGTTTGGCGCCCGTTAGTAATTTATCATTGTTATTCACATTGCTTACGGTATGTACCGTAGCTCCATTGTTTCATTATATTAACTCAGACATTGTTACGTTTGTAATATGCCTGGAAAGGTAATTGGAGTCGGTGTTCCCGGTCCCCTGAGCTTATGCCCCTTATTTGAACATTAGGTACTTGCTTATTTACGCTATTTAGCGTTTGGTTTTGTGTTTTCTGTAATATCGTTTTAGGTGGTTGTCATTGATTCAATTTACACATTCATTCATCACTGACAGTCGTCACAGTAGTATACGACATGTCTTTAACATATATTGATACTTATCATTTTCTTTACATGGCGGGACGCTCATGGCGGTAGCCCTTCTGCTACTTAGAACTTGTCTGATAATCAGTATGATTCTGACAATACATATAAACTTAATCTTGATGTTGATTAGTTGTAATTGTACATAACAATCTATGGTACTCCTCGGTAAAGGTAGTGCCTAGAGGTGGTAAATATTCATGCGTTTAGTGTGGATTCGCGTTCATTGTTGCGAAGGTATTGGTAATGGCCGTATTACGGTAGAATTTTTCTTTTCACTCTTGGTCCATCTGTGGACTGTTACGTTTTACTAATTCTCTTGTGTTCATCACGTGTTGGCGTATGCATGAGTATAGTTGGTAAGCTATAAGTTACATTTATTATAAATGTAACTATATGGTATGAATAACATTTTATTATGTATTGGCAATATTGTAGTAATGGGAAAAATATCAGGAGTTGATGGGAATAGGAATTTTGATGTATATGCCTTTCGGCAATTATATAGTTTTTATGAAAGGTATGGGTTAAGATATTTAATGAGAGAATGAAGTTTATAAACTAAGGTTAATATAAAATAGACCTTAGGAATTATGAATATGTGTCCTGAAATGTGACGAGATATTAAGATAAAGTTCTTAATATAAGTTGCATAATATAATGCATCAAATCGAATAATCATCTTTCATTAAGATGATGATGAAAATGTGACTTAAGATATAAGGGAATAATTCATGAGATATTAATGTAAGTGAATAAATATAATTACTGCGCATACGGTATAGTTGGAAACTGTATGGCAGCGATCGTTATACGATCGTATTCTCTTCATAGTTTTATTCGTATGATTTAATATATATACAACGTAACTGTTAATCACAAGTTTCCTTTGCTAGTTGTTTGTAACTAGGATACTGCAGTTTTGTTTATCCTTACTATAACTAATGTTGGCAACTTGTGAGGAGTTTCAGGAGTCATACGACTCTGGTGTGATCAGCACCAGTGTTGCACTAGCCTTTCACCCCAATTTGTGGTTGGTTTTCCCTTGATCCCCGGGAATCAGGTTTCACCGTCCACCTCCAATCCAGCCATTTAATGGTTTGATAATTAAGTTATGTCATCTCGGCTCCTAAGCCTGTGTCATTGCACTCATTCTCGTTTAGTAGTTATAATTTGTTATGGGCTGGTGTGCCCCTTTTATTGCGTTAATCGGACTCGTCGGTCCCTTTAGAGGTTGTAGGCCTCGTATCTTAGTGGTTTATTGCAACAATTGTAGTTCTGTAGTTTATATTAGAGGTGTACAATTGTTTGGTGATTATTGGTAGCCATGGTGTGGTACCATAGGTCTACATAGTTTATAGTATTCGTTGTAACGATGATAGCAGTGGTAACTGCAGTTGTAATTGTTTGCAGCACTTGCAGTGGCAAGTGCGCGGGGTTGATGAAATTGTTAGGTTATTGTTCAAATCAGCGCTTGCAGTTGCAAGCGCACCATGCAAGTAGAGTTGTCGGTTTCCGACTTGTTTGTCTCTCACTGTTGTGTTGGTTATTTAAGTACTGTTAGGAACATTGTTCATGAATAAGAAGATATTTGGATTTGGAAAATTTTCCTGACCACATTGTCACTAGAATAATCAAGTCCTCCATCACATTAGATTCATAATAGCGTATACGTTTGGACTTTGTCTCCCTACAGGTACTGCCACGACAGGGTTCTAGTGTCACTGTATTGTGTGCACACAAGTTTAGGATTGAAGTTTGAACATAGCAGGGCGGTATTCTCACAAAGTTCCTCCACGTTCTTAAGATAATTTCTTTTAACAGTTTGGTGGTTAAAGGTCCCATTACGGGCGACGGTCTCGCGGAGTTCATGGTGCTCCCGGTCCACTTGCCCTGATGTTCTTGGGTGACCCTTTCCACGATGTTATAGTAGTAGTGGCGCTCGCCTCTGGCAGTGCCTATTGATATGGCGTTTGGTCGTCAATGGAGGTAGGACATTGAGGTTGTATTAGTGTTACAGGAGTAGGAATTATTCATTCGCTGCGAGAGTGTCTAAACGGTCTGTTGGGCTTGGTAGCCCTTTTCCCTATATCCGGGGTTTATATTTCTTGGTTATATTATACTCATTGGGTTGTGGCGGGAGGGGTACTGTCGGCGGTAGTTCGTACTGGACTTCCACATGAAGGTGGATTGTCGCCAGTGTACTCATGACGTTTGTGTCTCCTCCTGGCTGAGCTCTCAGCTGGACCTTAACAGGGGTAATGTCCGCGGGCCTTTGTGCCCTTGGTCAGCTTCCTGGCTCACACCACCACTAGATGTCGGTATTACCGTTCGTCTTCTCAATGTCGCACCATAATACAATCAATTCATTTATGTGCCCCATGGGCTAACACTTTCAGGCCATAGGCTCAGCCAACACATAATTTCATTAAGACACAGACGTTTCGTACCTCACAAACGTTTCCCAAGTTTCCCAAATCCTAAGCTCACTGTCTTAACCTAGTATCTCGTCATCAGAGCGGTACTCCGCTCTGATACCACTTTTGTAACACCCCTCATAACAATTACGTAATAGTCGCTCTCGTGAACAGGAAATAAAGCGTCTCACAGCGGAAGGAATTACAGTATAGAACTCACATGGGTGTTACTTGCCACCACTCGCCCATACGAGTGATGTAGCAGTACAACATCTTAACAAATTAAACATAAAATATAATCCGCAGTGACAACGAGATACCACCTACATTTCTATCTAAGTATCAACAGCACAACTACTGTGAGCATCTAAACATAATCCAAATCTTACAACCCCTTTCATGGAATCATTTAATACATAACGAGGTATGAACGGTAAATCCAAACTCAACAATGTCCTAACTACCCAATCCCGCACTTCGGCTTCACGTGTTCAGCAACCTGCACAATAAGTGTAGTATCAGAGGTAGACGCTGAGTATGCCGGATCTGGACCCTATTGGTCACTTGTCATTTTTAACCTTGATATTAGATTGATTTCATGCTTTGTCATTTTACAGATATGATAAATACTGTAACAACATGCATGACTATATAATCATTCCACCAATCCAAACAGTCATATATGGATATACACATTACTGTCATACATCATACAATACAATGGCATTGAGAACTCATTCATCGTATGTTAACATCATCACATAGTACATCACTCGGCCCTCCGGGCCTTCACATATTATTAACTTTAGTTAGCGCAGTACAACATTCGGCCCCCCGGGCCCTCACATATTATTAGTTTTGGTTAGCACTGTTGGGAGTCAGTTAGGACAACCCGAATTATATTCACTTGGACTGTAGTCCCACGTACACACAAGGTGCTCACTGCCCTGATCATCCGAAGACTCTGGGCTATTCACTTTGCCTTTGTAGAGGCGTCCATTTAGGTGGCCAAGGGCCTGGTGCCAACGGTAGCACACTCCGCCTGTCGATCTATCTAGGCTCGAACAGGATTCACTAGGGTAAAACCCGATACGGGATAACCCAAGAGATCTCTACGCGCGACCAGCAGCCAGTGACTGTCTGGATTAAGGTACATCTTCACTCGTTCACACTCCACTGTTAGCTTTGTTAGTTAGATAGTCAGTTATAGTTTTAGTTATGGAGTACATCACATAATTTGTTGGCTGCCATATGGGTCTTACGCATGCCTAGAATTATTCTAGGTAATATTCACGTTTGAGTCAAAGCTCTAGAGACCGACTGTCGTGCCCGTTCCTAAGTATTTTACTTAGGTTATAAATACATACTTGTAATACTTAGCGCATTAGGTCAGACAACAATGGTCACAACACACATTTCGCATATGTAGTTTTATATAAGTCGATCTATAGTCGACGTAATTAGTCCCGTAGGACGTTCGTGCATAATAAATAATGCAATGAACATAACTACACATCAGACACATACATCACATACATACATTCACACAAGTTATTTATCAAACAAATCCGAGCCCGAGGAATTCCTCAGGACAACTCGGATCAAATCCCTTTACATACCGTACACCGTAGTCTAGATTCGTGCAGTGCAGACCACTAGAGCTTTCGAGCGCGTACGTCGGAAATGCGATCTAGTAATACAAGGAACACTAAGCGTCAATCCACATGACAGCACAATTCGGTATTTCCGAATAACGTTTGAAATTCCAGTACTATGTCCCCAGACTTAGCATTTGTTACTGGTTAAAGTATCGTTATTAATATTTGATGACCCCTTACTCGTTGTGAGAGTTAATTTTCGGTTTACATTAAAGCATGAAAACTTACGTTATACCCTTACGATACTTCACTAGGGTTTATTTATCAAACCAAGGTCCTATACTAACCTTAGTATTTTATGTCGTTATAGTTATAGTGTATAACTTTATTTCTTGGTACGTTTTTATTATGTATGTATGCATTTAGCATAACAGCTTGAATAACTATATCCCTAGTCACATAATATATTTGTGTTACATCTTTTCCATAATGTTATATGGTACGATATTTTATGTGTCACTAGACTTTATTACATGTGGCTTGGCTACTTAGGAATGTATCGAAAATAATATACACATGTGTCACATTCGGGCTCCATTATTATATACTTTCATTACTCATGAAACTACCACATAACTTATAATATATTGTAGGTATTTAATTTTTATAACACCAAAAACCTTGTGGTAAAATATAACCCAAGGTTGTTCATATTTGTTTTATTATCGCTCACATATATAGATGTACATCTTATTCCTTTCACAACTCAACTCCCATCCTACCATTTCCTCACTACAGATTAATAGATTTAAGTCTGCATCACCCTTCCACTAAATCCCATCCTTAGTATGCCTCTGTAACAGATCTGTACAGGAAATTATTCATCTCAGAACAACCAGAACTGATGCATTAAGTTTGCTAAATCTTTCCCCTTCTGTTTTGTTCCTCTTTTCACGATTTGCTTTCTGTTTCACTCCCTCTTTTCTCATCTGTTTAGTCACTCACTTCATGGTGTTTTTACAACTTCATTTCAATCTGTTACAGACACAGAAACAACTCTACAGAATCTGAAACAGAAAGGCAAGAAAACTGTAACATCATTTGTTCATCCCTTCCTCACTCCTTGATTTCGGTTTACTGATTGGTTTCCAACTTTTCAAGCTATCACACCATTCGCTGCTTGCATTGGAAAAAGGTTGGACTCAAAACAGCTCAAAAGTATGGTGTTACACCTCAGAAACTCACTCAACAGAAATCAGTCAGAATTGTCAAACTGTAAAACCAAAACCAGAACCTGATAATCTAGCTTGTATCTTGCAGTTTGCTCACGGTTTCTGATTTGAATTTTCCCTAGTTTGCTTAGCTATCTAAGTAAGTACCTTAGTATAGTTTTGACCTCAAAACAGATTCACACCTCAATGTTTAAACTCATCAGAGGTTAAATATACAGAAGATCAAAAAGGCAGCACAGGATTCAAGCTGGTAAGTGTTTCCTTTCTGTTTTATTTCTGTTTTATTCCCAGTTGAATTACAGTCCGTTTTTCTTTCTTACCGATGGGTTTACGCACTTAGTTAAGTTAGTTAGCAAGGTTTAAAGCCCTTGAATCACTCAATGCCTCCCGCTTACATCCTCTGCAATTTACTATACAGAAACAGAAGATTCCCTGCAACTGTAGCTAAAGTTGTAAACTGATATATGTTCTCATGTTGTTTTCTGCACGTTGTCTAAACTGACCTACCACTCTTTCCTGTATTCATGAATCGACATTTCAATTTTTCTTTCGTTACAACTCATGTGGTTTAGGGTGTGTGTTGTTATATTTATTTAAGTAATAAATAAAAGATAATATTTTTTTGTTAAATATTAGTTACACCAACGTCAAATAATATTGATAAGAATATTTGTTATTCTTATCTCTTTCTGTTATATTATATATATAGAGAGACTCTGGAATTAGTTTCTGGTAATAGACAATATACAGAACCCCAGTTCCCACAGAATACACAGAGAGAACAGTGTTAGGGCTTTTAGGCCGTGAATAGCGTGGGGAGTGCTGCTGTGGCCTCCTCCACTTGGTAGACACGAAGGATTCAACAGTTGCTGTCAACGAAAGACGATCCGGTTGACAACGAGCAAAAGAACAATCCTATTAATTCTGTTGCGCTCAAGAGGTAGGTACCTGATCTATATATTTCTAACAGTGGTATCAGAGCAAGGTTTGTTAATTTTGCTTGATTGTTGCCGATAATCTACTGTCGATGTAGATCTGCTTTGTCGAATTTTGAACTGGTTGATTTCATATGGTAGACCAAAACCTTGGCTCCGAACGAAAAACAAACTTCTGTTTTTTTCATAACCTATGCCGCCGCTCTGACTCTAATCTTGAAATAATAATTTGTTCGGTTCGATAGTAATAATAAAAAAGGGGAAGAAGAAGTGGCATTTGCCTCACATCCGAAGGCGGTGAAAATTCTCTATCTTTGTGATTAGTTAGCGATTACTGCTGGTTGTCATGTGATTGATTTAATAAATAAGTAGTTTTATGCTAATGAATTAATTGGCATGGGTTTTGCGGAAGGTCGGAAAAAAAACTAGTCTTTTATTGGTGTATGTGCTAATTGCCGACACTAATTAAGTGTGGTATAGTTGACCGAAGAAAAAGGAAGCTTAATTCAATATTCTTAAATTTGTTAGCTCCTTCGGTTGTTTTCTTCGCCATACGAATTGAATTATATTCTTATTGGATTAAATTGAAGATTTTATTTTGTGGGATTTGTTCCGATGGAGATAATATTAGTGTTGTGTTTCCATTATTTTTAGAAAGAATATAATTGTTTCGGAGAAATTGGTTTTAGTATTTCGTTTATTTTGGATAAATTTGTTTTACATAAAAGAACTGAAATAAAAGTTGGGAATTTGTTTCCTAGTTTCTTAAACATGGATTTGTTCCTATATTATGAGAATTATTATCTATAATATTTGTAGATCGATATTATGGTTATCTATCTTTACCTGATATAATCTCTTTGTGAGAAATTAAATGGTATATATTCAATTAAAATTCTAACGGGTAAGTATATCGAATCGGATATGTATAAGTTACATAATATTTTTATAATATACCATAATATATGTTTTCGTAACATATAAAGGTTGTTAAAAGGTTTTTGTAACATTAAATTCTTACAGTTGTAAGATTAATTTGATTGTTCGTTTTTTGTAACGAATATTATTGTTCCATAATTTAGTAATTAGAATAATATTTTTTTGCTAATTAATTTGAACATAAGTTGTTCAAAATAGTTTAAATTAATCTAGTTTGTCTAGATTGTCTTTAGTAGACACCAAACAATTTAATCTTTTGAACATAAGTTGTTCAAATATTTTAATTAATCTAGTTTGTCTAGATTGTCTTTAGTAGACACTAATTAATTTAATAATTCTTTTTGTAGGAATTTATTAATGGAACAATAATACTGAAAATTTGTTTTTCATTGATAATGGGAACCGCTATAATTTCAAATGAAATTATAAATGCATTTGTTGCGTGTTTATGGTATGTTAATTTGTAAGTCTAAGTACTGAAATTGATTGTATGCGTGGAGCATATTCTTGTTTCTTATACTTAGATAAATATTTTAATAATACTATAAACGAGTAGTGTTATGTACACACGTAATACACAACTGATAATGACATTATTTTTTGTAAGATGGATGTCGAATCGAAGAGTATTGTAACGGATCTTAACAAGGAAGAAACATTCTCTATGAAGAAAAAGTCATAACTTAAGCTATTGTTGCGTTGCTTCATGTTATATGTTAACCAATACAAGTTCTATGTGGACGGTAGACTCAGCAGCAACAGAGCATGTGACTTGGGATCGGACATCTTTTGTAGAGTTTCGCCGGATTCCTAAAGGAAGCCAAAAGATTTATATGGGGAATGATACTAGCATAGATGTGCACGGGATTGGAACATGTAGATTAGTTTTGCATGGTGGTCATTCTCTGTGCTTGCAGAATGTCTTGTATGCCCCTGAAATAAGGCGAAATTTAGTTTCCCTTCCGTCTCTTCTTAAGACAGGCTTCAAATTTGTTTTTGAAGGATCAACTTTAGAGCTGTTTCAGAATGGTACTTTTTTGGGGACTGGCTCTTTATTGGATGGTTTCATAGTATTAAATGCCAACATTGGTTCAAACAATCACATTTCTTCAGCTTATGTAGTTCAGTGTGATGACTCAGAACTTTGGCATGCTAGACTCGGTCATATTGGAATTGACCGAATGAATAGACTAGCAAGAGAAGGACTCCTTGGTGGAACTCAAAAGCTAAAACTTGCTAGGTGCGAGTCTTGTTTAGCTGGGAAAGCTACTAGGAAACCATTTTCTAAAGCAGAGAGAGCCGTTCAACCGTTGCAACTAATCCATTCAGACATTTGTGGCCCAATGAGTGTGACTGCCAAGCATGGTGCAAGATATTTCATCACCTTCATTGATGACTTCACACGTTTTAGTTACGTGTATCTTATTTCACATAAATCAGAAGCTCTTAATTGCTTCCAAAAGTATGTGAATGAAGTCGAGAATCAATTAGCTCTCAAAGTTAAGTGCTTGAGAACAGATCGAGGTAGAGAGTACCTCTCTGATCAGTTCAAAGATTTTTGTGAAGAAAAAGGAATAGTAAGACAGTTAACTATTCCTCACACCCACAACAGAATGGTGTGGCTGAAAGAAGGAATAGGACCTTATTAGATATGGTTAGATCCATGATGGCACAAGCGAATCTACCAATTTCGTATTGGGGAGATGCCTTGTTAACTGCAACCTATGTTTTGAACAAGGTTCCTACAAAATCAGCTTCTAAAACACCATACGAACTATGGACTGCGAGACAGCCAGATTTGAGTAATCTGCGCCCATGGGGATGTGCTGCCTACATCACCTTACCCTTTCATAAGTTTGGAAAATTAGGCCCAAAGGAAAGAAATGTATCTTTGTACGATACTGTGAGAATTCCAAAGGGTATGTCTTCTTAGGTGAAGATGAAAGTGGGAAAAGAACTGAAATTGATTCTCGTGATGCCACATTCTTGGAAGATGATTATCCATCAATTTCTGGAGCAACCAGGGATCAAGAGTTCTATGAACTAGATGATCCTGATCAACAACCTGATTTAAGTAATCAAAATGATATGGTTGTTGAAGATGTTCTTTTGAATCCTCAAGTTCAGGAGGAGGAACATAATTTACATGAGCCTAGGAGGAGCGAAAGGGGTCGAGTTCCCAAAAGACGCTTTCAAATTGACTCTGAGGCAAACACGGTCACTCTAGAAGGAATTCATTATGAATCTTTCCTAACCACTGTGATGGATGAAGAGGAGCCTAGGAATTTCAGAGACGCTGTCTCAGGTCCTAAGGCATATGAATGGATGAAAGCAATGGAAGAAGAGTTAGCGTCCATGCACAATAATCAAGTTTGGGACTTGGTTGATCTTCCGCCTGGTAAAAGGACTATTGGGAACAAGTGGGTTCTTAAAGTCAAAAGAGGTGTGGATGGATCAGTTGAAAGGTATAAAGCCAGGCTAGTAGCCAAAGGCTATACTCAAAAGGAGGGAGTCGATTATGATGAGACATTCTCACCTGTTGTGAGATTTGGGTCCATCCGACTTATTCTGGCTATTGTTGCCCGTCTGGACTTAGAATTACATCAGATGGATGTAAAGACTGCTTTCCTCAATGGAAATCTTGAGGAGGAGATATATATGGACCAGCCTCATGGGTTTGAGGTTAAGGGTCAAAAAGAGAAGAAGGTATGTCGTCTTCGTAGATCCATCTATGGTCTTAAGCAGCTCCACAATGGAATATTAGATTCCATGAGGCAAGGTCGAGGACAATTTTTCCATTATAAATGAAGACCATTGTGGTGTATGTAAGTCATCCACACAAAGATTTGTCATTCTAACTTGTATGTAGATGACATCCTGATAGCCAGCGATAACTATCTATCTAATTTCCACTACGAAAGCTAGTTTGACATCCAGTTTATATGAAAGATATGGGTGAAGCCAGTTATGTACTGGGAGTCAAAATATTAAGAAATAGGAAGAAAAAGATCTTGGGTTTGTCTCAGAGACTACCTTAATAATATTTTGAAGAGATACCATCTTAGTGATTGTAAACCCATTGACACTCCTCTTATGAAAGGTGCTACGCTTAGTGCGGGTATGGGACCTAGCTCAGAAAAAGAAAAGACCTATATGAAGAATGTACCATATTCCAGTGCTGTTGGTAGTTTGATGTATGCCATGATGTGCACCAGCCGGATATCTGCTATGCAGTTGGACTCGTTAGTCGTTTCCAAACTAATCCAGGTCCTGAACACTGGAAAGCTGTCAAGAGAATTTTTCGTTACCTTAAGGGCACAGTAAACTATGTGTTATGCTATGACGATGGTAATTTGAACCTTGTTGGATACACTGATGCTGACTGGGAGGAGATCTGGATGAGCGCAAGTCCACTTCTGGATATGCATTTTTGCTGAATGGCGGAGCTATCTCATGGTGTAGTAAAAAGCAATCCTGTGTGGCGCTTTCAACCATGGAGGCTGAGTATGTAGCTTCGTCACAAGCTGCTCAAGAGGCTGTTTGTTGCGTATATTTATGAAACATTGGGAGTCATCAAAAGTGCAAAGAAGCCAGTACTCCTTCTAAGTGATAGTATGGCTGCACTAGCTTATGTGAAAGATCCCAAGTATCATGGAAAGACCAAACACATCCAAATTAGATATCACTATGTGAAAGATGTCTATGAGAAAGGGAAGATTTCCTTACAGCATGTATCCACTAATGATATGATAGCTGATCCGCTAACAAAGCCTATTGCTGTTAAACCCTTCCAGATCATGTTAGATCTTTAGGACTTAGAAAGGGTTTTTAGAATGTTAATTTGTTTGACATTTCTAATAATAATGATTATTCTCTTCGACATTTGTTTGTCAAAATATCATGTTGTGTATTGATGTCAATGAACTATAAGGCATACTTTCTCACACAAGTAGCCAGCTTCATTGGATATATGTTATCATGAAGTAATGCTAACTGTGTCTAAGTGACTCAAAGTTAGTGGGAGACTTTTGTAGTCTATATTAAAAGGGTTATTGGTTAATCCACATGGGATATTTAATAAAGGTTCCTGTACCCATGTAAGTTCATTTTTAGCCGAGTGGGAGTGTCTATGTGAATCTTTTAGACTCGTGTGGGTGGGAGTTGACATCCTCTATGTAAGAGAACTCCCCACAACGTACTTTCATACAATACGTGCTAGCGACCTCATTGAAGTTGTATGGATTGATCCTTGCTCCTTCGCTGTGTGAGTCAATGTTTTTATTTGCACCTTTTGACCTTTTGACTTGGGTTGTAATAGTGGTAATGATGCTGCTACTTTGGAAGGATTACCAAGATTCCATGATTTTTACGGTTTTAGTGTAACCTTCTGGGAAAGCGGTTATTACCATTAAGATACGATGCTAAGTAAAAGGAAAAGTTTACAAGAGTAGTTCAGACTGAAGTGACAATTGCTGGCGCCAGTAACTTTAGTAGTTATAGTGATTGGTCACAGTATCCTACTCATCCATATGTTGAAGGATCGGGTTGAGTTTGGATTAGTCGAACAGAAATTGGACTTGAGGTGCTGGCAACTTTTTTTGGATGCTTCATTCTGGCCTGAGAGGTTTGGTTTGGAGTTATCCCATTGCAGGTGTGTTGCCAGGTCGCACGGCCTATTTGCCTGTATGAAACACGAAAGCTCTCGAGTATTTGACCTTTGGTTGAGTGGGAGATGTTGGTTATATTTATTTAAGTAATAAATAAAAGATAATATTTTTTTTGTTAAATATTAGTTACAACCACGTCAAATATATTGATAAGAATATTTGTTATTCTTATCTCTTTCTGTTATTATTATATATATAGAGAGACTCTGGAATTAGTTTCTGGTAATAGACAATATACAGAACCCCAGTTCCCACAGAATACACAGAGAGAACAGTGTTAGGGCTTTTAGGCCGTGAATAGCGTGGGGAGTGCTGCTATGGCCTCCTCCACTTGGTAGACACGAAGGATTCAACAGTTGCTGTCAAAGAAGACGATCCGGTTGACAACGAGCAAAAGAACAATCCTATTAATTCTGTTGCGCTCAAGAGGTAGGTACCTGATCTATATATTTCTAACAGTGTGATATTTCTTTTAAGTATCCTTAGCCCCGAACGACACAGACCACTTCAACACATAAGTCTGAAATCTGAAACTATAACTCTGCTATATTCTCCTCTGTCTCTTTTCTTTGTTAAGGGAATTGACTTCAACCTTCAGATGTACATATCTACTTAGTTCAGTATATTAGCAATGTGTTGGATTCCTTTGTGAGTCACTAAAATCTCTTTGGCACCTGTATGATTCGATTATGCAGGAAACTTAAGTTTCTGAAACCACAACCGAAAACAGAAACTGGTTTATACCCTTATTCTCACTTCTGTCTGTTTCCTAGACTGAGCTACACTCTCTTCATTTCCTTACTCATTTAGCTAATGATTACCGAGATTCTTTAGATTCGAGAATAACTCTAACCCACCTTGTTGAAACCACTGAAATTTGAGCTCACAGCAGTCAGGACTGCAGCAGAAGAATTTGCAACAGGTGAATTTCTTTTCTCCCTTTCCTCTTTATCAGTTCTATGTTTGATCCCTCAACCCTTTTCAAACTGTCAAAATCGTTTACTGAAACATTTGGATCAAGTTTTCAAACCCAACAAAAACTCACTCAACTTGTTACAGAACACATAAACTCAAAACTAATCAGAAACTTCAAAACTAACCGAGACTTCATCATTACAGAAACTTCAAAACAACAGGGATTTCAAAATTGACAGGAACTCCAAACTAACAGGAACTTTTAAACTGATATTTAACAGGAACTTCAAAACCAACAGGAACTTCAAATTTGACAGAAACTTCAAAACTGATATTTAACAGGAACTTCAAATTTGACAGAAACTTTAAAACTGACAGAAGCTTCAACACTGATAGAACTACAAAATTGACAGAAGTTTCAAAACTGATAGAAACTTCAAAATTGACAGGAGCTTCAAAATCAACAGAACTTCCAAATTGACAAAACTTCAAAATCGATAAACTTCTTCTGTTTTTCTGAAAGTCCTTAGTTCTGGTTTTCTTTTCAGTTTCCCTCCATTATAATATAGATAGTCATGTTTTTGACTGAGTTTTAGGTTCCTAATCTAGCTCTCACTACCATCTCGCTCCTTCTGCAAAGTAGATACTCAAACACAGTTTTTTTTTTTCCTTTTCTCGGTTAATAACTACACCAGAAACACCCAGAACTGTCACATTTGTTTTCTGTTTGTTTTCTTTTCTTGGGTTGTTATCTGTTTTTACTTCTTTCCTTAACACTCTTACGTTTATCTTGGTCGTGTACACTCATAAGATAGTAATGTATTAGTAGTTTAAGAGCACACAAATATACCGAGGCTACCTGTTACAGACTTGCATGCTTATCAGTTTTGATAAATCTGACTCCCTTTCTGTTTCTCTGATTTATTGTAAGTTTAGAATTTGCTCATGCATCAGGAATTACTAGTTACTTCTACTAAGCTTATTTCTCAGAAGCGTATACAGATAAAACTTTGGTTAACTCAGGAGTGCTATACCTTAAATTCCTCCTTTCTCTCTGAGTTTGAGCCAATTCTCTGTTGCGGTACTCAGTTCAGATGCAGTTTCCAGTGTTCAAGATCACTTGACTTCAGCTGGGGAAAAACGCTCTGAGATTAACTCGTAATAACACAGAGTGAAATGCACGGGTTGGAGCAGATCTAGGATAGACATGTTATCTACCTTGTTTTTTTTTTCTGGCGTGAGTGGTACCGTAAGTGAAGCTTACTTGATCTTGCTCTTTCCCAAGCTAAGTACTACCTACTGTCTTCTTGAGAAAACAGAAGGGAAGAAAAGAAGAGTTCAGAATTTGCTATGACTATGACCGGTATTACCGTGGAGAAAATGCAGTGAGGATCACGAGAGAAAAACAGAGAGCAAAAGCTTAGAGCATGCTGGGTTAGTTACTGAAATGGAGAAGGAATCCAGGTTGGTTTCCATGCGGTTTTACCTTGAGAAAACAGAAGGCTAGCTTCCCTTCCTTCTCTGTCTTCAACCGGAACTTTCCACTGATTTACTCCCAGTTTGGTCTTGGTTGCTGGGTGAAGACGTTCACGGTTTAGTTCATGTAGACAAGGTATTCATAGCAAGGAACAGAGCATGGTTTGAAAACTGAGAACTTACCAATCTACTGGGCAGTAGCCATGGAGGTGTGGCAGCTCTCGGTGGAATTGGAGAAGGTGAAGGTACCGAGGGTAGAAGAGGAAGGAGACTAATATAACGTGCTAGTGTGTTGGTCTGTGGGAAAGCCTGCGTGGGAAGTCCCAAGAGTGATGGGCACTTGAAAGAATAATCCTTTCTGTTGTATGGGAATGCATCAATACTAAAGAATTGTCGGCCTGTCGTATGGAGGTTAAAGCGATTTATGCTTTGGAGTTACTGAATTCAGAGAGAAATGTCGAGAGTTACTCTCTCATTTCTGTAATTTCAGCATAGTGACTACTAAGTATAATTCGTGGGTGGATTATACTGAAAACGAGCTCAGCTCGACCGTTAAGGTTTTGGGATAGGTACGAGAGGTCTCGGGTTCGAATCCTGGCTAGAGCATAGTTTGCTCTTTTATTTTTTTTTCAGCCTTGTTATGCCTATTTATTGCATATAAGTGACTTGTATTAACATGTCACGTTAGCAGTTGTATGTACATATATATATACTACTATTTCGTTATGTCACGTTTTTAATTTTACCCATATACGGTTACGACTATTTTATTTGTCGCGTTTTAGTTACATGTACAACGTTATAATCTTGTAACGTTGTGTATATGTACATATATATCTGTATGTACATAAGTATGGTATATTAAACTGTTCGTTTGTTCGCAAGTTATTACATGCTTGATTGTTTATACCTTAATGTATTAAGGTGTTATGAACTTACTTCAATAAGGTAAGCATAGTGAGTCACACCAATTATAATCGAGAACGTTATCGTGCCCGGTTACCAGTCTTAAACTGGCGGAATACATATTAGCCAGGTCAAGGAAATATATTGACCATAGGTTTGATTAAGTGGCTAATGTTATCATATATATTTTTTGCACTATTGGTTATTATTCACAAAACAATGCACATACATTTGGCTTCCTGAAAACTTTGTTGCGTTCGACTTATTTTTAAAGCATGGTTGGCGTTAATTTAATTAATTATATACTTAAGCAATATTTAATTACTTAGGGTATTTCATTGTGTTTAAATTTGTTAGTGATTAAATCAAAGTGTTATACCCAAATTTTTGACCCCCTGGGTTAGGGTCTATGGGGTGCTCGTGTTGTGAGAGGCATTTTAATCAAGTAGTGAGGGATTCCGGCTCGATCGGCGCATTCCATGGCATGGGGAACAACTTCGTCATTTTCAGGGGCGTTTTGGTAATCTTTAAAGGCTCTTGAGACCTCCTATAAGCTTTCTCTCTCCTCCAAAGGATGCCCAAATCAGCTTGAAATGCTTTGATATTTTAACCCATGATATAGGATGACATTCTAAGCATAATGGCGTTGGAATTTTGATTTTTCGAGTTTCCAATAATTTTCTAGCAATTTCTGACTGAATCTGACAAGAAATTCAATTTAAAAATATTCCAACATTTAAAAAATTCGGTTCCACCTCAGAAAATTCATAATAACCATCCTTGACATGTGGTTAAAATTTCACAGCAAAATTTCTTTGGGAAGTCTTTTAATTAAAATACCAAAAAATCTTACTTTTACTAGATTTTCTTTATCATTAAGAAAGTCTATATAAGGGGATAGGTTTTGGATAAAGGGAGAACCTGATATGCTCAAACCCTAGAGAGTCAGAAAACACAGCCTCCTCTCTCTCTCTCTCACGTTTTCCAACACCCGGCCACCCAAATCATACCGAAAATCCCCCGAAATCACCATCTAAACACGTTTTACAATCCCCAAAGCACCAATAGTCATCAAACCCCACAGAAACACCACAAAAACGTGAAGAACAGCAGGAACAACCAACAACCAGAAGCTTGGTTCGAAATCCTTTCGGGTCTGCCACCAACGAAGCACTCGACGAATCCCGGTGTGAAGAATCATCTTGAATTCGAAGGTAAAACAGGTTACAACTCTACTTTTCTAATTCCCCATGACCTTATTAGCTCTCTGTCAAATTTTGGGTTCAAACTAACCTTCGTACGCTTCCGTATTGCTGTTTGTTTAAGCTTCTGTCCAATAACTTGTTTACCAAGTTTCGTGCTTAATTCGAATTCAAATTGAAAACTTTCAATCACTAACGTCTTGTACATCTTTC
The DNA here is from genome assembly GCA_023374045.1 of Limonium bicolor. Taxonomy (NCBI): domain Eukaryota; kingdom Viridiplantae; phylum Streptophyta; class Magnoliopsida; order Caryophyllales; family Plumbaginaceae; genus Limonium; species Limonium bicolor. Next base: position 178,455,114 of record CM041776.1, on the reverse strand, counting down.
AGGCTACACACCCATAAAATTTGAGCCAAAAACACCTTCGGGAACAGCCTCAACGCCGCCGTCCGAGGGCGGTCCGCACCCACGGACGTCATGTCCGGGGTCCCGGACTCCCTGTCCGTAAGCTCGGACGCCCACGGACGGCGGCGGGATTTTTTTAAATTTTAAAAATTTAGGTTTTCTAATAATGTCCGGGCCCACGGACAGCCTGTCCGTGGCCCCGGACTTTACAATTTTCTGTTTTCTGTTTAAATTCGACTTTTATTTTCATATAGGGTAACTGGGGTCCGTGGTCTCGGACATTAGGTCCGTGGCTACGGACGGAAACAAAATTTGACCTAATTCTGCCTCCGAAACCCTAGTTTAGGTAATTTTAATTTCCACTTTAATTTTCTGTCAAAAATGCTAAAAAACACAAAAAACAGAAGCTCGCGCACTTAGGTTAAAACGACTCGTAATAAGCCGTAATTAAACTAAGTAGAGGAAAAATGACTTCTAGGGTAATGAAAGTAATTTGAACCCTAATTAAGTCGAATATCAAGCCCCCGAACCGAACTCTCCTTTCCTAATTTGATCTAGGTTAAAATTAGGTGGCGACTCATAATAGGTTCCAGTGAGCTAGCTTAGGTTTTAATAATTATTGTTTTATGACATAGTTATTAATCTTAGGTTATAAGTGGACCTAAAACCCGACTAGATCCTAATCATCTTTAATCAACATAGGATAGGGTTTAAAATCGAGGCCCACAGACTGGCGACTCTGCTGGGGACTACTTCTTAATTTTAACTTGTTTAATTTTAAGAAAGAGGGCTTAACTTGAAAGATGTTTATTTATGGCTTTTATTACATTGTTTATTTACTTTTGTGCGCAATTTGAATTTTTGTACCCTTGCATCATATGAGAGCGAGGGTCCACATAAACCAATTTCACCCCGGACCCGTTTGAGGTCCCCTGTCAGGGACTCACACCCTTTAGGTGATGTGAATAAGTGGGGGAAAAGAGGAGGGTGTCGTCTAACCACACCCCCTTAATACCTGGGCTTTAGCCCAAGCATTTTCATGGCAGTACCCTTACCTAGCCCATTGTTTGGTCAGTCAAAGACCCGACCGTAGACGCACACCTTCAGGTGATGTGAAAAAAGTGGGGAAGCCCAAAGAGAATAGCGTGCAAGCCCTATTCCTTTGTGGTGACCTGGGCCCGCGCCCCAAGCACCTCTCCGGATCGATCCTTACCCGAATTGGAAAAGCGACAGGTGAGGACATGTTGAATTTGTGTGGGCCTTGTTTGCTTGTATGATCGGCCCACTACCCAGCGTAGAACTGATAGGAATTTCTCCTACATCAACCAAGCCCAACCCGAATTTACGGCCTTATTGTTTGTAGCCCAAAGGCCTTGTTTGGTTTGAATGAATTGATTGTTCGGGCTCAGGCCCAAAAGTTTAGACTTAGGTGATTACACTTTCGGCCCAATTTAAATTATCAACTTAGTTCTAGGCCCGCGAAAAACAAATCCACCTAAAGCAATCCGTGAAAATCCGTCGGGCCACTTCATTTCAAGGCCCATTCCGTTTAGGAAAAAACTTTCACCCGGGCTTTGGCCCAAAATTCTAGATTTAGGTGTCATCTTTTATCTTTTAGGCCTAATCAGAGTTACTCGACCCAAACAAGTTTTAATTAGAACGCCATCTTACCAAGTACTCCTTCCTAGCCCAGAACTCCAGTCCGGTCCTCTTTTATTTTCTGGCAGACGGTATTTTGAAAACAGGTAAACTGTCGTCACGAGCATGGAGGGAAAAGGAAGGCCAGTTACAACGGGGGATAGAATGGCAGAGATAGAGCTTAGGCTAAAAGCCATGGAGGAAGCCGTAGAAGAGTTGAGAAACAGGATCAACTCTCGGGATGCGGACTTTCATGGAGCCGCTAATACAAGAGAGAATGGCCAAGCTGAACTAGAAGCCATGATGACTGCTATGGAACGGAGACATGGTGCTGTCAGGGATGCCATGGAGTCGAACTACGTCGCAGCAATCGGAGAAATGAAGGCAAAGGCCCTTTCCTTGGAGGCCAGACGTCAAGCTCAGGATGCACTAGTGGGTAGGCTTCTTGGCTCTTTTCACGACCACATTAGGGTCGGCTCCTTTGGAGCCCAAGGATTGCAAGAGAATGTCGAGGAGATTGCCGCAGAACTCAGAACAGCAATTGGGAAGATAGAACCGGACAATGGGACAACAGCTTGCATCCAAAGTTGCACCCGAAAAAGGTCTAGGCAGCATGAGGCGAATGCCGGTCAGAGAGAACCAGGTTGGATCATTGGAGCAATTGAACCGCCCCGACAGAGCTCCCGTCGGAGAGAATTTTCAGACATTGGCCAACCATTAAGCCAGACATTTGCAATGCTCCAGGAACGAAACATGCTACAGCCTCCTCACTCCCCGACCTGGGGACCCTCAAAAAGGAAGGAATCTAAGTCAGTTCTGTTGGTACCACCAATTACCCGGCCATGATACCAATGATTGCAAGGCTTTGAGACACGCAATCCAAGATCTCATCGATCAAGGGCATCAATTTCAAGGACATGGAAGTGTAGGCAGTGCCATGCCCGGGTCTTATTAGAGTTTGTAGTCTTTAAGTACTGTTTTGCTTTTCAATTAGGTAGATTTCTTTTTATTAGTCGCCTTTTGGCTTCATAGTAGTTAGTCCCCTTTACTATTTTTGGTAGCTCTCCCGAGTCTGTAGTTTCCAACGTTATTTTACATTGAATAATACATGGTTCCATTTTCACAATTTCCATGCAAAGCATTTTCCATTCAACCAAAACCCTAGTGCACACATGTGCACGCCAAGATGCTCTACCCCCTTAAAAAGGGTTACGCCCCCGTACCCCCATAAGTATAACAACAGCCGCTACTCGAACAACGATAGATACTTAGCTCTCATAGAATCCTTCGACTCCTAAGTGGCTTTATCTGCCTCGTGGTTCGACCAAAGGACTTTGACCATGCGTATGGCCTTGTTCCTGGTCTTCCTCGTCTTCGTATCAAGAATGTGGAGTGGAGTTTCCTCATATCTGAGAGACGGGTCTAACTCTAGCCGCCCGGGCTTCAAAACATGCAAAGGGTGAGGCACGTACATCTTTAGCTGAGATACGTCGAATACGTCGTGCACTCTCCCAAGCTCAACAGGTAAGTCTAACCTGTAAGCTAATGGGCCCACTCGCTCCGTGATGCGGTAGGAACTCACATACTTAGCGCTCAGCTTGCCCTTCTATCCAAACCTGAAGATGCCCTTCATAGGTGACACTCTGAGGAAGACTCGATCATCGAGTGTGAACTCGAGGTCTCTCCTCCTAACGTCTGCATATGACTTCTGTCTGTCCTGGGCCATCTTCATGTTCCTACAGATCTGTAGATTATCCTCCTTTACTTGAGTACTCGGGCTTAAGAAGGTATTCTCGCTGGCCTCGTCTCAACAAAGAGGTGTCCTACAGGGTCTACCGTATAATGCCTGGAATGGTGGCTTCTAAATTGACGCGTGATAGCAGTTGTTATAGGCAAACTCAATTAGGTGTAACCGGTCAATCCAGCTGTCCTGGAAATCTAAGGCACATGCTCGGAGCATGTCCTCCAAAGTCTAAATGGTCTCACTCTGACCGTTTGTCTGTGGGTGAAAGGCGGTACTAAGCTTCAGCTTTGTACCCAACACCTCTCTTAACCTGCCCCCAAAATCTCGAGAGAAATCGAGAATCTCTATCTGACACTATCATCTTAGGCACACCGTGGTGCCTAATGATCTCCTTCTGGAACAGGTCCGCCAACTTGGGAGCCTTCCACGTGTCCTTGATAGGTAATCATGGCCATCTTCGTTAATCTGTTGATGATCACCTGTATCATGTTCGAACCTTCCTTAGTCGGTGAAGGCCGACTACAAAGTCCATGGATAAATCCCCAAACTTCCAATATGGAATGAGCATCGGCTACACTAAACCCCATGGCCTCCTATGCTCGAACTTGACTTTCTGACGAGTCAAATAGTGAGTAACAAACTCTTCTACATCCTTTATCAGCCCACTCCACCAGAAGTGTACCTTCAAATCCTTGTAACGAGCTTCCTGTAGAATCTTCTCCTTCAAATCTGGGATGGACTCTGGAATGCACAATCTGCCATTCAGTCTGAACAGCCCATTATCACTGAGTCTGAAATCGTATTTCTGTCACTCGAAGGTGTCGTCAACTAGCTGCTGCCGGATGGTCTGTATGTACTGGTCGCTCTCCTGAGCACAGCGTACTTCCTCGACTAGCTGCTGCTCGCTGACATAGCAAAAAAGGAGTGAGCTCTCCGGCTCAGGGCATCGGCTACTACATTAGCCTTCCCCTCCTTGTACTTCAGGTCGATGTCGTAGTCCTTCAAGAACTCGACCCATCGCCTCTGCCTCATGTTCAGATCCTTCTGTGTGAAGAGATACTGAAGGCTCTTGTGGTCGAAGTAAATAGTCACTATGACTCCATACAAATAATGGTGCCAGATCTTCAATGCGAACACCGTTGCGCCTAACTCCAAGTCGTGTGTCGGGTAGTTCTCTCATGTTTCTTTAGCTGGCAGAAGGCATAAGCAAACAACCTTCCTGTGCTGCATAAGTACACACCCTAGCCTCGTGCTTGAGGCATCACAATACACTTTGAACCCGTCGGTCCCCTCAGGAATAGTCAAAATGGGCGCTGACGTTAGTATGTACTTCAGTGTTTGGTAGGAACGCTCACATCATCAGTCCATACAAGCTGAGCATCCTTCTTCATCAGATTTTTCATCGGTTTGGCCACCTGAAGATTCCTGAACGAACCTCCTATATAGCCGGCCAAACCCAAGAAACTGGATATCTGTCACCCTCTTCGGCCTTGGCACTCTTAACCGCCTCTATTTTCGTAGGGTCGACTGATTTGTAACGCCCCTAAATTACTAACCATAATGATAATAAACTTGCTCAGATTAATAAAGCGGAAGCATAAGTCTTATAGGACGTTACCGCCACACTCACAACCATGTGAATGCTTAGGCTTAACTTACAACCAAACTAACCTTGTATTACATAGGTTATAGAACAACCTAATACATTAGTCTAGAAACCAAGAGAGAATAAAATGATGGTCTTCTAGCCCCAAAAGCCCACACTCTCGAATGTCTCCACAACTAAGGAGAAGCTTCTTCTTCATTTCCTGCATCTGTGGTCATTCATACAATCACAAAGAAAAGACCACATGGCATAAAGCCAAAAATCAGCAAAGCTGAGTAAAATCAAAGCTACCATCAGAAATAACTTAGTAAAGTACTTGATGGTATATACACAAACTTTGCTCAACCAAGAGTTCAAGCATTAACAATAAGGCATCCAAACCTGCACAAGTACATGTTAATCAATTCACATATTTTCCTTGTCATCAATTTCTCCATTCCACACAAATCAGTTCAAGGGACGAATCCCGATCATTGAGGCGATCCAACCTTTCCCAAACGCACTCCAGGCCCTAAAAGATGTGCACACCCCCTATAGTACCTTTAAACTATAGTGTAGGAAACCATGAAGCATCTCATGGAGCCCAAGGCATACCATGAGTCCAATAATTCATAAGAAGGCAGTTACTGCTCAAGTTCCACATATGGCCATATATCTCAACAATCCATTCCAATGAGTTACTCATTGAATCCTCATTAATCAGAATATAACAATTTAAAGTATAACAAGAATAAACAGTCAAGTCACTTAACAAAGCCCATTTCATAATTTCAAACACAAGGGACATAACAATAATCAAACAGCACTTAAGAAAGGCTATGATCACATAATCTTACATGGCACCTTTGGCCAGCATACAGCATCAAATATCTCAGCTTAACAATTCAAACAACCATAAATCATACCTTAAGACCAAGTCTTGATCAAACAAACAAATCATATCCATTTCAGTTCTATTATTAACTATCTCATCTAGATTAGCTTAAGACATAATTTAACTATAGATTACAACCTGAATCAAACCATAATTGGTTCCTAACATTTTCGGTCACAATATTAACCAGATTAACTTAGGAGTTAATCCAACCATAAACAACCTTCTAAGACAGTACATATAAGTTCCTAACATATTAGACTTTAAGACTTAGTTTAAACTATCATCTTCATCCTAAAATCATGCTATACATCTCTTTAATAGTTCATGGCCAATTCTGCCATAATAGGTTACTAATGACCAGAACATCAACAATCATGTTTTTAGCCCTAGGACACATCTAGTTTACACTAATTAACTTCCAACTGAAAGCGGTTGTACTAGACATCTAATTCACCAGATTAGCTCTTCTAGTAATCACCCTTACATCTTAAACAAATTCTATACTTTCACCTATGTTACTCGGCCATAAATCAGATAGGTTCTAGGTTAGTTAAGCACCTAAAACACTTGATTAATGCTCTAGAATTCCACCCACAAATCTGGTGATTAAACAAAACTCTTTAAGACACCATTTATCCTAGATTATACAACACACCATATTAGACTAAAGATCATCCAGAACAATCATAATTACCTCTAGGTTATTCCCACTTACTAAACAGCAGCAAAACACCATAAACAAGCTCTTAAGCAATCAGTAATCAAAGGTAGGTTGTAAACACATCCTTTTCTTCCTTAAAACACTTTTCTAACTCTTCTAGCTTTAGGCTAATAAATACCTACGAATTTTAATTAGATAATATAGGGGTAATACTCCTGTACAACATACAGATTTATTAAGGGATGGTAACCATGAAGTTACCTTGCAGATTGCTGAAGAAAACCTTCCTTAAATCCTTGGAAAGCTTGCTAGAAGTTAGAACACCCTAAGACAGCCTTTAAGCTCCTAGAATGGACATGGAAATGGAGTGAGTTCCCTTGGTTTCTCCTCTGGTTTTCGGTTGAGAATAGACTAGGAAAGGATGAAGAACACAACCAGAACGTCCTTACCTCTAAGATTGGAAGAAGATGAAGATAGTAGCTCTCCTCCTTCTCTTTGCTCTCGGCCAGGTGGTGGTGGTAAGCTTTCCTCTCTTTCTTTTCTCTTCTAAACGTGCTAAATGGCTGAATAGAGGTGGGGGACGGTTATATAAGCAAGGAGGACGGTTTAGGTTGCTTAAGGTGAAGGAAAAGTGTGTGTGGCTGATTTCTAAGCCATGTCACATCTCCAATGGGATGTTGCCACCTCCTACCAGCCTACTTAGGTGTCAAGCTCCTATTGGTTATGGTATGTGTCAAGTGTTTAAGTAGGTGCCAACTCATCATGCCACCTCGTGCTTAAAGACGTCCTACTTGCCTACTAGCTTGGTCGTGCTTAAGACGTCCTACTAGCTTGCTGACCTACTTGCTTACTAGCTTGATGAGTCACCTACTTGCTTACTAGCTTGATGAGTCACCTACTTGCTTGCTAGCTTGATGAGTCACCTACTTGCTTGCTAGCTTGCCCAAGCAGCTGCATCACCTACTTGTGTGTTTACTACATAAGCTAGCTGCTGCATCACCTACTAACTTGGTTGTCACAATGTTATTGGAGCATTCTAGCTAGCTACTTTTAAAACAATACAAGAAGTGCTATTAAGGACTTTTCTGGTCCAAATGTGTACTTATGCCAATATTAGGATTTAAATGCTTAATAGCTCATTAAGACCTAATTAGCAAAGTAAATCATCCTTTAGAAACTTTGGGTATTTCATTCACTCCCCCTTAAGAAAAGCTTCGACCCCGAAGCTCCAACTATTCCCAAGATCATTCATACATTAAAACTATAACGCAACTAATAAACATTAAGTATTCACACCAAGTAATCAAGCATAAACAGAAGAACATTCATGAAAAAGGGTCTTAACATATTCATACCAAAGATATCAAGAATAAGAGTATCGAAGTCACTCCCCCTAAATTTTAAGTTACGACCTCGTAACTATAAATGTTACCTAGGATTCATCAAAAAGTTCTGGGTATCTTGTTCTCATAAAATCCTCTGTTTCCCAGGTTGCTTCCTCAATTTTATGGTTGGTCCAAAGGACTTTCACCATTTTCGTAGTCTTAGACCGTGTCTCTCTGACCTTTGTGTCCAATATTTGTATTGGAACCTCCTCATATGACAAAGATGGGTCAATCTGAACTTTTTCAGGTTGGATGACATGAGATGGATCGTGTATGTACTTCTTCAACTGAGAAACATGGAAAACATTGTGTACCTTGTCTAATTCTGTTGGTAATGCTAATCGGTATGCCAAAGTTCCCACTCGTTCTAAAATTTCATATGGGCCAATGTATTTAGGGCTAAGCTTTCCTTTCTTCCCAAATCTCATGACTCCCTTGGTTGGAGATACCTTCAAGAATACTTTCTCTCCCGCTGTAAATTCCAGAAACTTTCTCTTTTTATCAGCATAGGACTTTTGTCGATCCTGTGCAGCTTTCATCCTTTGTTGGATGAGTTTCACTTGCTGAATCATGTTTTCAATCATTTCTGGTCCTAACAAAACCGTTTCTGAGATGTCATCCCAACATAGTGGAGTTCTACACTTTCTTCCATATAAAGCTTCATATGGAGCCATTCCAATGCTACTATGGTAACTGTTGTTGTATGAAAATTCTATCAAATGGAGATGATCAGTCCACGTACCTTGGTAGTCCATAATACAAGCTCTCAACATATCTTCTAATGTTTGAATTGTTCTTTCTGTTTGTCCATCTGTTGCGGGGTGAAAGGCAGTACTGAACTTTAACTGAGAACCCATAGCTTTTTGAAAGCTCTGCCAGAAACGACTTTGAAACCTAGAATCCCTATCAGATACAATACTTGTAGGAACTCCATGATATCTAAACATTTCCTTGATGTAAGTAGCAACTAACTTATCCATTGTCCAATATCTCGCATTGGTATAAATCTGGCTGTTTTGGTGAGTCGATCCACAACAACCCAAATTTGATTCATTCCTGACCTAGTTAAAGGTAGTCCCACTATAAAATCCATAGATATGGAATCCCATTTCCAAGCTGGTACTTCCAATGGTTGCACTAAGCCTCCTGGTCGACTATGCTCAAACTTTACTTTCTGGCAAGTTAAACATCTAGCTACAAACTCAGCAACTTCACGTTTCATTCCTGGCCACCAAAACTGTTTCTTTAAATCCTTATACAACTTATTACCTCCTGGATGTATGGAGTAGGGTGATTGATGGGCTTCTTGCATCAACTTCTTCTTAATCTCCCCACAGCTCTTAGGAATGCACCACCGACCTTTGAACCTTAACTTCCATCTTTATGGATCTTAAAATCTGTAGCTTTCCCTTCTATAATTTTCCTCTTGATTTGTTCAAGTTTCTCATCCCCTGATTGGTCTTTCCGGATCTCTTCGAATATATCCAGAGAAATGGACATTTGGTGTAGACTACTTGATTGTGCTTCTCCACTAACTACTAACTCCATGTCAAGCCTACGAATATCTTCATACAACTTATCTGGGAGGATCCACATGGCTGCTGTTGAATGACTTCTTTTTGCTTAAAGCATCAGCTACAAGGTTTGCCCTGCCTTCGTGGTATTGAATATCCAGATCATAATCTTTGACAAACTCTAACCATCTTCTCTGCCTCATATTCAGCTCCTTTTGAGTGAATATATATTTTAAGCTCTTATGGTCGGTGAAGATTTTGCAAGTGACTCCATATAAATAATGTCTCCAGATTTTCAGAGCAAATACTACTGCTGCAAGCTCAAGGTCATGAGTGGGGTAATTTTCTTCATGTTTCTTCAATTGCCTAGAAGCATAGGCTATCACTCTCCTATTTTGCATTAGAACACAACCCAGACCAAACTTCGAGGCATCACAGTAGACCTCCAGGCCATCCACTCCTTCTGGTAATGTTAACACTGGAGCAGTAGTTAATCTAGTCTTTAGTTGCTGGAATGACTGCTCACATTGGTCACTCCACTCAAATCCAACAGATTTCTTCATCAAATTCGTCAATGGCCTAGCAATTTTGGAGAAATCCTTGACAAATCTCCTATAATAGCCCGCAAGCCCCAGAAAACTTCTAACCTCTGTAACATTGGTAGGACGAGGCCATTCCTTAACAGCTTCAATCTTTGAAGGATCTACAGCTATACCTTCACTTGAGATGATATGGCCAAGAAAGCCACTTCTTTCAACCAAAAATCACATTTAGACAGCTTTGCATATAACTTATGCACTTGTAGTAATTCTAACACCTTTCTTAAATGTTCGGCATGATCTTCCTGGTTCTTGGAGTAAATCAAGATATCATCAATAAACACCACAACAAAACTATCCAAATATTGATTGAAGACCCGGTTCATCAGATCCATAAACACCGCAGGAGCATTAGTTAGGCCAAACGGCATTACCGTAAATTCATAATGGCCATACCTCGTTCGAAATGCTGTCTTTGGAATATCTTGTTCAGCTACCCTTATCTGGTGGTAGCCTGATCTTAAATCAATTTGGAGAACACACTAGCTCCCTTCAATTGATCAAACAAATCATCAATTCGAGGTAGTGGATACTTATTCTTAATGGTTACTTTGTTTAGTTCCCTGTAGTCAATGCAGAGTCGAAGGCCCCCATCCTTCTTCTTTACAAACAAAACTGGAGCACCCCAGGGTGATACACTAGGTTTTATATACCCTTTCTCCAATAACTCCTCTAACTGAGCTTTTAATTCCTTCATCTCCACTGGTGCCATTCGATAAGGTGCTTTTGCTATTGGTCCGGTTCCTGGCACTAAGTCAATGCAAAATTCAACTTCTCTTTTGGGTGGCATTCCAGGAATCTCTTCTGGGAACACATCTGGGTACTCAGCAACAATAGGAATTTCAGAAAGCTGATTTCTCTTTTCATTTAGATCTCGTACATAACAAAATACACTTGTTTTCCTTTTCTTACTTCTGCTGCCATGGAGATGGCAGAAATGATCTTCACCTTTGGCTGCCTTACTATCTTCCTGTATGATACCCGTTGCCCTGAAGGACTCTTTAACAAAATCCGCTGTTCGTAACAATCTAACCGCCCTTTGTACCGTTGCAGCCAATCCATCCCCAATATAATATCAAATTCCAAGCCTTCAAATACTACCAAGTCAGCTGGGAAACCTACTCCTTTAACAAGAATATTCACGTTCTCTATAATCTCAGAGCATTTTATCTTTTCCCCCGATGGTATTGTCACACAAATATTCACACAAGAAATACTGGACAACTTCAATTTCCTCATGAAAGCAGTAGAAGCAAAAGAGTATGTGGCACCGGAGTCGAATAAAACATGTGCTTCTAATCCATGAACAGGGAAAATACCTGTAATGACATTTCCTTGAGCTCTAGCCTCTGATTCATTCATCACATTCAGGGCTCCAGACTTCTTGTACTTGTTCTCATTCTTTTCAGCCCCTTTACTGCTACTTTGTCCACCACCAACTCCAGAAGCTGCTTTAAAGGTATTAGAGTTTGTCTGGCTAACCGGTGGCATTCCTTTCCTGAAGCTTCTTGACTCAGGGTTTCGGAAACATTCATAGGCCCGATGCCCCAGCTTTCCACAGTGGTTACAAGTCACGAACCTCCCTTCACAATCTTTTCCAGGATGATTCTTCTGACATCTCCTACAGTTATAAGTTCTTCCACTTGGTGCTGTGGAAGATGTCTCCTTACCCTTGCTCTGGATACCTCCACTGAATCTTGTCTTTTGATTGAGATTGGGCTTCTTTACATCCGACCCCTCAGCTGGTCCACCAAAGGGCCTCTTTTTCTTCCCTTCATGGAACTCCCTTCTTTCATGCTGTACCATCTCAATGCTGGCAGCCTTCTCATAAGCTTCTTGTAATGTTTCATAAGTTGATCCCGCCATGAACTCCCGAATTCGAAAATTCAGCCCAAGTCTAAATTTTCTTGCCTTAGATTCTTCATCAGGGACTAGGTTTGGAGCGAACCTAGCTAGTTCCAGAAATCTGGTCCGGTACTCAGCTACCGACATAGATCGTTGTTGCAGGTTTAGAAATTCTTGTTGCTTCTTCTCTTTTAGATGATCCGGGTAAAAGCGAGTCCTCATCAATGTTTTCAATTCCATCCATCCAAAACCAGGTTGTTGAAGACAGCCCTCTTTTACAGCTCCCCACCATAGGTCTGCTTCATCTTTGAAGTAATAGGCAGCACATCCTACCTTTCTATCTTCGGGGCAGCCCACTGCCTCAAAGACTTTATCAAATTCTCGTAGCCATCCCTCTAGAATCTGAGGATCTTCCTGCCCATGGAAACTCTCAGGTTTTATCGCAGTTATCTGACGCATAACATTATTCCTGTTTGCTTCTAGCTGTGCCATTGCTGCAGCCATTGCTTGAGCCATCTCTTGGATATTAGCTGCCATCTAATCTTGGCAACAAAGGTTACTAACACATACACATTCCCTCAAACATTAATAACAATCAAGCAGATAAGAGTATTATACTCCATATTTCCTGCGGTTATTAACACAATAGGAGCAAACACGTGCCTTACTCTCACAGCCCATATCCCATCCTATTTCATTTTTAAATCCTTTCACGAGCAACCATGCTCTGATACCACTTTGTAACGCCCCTAAATTACTAACCATAATATGATAATAAACTTGCTCAGATTAATAAAGCGGAAGCATAAGTCTTATAGGACGTTACCGCCACACTCACAACCATGTGAATGCTTAGGCTTAACTTACAACCAAACTAACCTTGTATTACATAGGTTATAGAACAACCTAATACATTAGTCTAGAAACCAAGAGAGAATAAAATGATGGTCTTCTAGCCCCAAAAGCCCACACTCTCGAATGTCTCCACAACTAAGGAGAAGCTTCTTCATTTCCTGCATCTGTGGTCATTCATACAATCACAAAGAAAAGACCACAGGGCATAAAGCCAAAAATCAGCAAAGCTGAGTAAAATCAAAGCTACCATCAGAAAATAACTTAGTAAAGTACTTGATGGTATATACACAAACTTTGCTCAACCAAGAGTTCAAGCATTAACAATAAGGCATCCAAACCTGCACAAGTACATGTTAATCAATTCACATATTTTCCTTGTCATCAATTTCTCCATTCCACACAAATCAGTTCAAGGGACGAATCCCGATCATTGAGGCGATCCAACCTTTCCCAAACGCACTCCAGGCCCTAAAAGATGTGCACACCCCCTATAGTACCTTTAAACTATAGTGTAGGAAACCATGAAGCATCTCATGGAGCCCAAGGCATACCATGAGTCCAATAATTCATAAGAAGGCAGTTACTGCTCAAGTTCCACATATGGCCATATATCTCAACAATCCATTCCAATGAGTTACTCATTGAATCCTCATTAATCAGAATATAACAATTTAAAGTATAACAAGAATCAACAGTCAAGTCACTTAACAAAGCCCATTTCATAATTTCAAACACAAGGGACATAACAATAATCAAACAGCACTTAAGGAAAGGCTATGATCACATAATCTTACATGGCACCTTCGGCCAGATCATACAGCATCAAATATCTCAGCTTAACAATTCAAACAACCATAAATCATACCTTAAGACAAGTCTTGATCAAACAAACAAATCATATCCATTTCAGTTCTATTATTAACTATCTCATCTAGATAGCTTAAGACATAATTTAACTATAGATTACAACCTGAATCAAACCATAATTGGTTCCTAACATTTTCGGTCATAACACAATATTAACCAGATTAGCTTAGGAGTTAATCCAACCATAAACAACCTTCTAAGACAGTACATATAAGTTCCTAACATATTAGACTTTAAGACCTTAGTTTAAACTATCATTCATCCTAAAATCATGCTATACATCTCTTTAATAGTTCATGGCCAATTCTGCCATAATAGGTTACTAATGACCAGAACAATCAACAATCATGTTTTTAGCCCTAGGACACATCTAGTTTACACTAATTAACTTCCAACTGAAAGCGGTTGTACTAGACATCTAATTCACCAGATTAGCTCTTCTAGTAATCACACTTAACACTTAAAAATTCTATACTTTCACCTATGTTACTCGGCCATAAAATCAGATAGGTTCTAGTTAGTTAAGCACCTAAAACACTTGATTAATGCTCTAGAATTCCACCCACAAATCTGGTGATTAAACAAAACTCTTTAAGACACCATTTATCCTAGATTATAACAACACCAGATTAGACTAAAGATCATCCAGAACAATCATAATTACCTCTAGGTTATTCCCACTTACTAAACAGCAGCAAAACACCATAAACAAGCTCTTAAGCAATCAGTAATCAAAGGTAGGTTGTAAACACATCCTTTTCTTCCTTAAAACACTTTTCTAACTCTTCTAGCTTTAGGCTAATAAATACCTACGAATTTTAATTAGATAATATAGGGGTAATACTCCTAAAACATACAGATTTATTAAGGGATGGTAACCATGAAGTTACCTTGCAGATTGCTGAAGAAAACCTTCCTTAAATCCTTGGAAAGCTTGCTAGAAGTTAGAACACCCTAAGACAGCTTTAAGCTCCTAGAATGGACATGGAAATGGAGTGAGTTCCCTTGGTTTCTCCTCTGGTTTTCGGTTGAGAATAGACTAGGAAAGGATGAAGAACACAACCAGAACGTCCTTACCTCTAGATTGGAAGAAGATGAAGATAGTAGCTCTCCTCCTTCTCTTTGCTCTCGGCCAGGTGGTGGTGGTAAGCTTTCCTCTCTTTCTTTTCTCTTCTAACGTGCTAAATGGCTGAATAGAGGTGGGGGACGGTTTATATAAGCAAGGAGGACGGTTTAGGTTGCTTAAGGTGAAGGAAAGTGTGTGGCTGATTTCTAAGCCATGTCACTCCAATGGGATGTTGCCACCTCCTACCAGCCTACTTAGGTGTCAAGCTCCTATTGGTTATGGTATGTGTCAAGTGTTTAAGTAGGTGCCAACTCATCATGCCACCTCGTGCTTAAAGACGTCCTACTTGCCTACTAGCTTGGTCGTGCTTAAGACGTCCTACTAGCTTGCTGAGTCCTACTTGCTTACTAGCTTGATGAGTCACCTACTTGCTTACTAGCTTGATGAGTCACCTACTTGCTTGCTAGCTTGATGAGTCACCTACTTGCTTGCTAGCTTGCCCAAGCAGCTGCATCACCTACTTGTGTGTTTACTACATAAGCTAGCTGCTGCATCACCTAACTTGGTTGTCACAATGTTATTGGAGCATTCTAGCTAGCTACTTTTAAAACAATACAAGAAGTGCTATTAAGGACTTTTCTGGTCCAAATGTGTACTTATGCCAATATTAGGATTTAAATATGCTTAATAGCTCATTAAGACCTAATTAGCAAAGTAAATCATCCTTTAGAAACTTTGGGTATTTCAGATATACCACTCGTTGAAATGATATGCTCAAGGGAGGCCACTCTATCCAGCCAAAACTCACACTTCGAGAGCTTGGCATAGAGCTGGTTCTCCCTCATGATCTTCAATACTCGTTTGAGATGAGCCTCATGCTCCTCCTTAGTCTTAGAATAGACTAGGATATCGTCGATGAAGACTACCACTGAAGTGTCGAGCTGCTCTCTAAACAGATGGTTCATCAAGTCCATAAATATGGCTTGGGTGTTCGACAATCCGAATGGCATCACAGTAAACTTCAAATGCCCATAACGTGTCCAGAAGGCAGTCTTTTCGATGTCCCCTTCTGCTATCCGTATCTGGTGGTAACCTGATCTGAGATCTATCTTTGAGAACATAGTAGCCCCTCTCAGCTGGTCAAATAGGTCGTCAATCCGTGGTAGAGGGTACTTGTTCTTCACGGATACCGTATTCAACTCGTAGTAGTCAATGCAGAGTCGCATGCTCCCATCCCTCTCCTTCACAAACAGTACTGACGCTCCCCATGGAGACACACTCGGTCTAATAGATACCTTGTCGAGTAGATCCTCTAACTGGATCTTCAACTCTCTCATCTCGGCAGGAGCCATCCGGTAGTGCGCCTTAGCAATAGGCCTCGTACCCGGTTCAAGGTCGATGATGAACTCCACCTCTCGCACAGGCGGCATGCCTGGTAGTTCCTCAAGGAACAAATCGGGGAAGTCATACACTATGGGATGTCTAACTCCATCTGCTCACTGTGCCTCGTGTCCTCAACATAACACATGTAGGCTGTATGACCCTTCCTCACCTCTTTCATCAACACCATGGCCGAAACAATCTTGATGGAGGGCTCCTTTGGTACAATGCGGTAGGAGACTGTCTTGCCACTCGGACTCCTGAGCAACAATCTGTGCTCGGCACAATGCTGCCTGCCCTTGTGCTTCTACATCCAATCCATACCGATGATGACGTTGAAGCCCAACCATCTAAACTCTACTAAATCAATGGGGAAGCTCTCGTCCCGTATCATGATCTGTAGTCCGGTGTAGCATCCCGTGCATCGCACTCTTTCCTTGGAAGGCAGGGTGACTGAAAAGTCTGAGAGGTGCTCCGGGGTCAATCCCAACTTCTTCGTAAAAAAGAAATACGAAGGAGTGAAAAGCCCCTGAATCAAACAATACCGATGCCACAATGCCATTAACAGGGAAGGTGTTGAAGACTTGGTTTTACAGATGATTGCCTTCTCAGTGAAAATTGCATTGCAGAGTTACTAGCCCTCCAGATCTTTCATTCCGAGTAGCGCTAACAGATACTCCCACTTCCACCACCAATCAATACTTGGCGCTCACGGACATTCTGAACCCGTCGACTCTGAGAATTAAGGAGACGTGAAAGACACACTCTATAGAGATCGTGGAGACGCAAGACCACTCCTATATTTGTGCATTCAATCCAAACATCACTCCACGACCAGTCTCCGATATTTTAGCCTTGCTCTAATCTGTATTTAAACACACATTTGTAAAGAGAGAAGTACGCATCCGAGCTTAAGCCTTAGAAGAGAGAAGAAGATTTTTTTGAGAGATACAACATTTACGAGTGATCTTAGTGTGACTTTGTCACTTTAGCTTAGGTATTTATTACCTATAGAGCATATAAAACACTCCCTTTATTCCTTATTTTACATTGATATACGTCTAGAGTAGAGCGAGTGTTGGATGAGACAGAATACCTCTGTCGAATCCTAAGATAGGAAGCTAGGTTGTAATTCACATTGAAGTTCAATATAAGCTAAATCCTGTCTTGTTAAGTTTATATAAAAGCTTCTACGTTATCATCTTTTACAAATACTTGTCTTCAAGTAGGGTTGGTCTGAGACTAACACCTCAGACCTACTCAGTCAGCACCCCGATCCTATTAGAAGGTACCTGTGATTTATTACTTAATTTTAGAATCACATTAAAATTGCCTTAATTAGCTATCTCGGATGTCACGATTGTTACCTGTAATGACATTCCCGAACTCCTTGGCCTGTGCCATATTGAGTATATTCAAGGTACCTCCCTTCTGGGGTTCACGGCCTGAATTATAGCATTCGTATGAGAATAAGATCGAAAATATGCTTAAAGTACTTCAAAACGCCACTTTATTAATCCATCAAGCATTACATTATCCTTTCATACATGGCTTACAGCATTACATCATTACATCAAAACTCTCTAAAAGTCAAATTTAAACGCCCCGGTCGGATGTGGGTAGCATTAACTAAAGCTGGTGGTGCGGTGTCAACTTGATCCGCTTGATCCCGTGGTATACTAACCTCGAATCCCCACCGAATATCAACACATCCCCGGACTTCAAGACTAGCTTGCTAGCTAAGTCCATTCTCTTATGGTCTCCATACAAGAATTCTGCCTCATGGAGAACGACATTACTGCGATCCCCATAGTGATTGACTCAGGCGTCTCATCCCGGTCCTAGTGTAATCACAGTCGTCCCCCCTTTCTCATAGAAGTTCACAATGCATATGTCGGAATCAATGTCGGGTATTGGGTCATCCTCAAGCTGCTGCGTGGTTTCCACCGCCTCCCTCACTAAAGTCTTGAAACTTGGGCATCCTAGGCACTTGCGCGCCATTTATCTTTCTTATCTCATGGTACGTCCTAGTTTATGGGTCCCAATCTCTATCTAAGCACATCATGTGTAACTTTATCTACGATCCACTAGTGTACCTCGGAATGTAAAACCCTCCTAAACCTCTACCTAAGGCTCTACACTTATCTATGATCGCTTGTTCATCAAGGGTCAAGAATTCCTTCAGTAGTATCATGCCCGCTTGAATGACTTGGCTCTTCACGCCTGGAAACTCCCATCTTTCGCCTACGGGCTTAGGTGATCTAGGTCTTGAAGGTAAGGGGTAGCAGATATCGAAACTACCTAATATGTGAAAGGTCTCCTAAGGTAAGCATCTAGCTAAGTATCACTTTAACACATAGATCATGGTCTTAAAAGCATTTAACATTCAATAATGCATTTCATGCTATCACATTCGGGTTTCAGGATTACCTGTGGCACGCTGGGCACTAGCCTCAGCGCTTGGAGCTCCCGTTGAGTTCAGAGACCCCTGACCCTGGGCGACTCCTTCCCCTTCCGAGCTTTAGTGTCAGCTGAGGTCTGCCCCACATAATCGGCTCGGGGTGCCCCGGATCCTCCAGCTGAGGTCTTCGGTATGGCACTGGAAGGCTGGTAGCTCCGACTCTCTAGGTTGGCATAGCACTCAAACTCCCTATGGCCCTCCTTCTTGTCGAAGCAGCACTCCACCTTCCAGCCGTTGCAGTCAACGCCGGGATGATCCTTCCCAAAACGCTTGCAGTAGAAGTGACGCTGGGGTCGAGTGGTGTCTAATTACTACATAGTCTTAGATTAGTCAAGGATGTGACAAAAGGTTCAAATTACAACTCAAAAGGAGATGGGGGTATTTTTACCCTTAGGAGGTTCATATTTTAGAGGCTGGGCATCGATTAGTGGGCCGGCCAACCGTGGGACGGGCTCTTTCCCCTTCTGTCCCTGGAAGCTCTGCTGCACCTGCTACCCCTTCTTCTTGCTGAAGAATTTCCTGTTAAACTTTAGGGGTCAACACTTATATGATCAATTAAGCAAGGTTAAAGAATTTAAAATGGGGTAAGTTCTTACTTCCCCTTCTTGTAGCCATCGCCTCGAGATGGTCCCCCATCCTCAGACTCTCTCTCAGGGTTCTTCCTCTTCTTCTTCCCCAGAGTCTCATCCCGAGTCTGAAGCATAAGCTCAGTCCTCGAGGCCGCATCGTAGCACTCCTGAAATCTCATAGATGAGTCTTCAAGCAATAATGGTAACTTAAGCAACAAGGTATTAAGGCATTCATTCTTATACCTGAATGGTGGTGTAGAGTGTGGCACCTATGGCAGTCTGGATGCGAAAGAGTAGTCCACCTCTGAAATTCTCGACCTTCACTATCTCGTAGTAGTCAACTCCAGGGATAAAGTCCAGCAGACCGATGAATCTCACATAGTACTTATCAACGGTCAGACCTCCCTGAGACAAGGTCTCGAACTCACGGTGCTTCTTCTGCTTCAAGTGCGCCGGGTAATACTTCCCCCTCAGCAACTCCACGAACACTACCCATGTGAAGTCAGGGGTGGCCAGATGATGGTCCTTGACTAATCGCCACCAAGTGCTCACTGCATCCTTTAGGTGCAAAGCAGTAATCCCAATCCGCTGATCGGTAGGTACACGCAGCGCCTCAAAGGCCTTCTCATGCTCTACAATAAAACGCTGCAAGGCTGTGGGATCCGGCTCCCCAGCATAAGTCGGTGCACGTGTCTCGGAGACGAACTTCAGCTAGTTCATCTCCCTGGCTGTGGCCGGTGGGCCACCGTAGGTAAAGCTACTCTCTGTGCCCCCAGATAGGCAAGTACAGCTGCTACAGTATCAGCCACGCCTGCAACAGCGGGGCCATCACAACCCCTAGATTCGCTCCGCGGCCCTCTACCTCGTCTTGACATCTGTAAGATGTAAGTTGTATCACTACTCGGTAATATACCGTATTGCAATCAATGGATATTGAAATGCCATCAAGGCTAATACTCGCATGCATTAAGCATTGCTAAGATGTTTTTGTCTCGTACCTCACAAACGTTCCCGTATTCCCTAAAGTCCTATGCTCACTGTCTTAATCCTAATATCTCGTCATCAGAGCGGTACTCTGCTCTAATACCACTTTTTGTAACACCCCTCTCCGTAACCCGTATTAATTAACACTCGTAGCATACACTAGCACAAAAATGACCTATTTCAGCGCCCCTATCTCGGCGGTTGTTACTAGGAACCACCGAGATAGGTCCTCCGTAATTTTTTGAATTAAAAAAATAACATCTATTTCGGCGGTTCCTAGTCACAACCGCCGAAATAGATATATTTGTATCTATTCGGCGGTTGTGACTAGGAACCGCGAAATAGATGTTATTTTTTTATTTTAAATAAATACGGAGGACCTATTTCGGCGGTCCCTAGTAACAACCGCCGAAATAGGTCACTTAATAAACAACCCCACCCGCCCCGACACAGTTACACTGTTACAACCTAACCCTCACCGCTCTTCTCTTTAACCAGTGATTTTGCTCCGAAATTGACAGCCACCACACACCACCGCTCCGACGTCGTCGTCCTCCTCCCCCTTCGCCGTCGTCGCCGCCGTCGTCGCCGGTCATGCGTGGTTGTCATCGGAAGTTGTTGCTTCAACAACAACAACAGCTCGGTAATAACAAACACCAAATCGGTTTTGACTAAAAATTACAATGTGTTGTTAAAATGATATATTTGTGTCACATTATGAGTGGGATGCTGATATTTATTGTGTGTGTCAAATCTTGAAAGATTTGGTTGTTAAACTAATCAAATTATGTATGAACACAAGGTTTTGATGAAATGGAATGAATATTATTTTACTGTTTTTTGCCCTTCTTTTAGTATAGTTAGGTTAGCTTATTTGGGCTAGATTTATTATGCTTATATCTATATGGTGAAACAATGTTTGAGCATTATTGGGTGCTTATAATTATAAGCAAATTAAATAAACATTGTAAGCTATATAGTGTTGCGCCCTCAATTGATACTATTTTGCGTCTACGTTGACTCTGTAGAGATTGGTACTGCTACACGTCTCGCACGCCCGATTGAAGAGGGGCTGAAAACAATTCCTTTAGGAACCGGTAATATATGTTAACTTTCTCTTCATTCTCTTCACTCACTGTAAATTTACAACCTAACTACAATAAGGAATAAATTTGGTATATATTAGTTTGGTTTATGATGGAAATTTGTGGTTGTTTAATGATTGGTGAATGCTTAATAATAAGCATGGTTGTGTCTTTGTAGAGGGAATCACTAAATGGGTTCACCGGATTGAAGTCTACGGGGCTGAATACATTTCATTTGTGAACCTATATACCAACTATTCTTCATCTTTTAGCTCATTATATATAATTTTACAACGTAATTACAAACAATTAACATACGTAAACTAATGAGTTTCTATTCTATCTATAGAGAAGTGGTTACGAAACTCCTCAGTCATTGTACGGCAGATTGAAAGTGGAGTGGAAGAACCATTAATATAATATAACTTATATTTTTCTCTTTTATACTTTGTATTTGATTTCCACAAATTATTGAAATTTGGTTTGATGAATAGATTTGGTATTAGTTTGATTTGTGACGGAAATTTGTGTTGTTGAATGATTGGTGAATGCTTAATAATAAGCATGGGATAGGTAAAATTATGCAAAGGTCATGCCGTTTTTTTAACAAAATCTCTTTGTAATGTTGTATTTTGTCTTAATATAACAATTTTTTTTATTATCAGGTCTCACTATATGAAATACCCCAAACCTTGGTATGTTGTGTAAATGTTAAACTATGGTATTTAAAGGCTAAAAAGTGCCTTAGAAACATAAATGAACCATTTAAACCATGGTAAAACACAATAAAACACTAAGACACGGTTTGAGCAAAAACATGCTCTAAGCTTGGAGTGAACTTGGCTAGGACCCAAAGAGCCTACCAAGACTTGATAATATTTAATTATGACTTTATAAGGCTAATTAAGTCCTTAGGAAACTTTGGTAGACAATGAAACCAAACAAAACACAAATAAATACCTTAAGGTTAATATGGGCTAAAATGTGCTCTAAACTTGGGAGAAATGTGTATAAGACCTAATGGTCATACCTATGCCTTATTTATATGTTAATGAACATATTAAATCAACTTACCAAAGAAAACCAAGCTTGAAAACAAGTTAAAACGCAAAAAGTGCTTTAAGGAGTCTTAAAGCACGTTTTTGAAAAATTGTCTTGTAAATGAGTTTTGAATGGCTAAATGTCCATCATTACTCTTTAATTAACATGTGTACTATATAGTATCACATTTGGGTGGCTATATCAATGGGAAATCAAAAATTTCACTTCTATGTGCCTTGTTTTTGTGAATAGTAACCTTAATAAGCTAGTTTGTAACATATAATGTTATAAGTGAGACAATTGATTAATAAAGTCTAAAATACCCCTAGGTACTATTGGGGGCCGGTTTTTAAGGTGTGGTGACTCACCACCCTTGTTAATTTACTAAGAAAAGAAAGAATGACTAATTAAGGTACTATTTGCTTTAAAAGAACAAATATCTTCAAAAAGTAAAGGTTATCTTCATTCTCTCATTCCTTTCTTCATTTCCCACGATGGCCATCTTCTTCCTCCTCTCTCCATCGGTTTCCAACAGAACCATGTCATTCTTCATCCTTCTTCACTTGTAACTTATGACTCCATGCTCCGAATTTAATTCCGAGACTACCGTTCTCTTAGTTGGAGCAAGCTCTACAACATTGTCTTTTCAAATCATCAAAACCACCATTTTGGTGCCAAGGAGAACTTCCATGGAAGGAGCTTGAGCTAATATTTTTATGCCTTGTTGATCACCTTTGCTTCAAGGTAAGGAAAAACCAAAGAAAACTCCATTTCCTTCATTTTTGGTGTTGACCAAAAATGCACCTTGTAATGGTGTCTTCTCTTGTCTTGTTTTAGCTTCATTTAAATCTTCCAAGGGCTAGGAGGAGTCCTCACTTGATACTCATTCAAGCTCTCTTTCCATTCAAAGGTAAAACAATTACCTTGATGTGTTAAAACAATATATGTAATTAGGGTTTACAATGAGATGAAGCTTAAAGCTTATATACTCATTATGATGTTTGTATATTGTTAAGTAGTTGACAAGGAGTGAAATGCCTTACCGGTTTTAAGAGGAAACAAGAAAGAAGTTTGAGTGGAGAAGAGGTAAATATGCTATCTCAATGTGGTTTAATGCCTTAGGAGAAATGAGCTTGTTATGCTTGTTAAAACTACCTAAAGAGCAAATGGTGAATGACTTAGTAAGGTGTTCTCAAGGAGATTAGTAAAGGAACATATGTCTTGGTGGGTGTAATTGCAGGTCAAAGGCTTATGTATTGTGGAAATTCAGTGTTTAAGGATTATGCAATTTAAGGGCCTAAGAGCCATGTTATTTAAGGGCCTAAGTGCCAAGCAAGTTTAGTTATGCACTATATTGTGATGTAGTGTAAATTTGGTGAAGTTTTGTGAGTGATAGTGTTCTTGATGGAATTGGATGTTCTTGAGTGTTTAATGGTGAAAACTATGAGTTTTGGAATGATGATGTGCTAAGAGAACCCATGGCGAAATTTGTAAAATGTATAAGGAGTTCTAGGTTCTTAAATGAACTTGGGTGAACTAGGAATTGTTAAGAATGGATACATGCTTCACTAAGGAAGAACACATGTGTTAAGGTGTTCTAAGGTGCTATAAGGATTTAGGCATTGTCTTGGAAATTCTAGGAATTCAATATGTGTTTTGAGAATGTATTAAAGTCTTGGAGAAGTTTGTTTAAGGTTTAGGTTATGTGATGTGCAAGGTGGGAATAATGTATAGATAAGGTTTTGAGGAAGGAACTTTAAGGAGTTGTGAAAAAGAAGATTCGGTTAGTAAGAGATGATGCTTGGGAGATGATGTTAAAATAAGGAGAAAGCTTTTGGGATTGTAGTTATCCTAGGTATGAAACACCACTTGAAAAACTAGGAGAAAACATTGTAAGTGTTAGGAATTTTGTGAAGGTATAAGTAAAGCTTAAGGAATTAGAGAATGAGTTTTATGAGTGTTTAAGGATGTCTTAAGTGTGTTTGAAGTGCCCAAATGAGGTTGGGGTACTAGGTTATATGGGGTGAAGTTTGGAGTTGAATGTAAAAAGGAAAATAAAGATTGGGGCAGACCGGACTTGCGACCGGACTTGCAAGTTCGGTCGGGCCCAGTTTACCCTGCGAGAATTAGCTTCTGGAATGGACCGGACATAGGACCGGACTTACAAGTCCGGTCGGAGTAGAAAATTTTGACGGAAATGTCTGGAATCGACCGGACATGGACAAGTCCGGTCGGTAAGTCCGGTCGGACCAAAAACATGGATTAAGGTTATGAAATGATATGTAATGATGGGGATTGTTTAGTAATGCTGTTATAAGGTTGTTAAGGACATGTTAGGTGAGTTTTAATGACAATTAAGTGGGTGAAAAGTTGTATTGAAATGTAAAAGTAAAAAATTAAAAGTGAAGTTATGTAACTAAGTTAACGGGGAAAAGTTATAAGCATTAGACATTAAATAATCATGCTACCCCGATGTTAATAAAAGTACATGTAATGTTATCAGTTGTTCGAGAATTGCTCGAGGAACATAAGTGGACGTGGTAAAGTGGACTCCGGTGACAGGTATGGTTTTCTTGCAACCTGTGTCCTACCGGATTACACCGGCTTGTATGCCAATATGTTTTACTGAGTGTTTGCCACCTTGTAAGATAAAACATGTAATGAGTTTATAGTAATTCATCTATGTGGCGAATTTGGCCTCCGATACCATTTAACCTCAAATATGTGTTAAACCTTAGCTAACCAAATCTAGGAACACATGAGTGATCGGTATTCGGAGTTGACGGCCCAAACCTTGGGAACGTGCTAACCACGGCTATGTGTGAGTTAGTTGGATATTGTTGTTGTATGCAAGTGTGTGAACCTCCCTTGTGTGCTTAACTCGGTTATGATACCGTATGGTGTGTGGATGTGGTAGGCTCCATAATGGATCTCTAACTACTTATTTATAAGTGTATATGTACTAATGGGGGGTGAGGAGTCCGGTTGTTCCGGCCACGCGTGTGATGGACGGGAGTCGATATCATATCCAGTTCGGCTCTCTTGGTGTATGTATAGGTGGTATTCCAATTTGGTTTCTACCTTCCCTTAGCTTATCCAAAGCTAGTTACTGACTCACGTCGGGCCACAGGGGCATACGTATGTTATTTCGGTGTGCTTGGGATTACTATATCCGACACACCTTGGGTTTAAGTTAACCGTTCGATATAACTGGACGGTAACGAGGTTGGTAACGAGCTTAGCATGAGATTGACAATAATCTCTAGGCTCACTATATATATACTAACTATGGTGGAAGGTTCCTTGTGTGAACCGATCTTATGGTGTTTGTGTTGATATTGTGCTAGGCAATTTCCCTTCCTATGCTATGATATGTATACGTTAGGTGCCTAAAATGAATACGATGTTATCAGGTGTGCGCCGAAACAAGAAAGGTTTGGTTATGTTTGTTATGTGAGGAATGAGATGTGTTGTAGGATATGGAGTGTGTGGATCATGGAAATGAATCCCAGTTATGACAAGAGGCGTTTAAGGATAACCCGATTAGTGGGTACGTGTCGTTCATTAAGGAAGTAGCTCCGTTTTAGAGGAGAGCCACTCTAGGGTTAAAGGAATCATTGGATGATTTGTTAAGTGCGGATGTGTTGGTTATAGGTTGAGCCCATTGAGGCGAAATGTTATGTGTTGTATGTTTATGGCTTGTATGCATGATTTAAATATAATCAACCGCATGCTAAGACGACAATTAGTTGTGCGTGGCCCGGTAGCATGTGGGCTGCGGGATTACCATACCAGCAAAGGTGCTGAGCCCCTTGGGGGCCACCCTTTCTCTCCTTTTCTATTTCAGGTACAAGGAGCTGGAAGCCGTTCGAGAGTAGGACGGGGTAGATGTTTATACATGGGTAGCCATTTAAATGGCGTAAGCATTGTAGGCGTAGTAAGACCGAAATTGTTATCGGCATTAGTTTGTAAATACTCGGTACGGTTGGAATGTAATAAGTATATGGGTTGTTGTTAAGGGAAGCAAATGTTACGTGTAGTTGCTCGGGAGTCTAGTCCATCAGACCGATACAAAGTACATGTATTAGCCTTGTTAGCCACGTGGGTGGTTAACGGCGTGTAACACCATTGAAATAAGTAATGTGATGAGTTGAGTTTCCGCTGCAGATTGTTGTTATGTGTTTGTTGTTGGATGGGGTGTTACAAAAAGTGGTATCAGAGCGAAGTATCGCTCTGATGACTGAATTACCGAGCTTAGGAAGTACCGAGTTAGGATTTAGGTACTTTGGGTTAAGGGTTGAGTGATAGCGTGAGAGATACGCTAGTAAGGAACTACCAGTGAATACTGGAAACCTACTATATCCATCCCACCCTCCACAATCCCTGTTATATAACTTGGGAAACAACGCCAGAGAGATGGAAGTCCACTCTCATACTCGGGAATACCCGATCTGGCTGTTATTAAATACCTTTAGGGTACGGAGAACCTGTCATACGGTAGATCCCGAAAACTGGGAATCCCGGAGACGGTCCCCATCTAAACAGTGTTAACCGCATTTCATAGCGAAGAGCGAAGAATCAGTGTACAGAAGAATAGAATTTCCGGCAACCTGGGTCGACATGCTGAGCAGTCGAGAACAACCAGCTTGCAACGCACCAACCGTGCAACAGGCAAGAAATGGATTAATAAAACCCGAGACGAGTGTCTACGGGACCACAGTTGATAAATAATACACCAACGGTATATCAACCGACAAGGGAACTACAACGTAGTGCCCAAATACGTGGAACGGGCTACAAAGAGAATACAATACTAAGAAAAAGGGGCCTCCCAGAATGGGAAACACCCTAGTTAATGATTATCATGTGGAAACAGTGAGAAGTCACCTAGAGGAGTATTTATCAAGACAGTAAGACAATATGGGTCAAAACAATACCACAATCGGTATGTGTCAAACCAATAGCCAGTTAGCATGGCGCACTTGCCATAGCAAGTGCTGCTATAACAGGGCTGTTCGGGAAATTCATAACCACTACAAAGTACTTGGAAAAGTACCATAAAGTTAAATGTGATTGTCATAACAGTGGAAGGGCCTGTTAGCCTAACCTCTGCAATTGGAAACACAACAGTCAGCAAGAAGCTAGACTTGGCTAAGGTAAGAAGATGTTGTGAAACCATGAAAATTTTCTTTCAAACCCAAATTTATTCAAACCCTTTCTTTTCAAAACCAGATTTTCTTTCAAACCAACACTTCTTTCCAACCTTCTTTTAAACCAAACCAGTGAAACCAGGGGCAATTGACAAGGATACAACAGTGGATAAACCTTCCCTCGATTAAGTTCGGGAAGCAAGGAATGAATATTGTCACGGGACAATATAAGGGAGTTGACAACAGAATACTTCACCTAGGCGTGTGACGGACACTACAAGTGTACCAACTGTGTTGTGGGACGACCGCACTCCGATAGGAGCATGTGGGCCTGACAGACCTACTTATAGGTTAGTTGGGTAAGTAGTAATGTATCAGTATGATACCCCATATATGTATACGAGTAGAGTCCGAAACACGGGAAGTAGTCGACTCCGTCTACGGTCAGCAGTATAAATCAAACGAGAGCTAGAGATTACAAGGAATGGTTGAAGTTAAGGAACTCAGTTAAGTTAACGAAACTAAAGGAATTAGTGAATTCCTTTCAAGGAAATGTTTAAGAGTCAGGAGGTGCGAAGTGCACTAACTGAATGTAAAGACAGCTTATATGACTTAAGGATCCCCAGGGATTAACATGATAGCTGGAAAGCAGGGCAAGGCAGATGCCTAGTGTAGACACAGTAAAGTGCAATGGACGGGATGAAATTCCCAGAATGAGTACCTACATTATTAGGAAATGACGACCTTCACAGAAGAAAATAATAACCAGTGAAGAACGCAAAAAGGCGTGGCTAACTGAATGTACCAATAACTGTGAACCAGATGTAAAGGCATAACTTAACGACACCCAGGAGAAATCCTTGAAGGGTGTGCGCATCAACAATTGTTGAACGAAATACATGACAGAAACGCAAGGGTTGAAATTAACACCCAGTTTAGACATAAGTTGTCAGGAGACGGACTGACAAACCTAAGGGGCATCCCATGAAAGGAAACGGAATGCAACGACCTTGTCATGGAGCCCACTACAACCTCTAAACATGTAATGTTGTACAGAGAAGTACATATGTGTGGACAGCCTACAATGAGCCCAGCTCAAGGCAAATAAGGCTTATAAGCCATAAGCAAGATATGTTATATAAATTCGATTGATTGTAGAAGTTTATGTTGTATAAGTGGATAAAGTGGTAAGCGAACCACTGCATTAAGAGTGGGGATACCTCTCGATATTGTGAGACCGCAGAAGCGGTAGTTATGTGAATCAAGTTCAAGAAATATGTGGAGGATGGACCACGTTGTTATTACCCCAGGGTGATTTGAATAAAATAACACGAAAGGAAGTGCTCGTACCAGTTGTGTACACAGGAAGAGTAATAAGCCTGATAGCAATCACCATAGGTGTGTGAAGCTAAATGTGTAGCGAACAACGCTCAAGAAAACATAAAGACTCAAAAAAAAAAAATAAAATATAGTATATTCAAAAATCAGCCAAATAAGTGGCCAGATAAACCCAGCGTAATAGCGGAAGCTAATATAATAGCGGATGCAGTATAAGTTGATGTTGTATAATGAGTAAGGATATGGTGCGCAATAAGCGACCGTTGTGTGAGTATGGTTAGATGATAAAATGGGGAGTGAGCAGAGTTATGAGTTAAACCCAGTGGAGGCACAACAGTAAGCGATAGCAAACGAACCGAGCAGTAAGCCGGTGACAAGTATTATGTGATAAGAATTTCAGTAAAACACAGTGTAAATTCCTATCGCAATCGCATGAGAGATTTACTGTCAAGAGTTTACGCCTCTGCACTCTGTATGACTGAGTGTTTTGGTATTGCACTTGCGCAGTAATGATCAAGTGGGATAGCTAGGGATCAGAAGCATGGTAATTATGGAGGAATAATGTTATAATGGCCGATGCATAGGAAATGCAAGGCCGCACCAATAAAAGAGTACTTGTACAAAACCAAATGTGGAGACATGATTAACAGTAAGTGACTACGGTAGCACTAACTGCCAAATATCGGTATGGAATATACCCCAAATATTGTAAATAGCTGAGAGAGCACTACACACTAGGTAGTAGCTCAATCTCAACCGACAGTAAGTCGGTAGAAGCAAGTCAATCATTGTGAATTACATAGTAGTTTACGCTGTAAGCTATTGGAGAAGTGGATGGAAAGTTTTGAAACTCACCGAATTCGCTCAGGGTAAGAGATACCATGCGTCGGTTGAGAAACCATCCTTCCCAAGATAAGGGTAATACATTGGAGATGTACAATACAGTAACAGTAACGAATGGGGCAAACTAGCCCTATAATTATCAGAATGGCGCAGCAGAGGCCAGTGAGCCCATGCATCAAATGCCGAATATACATTGTGAATATGAACGGATGGCTAGTCATCAATGCCTAGAAGCCTACAGGCCAGGACCGAAACCGGTTATGAGTTACAACTCCAATGCGAATTCTTGGTTTAGGAACTAAACCGCTAATATGGTTAAGATCCTCTAATCAGAATCCATTGTGTAATAGACCGCGTGGAAGTTAAAACACTTCACGACGGCAGAACATTTTAAGCTAATGCTCAGTGATTGATTACGTGGGCGTAATCCCTTTTAAGGGGGGTAGAGCGCAAAACCACTTAGTGTGTTTTACCGTACAAGTGTACGTGAACGGGGTTGTGCATAGCACAAAATGATTTGTTATGATGGTTGGCGCGTGTGTTATATAAACATACGCATTATTTGTGGTTAAATTGTGGTAATTGCGCACAGAAGATGCGAATACCATTGTGGGAAGTGTGTTTATCTTGTTAACAGTGGTGTGTGAGAGTACAAATGGAAGGGAGTAAAGAAACTCCCGGGGAACTAAAACCCCGACGGTGCATAAATGTAAACCATGTATTGTATTTTGATAAAAAAATATGTATATATATACAGTGTTGTGATTTATGAGGGGTATAAGACCGACATAGAACCTAGTGAGAATTAAATTTCCTAGGTAACTTGAATTAAGTTGGATTTGGGTGATGATTGATAGACGGAGTTCTATCCCTTGGAGATGTAATGATTATGACTAGAAGGATTTAAAGATAGAAAATGGGATACGCTTGAATTAGTTGTTGGTTGAAAAAGAAGTGGGAGGTGAAACTTGATTATCATGAGATCAAGGGAAGCCGAACACAAATTGGGGTGGAAAGATAGTTCAACACTGATGCTGATCACATCAGGGTTGGATGACTCTTGAAGCTCCCTGTAAGTGGTCACAAACAACCACGTTAAGAAAGATGCAAAGAGCATAAACTGGACTTGGAGTTGTGTTGTGTTTTCAAAAAGGATTTTCAATGAGTATTTCCAAAACAGACGAGTAATATTTTGAATAAAGGATTCTCTTATATACTTAACCTAGTAAAGAATATTTTTGTAGTACTTGCTCACGAGCTGAGGACGTATGAGCCTTTGTCTTCGGACCGGTGACATGAGAAGTATATATGTTAAAAATTAAGTGAATGTTTTGACCTCCCAAAGGAACGGGGACCAGAAGGTGTCCATCGCGACCGGGTTCTGCGGGATCACAGTGTATATGTACTCAACGTGGGATTCGAACCCATGGAGAGATGGAAAAGGTATTTCTGTTTGATATACATGCTATGACATGTTGTTTGGTATGTGTGATAAAGGTTATTTTGACTTTGATCTCCTAAAGTGTATGCTATCAAGACCTATGAGTCTAAATGTGTTGTGTTACCCGGGCCTACGAGTCCAAATGTGGTTATGTCACCCAGACCTAAGAGTCTGAGGGATATTATGTTAGTGCAAGTGTGGTGAAGGTACCCGGACCATTAAGTCCGAGGTTACCATGTGAGTATGATATTTTATGTGTAATGTGGATATGTTGCCCGGACCATTAAGTCCGAGGTTGGATGTAAAGGGTGGTTGGTAATGGAAGTTTTATGGCTATAAGTAATTCCCGTATTCTAATCCAATGATGCGAGGAAATGTGAACTTCGAGGACGAAGTTCTTTTAAGGGGGGTAGATTGAAATACCCCAAACCTTGGTATGTTGTGTAAATGTTAAACTATGGTATTTAAAGGCTAAAAAGTGCCTTAGAAACATAAATGAACCATTTAAACCATGGTAAAACACAATAAAACACTAAGACACGGTTTGAGCAAAAACATGCTCTAAGCTTGGAGTGAACTTGGCTAGGACCCAAAGAGCCTACCAAGACTTGATAATATTTAATTATGACTTTATAAGGCTAATTAAGTCCTTAGGAAACTTTGGTAGACAATGAAACCAAACAAAACACAAATAAATACCTTAAGGTCAATATGGGCTAAAATGTGCTCTAAGCTTGGGATAAATGTGTATAAGACCTAATGGTCATACCTATGCCTTATTTATATGTTAATGAACATATTAAATCAATTACAAAAGAAAACCAAGCTTGAAAACAAGTTAAAACACAAAATGTGCTTTAAGGAGTCTTAAAGCACGTTTTTGAAAAATTGTCTTGTAAATGAGTTTTGAATGGCTAAATGTCCATCATTACTCTTTAATTAACATGTGTACTATAGTATCACATTTGGGTGGCTATATCAATGGGAAATCAAAAATTTCACTTCTATGTGCCTTGTTTTGTGAATAGTGATTTTTATAAGCTAGTTTGTAACATATATGTTATAAGTGAGACAATTGATTAATAAAGTCTAAAATACCCCTAGGTACTATTGGGGGCCGGTTTTAAGGTGTGGTGACTCACCACCCTTGTTATTTACTAAGAAAAGAAAGAATGACTAATTAAGTACTATTTGCTTTAAAGACAAATATCTTCAAAAAGCAAACTTATCTTCATTCTCTCATTCCTTTCTTTCATTTCCCACGATGGCCATCTTCTTCCTCCTCTCTCCATCGGTTTCCAACAGAACCATCATTCTTCATCCTTCTTCACTTGTAACTTATGACTCCATGCTCCGAATTTAATTCCGAGACTACCGTTCTCTTAGTTGGAGCAAGCTCTACAACATTGTCTTTTCAAATCATCAAAACCACCATTTCGGTGCCAAGGAGAACTTCCATGGAAGGAGCTTGAGCTAATATTTTTATGCCTTGTTGATCACCTTTGCTTCAAGGTAAGGAAAAACCAAAGAAAACTCCATTTCCTTCATTTTTGGTGTTGACCGAAAATGCACCTTGTAATGGTGTCTTCTCTTGTCTTGTTTTAGCTTCATTTAAATCTTCCAAGGGCTAGGAGGAGTCCTCTTTTGATACTCATTCAAGCTCTCTTTCCATTCAAAGGTAAAACAATTACCTTGATGTGTTAAAACAATATATGTAATTAGGGTTTACAATGAGATGAGCTTAAAGCTTAATACTCATTATGATGTTGTATTGTTAAGTAGTTGACAAGGAGTGAAATGCCTTACCGGTTTTAAGAGGAAACAAGAAAGAAGTTTGAGTGGAAGAGGTAAATATGCTATCTCAATGTGGTTTAATGCCTTAGGAGAAATGAGCTTTATGCTTGTTAAAACTACCTAAAGAGCAAATGGTGAATGACTTAGTAAGGTGTTCTCAAGGAGACTAGTAAAGGAACATATGTCTTGGTGTGTGTAATTGCAGGTCAAAGGCTTATGTATTGTGGAAATTCAGTGTTTAAGGATTATGCAATTTAAGGGCCTAAGAGCCATGTTATTTAAGGGCCTAAGTGCCAAGCAAGTTTTTATGCACTATATTGTGATGTAGTGTAAATTTGGTGAAGTTTTGTGAGTGATAGTGTTCTTGATGGAATTAGGTGTTCTTGAGTGTTTAATGGTGAAAACTATGAGTTTTGGAATGATGATGTGCTAAGAGAACCCATGGCGAAATTTGTAAAATGTATAAGGAGTTCTAGGTGCTTAAATGAACTTGGGTGAACTAGGAATTGTTAGAATGGATACATGCTTCACTAAGGAAGAAACATGTTAAGGTGTTCTAAGGTGCTATTAGGATTTAGGCATTGTCTTGGAAGTTCTAGGAATTCAATATGTGTTTTGAGAATGTATTAAAGTCTTGGAGAAGTTTGTTTAAGGTTTAGGTTATGTGATGTGCAAGGTGGGAATAATGTATAGATAAGGTTTTGAGAAAGGAACTTTAAGGAGTTGTGAAAAAGAAGATTTGGTTAGTAAGAGAGATGCTTGGGAGATGATGTTATGATGGGAGGAAACTTTGGTATAGTTATAAGGATGAAACACCACTTGAAAAACTAGGAGAAAACATTGTAAGTGTTAGAAATTTTGTGAAGTATAAGTAAAGGTTTAAGGAATTAGAAAGAGTTTTGTGAGTGTTTAAGGATATCTTAAGGTGTGTTTGAAGTGCCCAAATGAGGTTAGGGGGTACTAGGATATATGGGGTGAAGTTTGGAGTTGAATGTAAAAAGGAAAAAAAGATTTGGGGCAGACCGGACTTGCGACCGGACTTGCAAGTTCGGTCGGGCCCAGTTTACCCTGCGAGAATTAGCTTCTGGAATGGACCGGACATAGGACCGGACTTACAAGTCCGGTCGGAGTAGAAAAATTTTGACGGAAATATGTTCTGGAATCGACCGGACATGGACAAGTCCGGTCGGTAAGTCCGGTCGGACCAAAAACATGGTTAAGGTTATGAAATGATATGTAATGATGGGGATTGTTAGTAATGCTGTTATAAGGTTGTTAAGGACATGTTAGGTGAGTTTTAATGACAATTAAGTGGGTGAAAAGTTGTATTGAAATGTAAAAGTAAAACAAATTAAAAAGTGAAGTTATGTAACTAAGTTAACGGGGAAAAGTTATAAGCATTAGACATTAAATAATCATGCTACCCCGATGTTAATAAAAGTACATGTAATGTTATCAGTTGTTCGAGAATTGCTCGAGGAACATAAGTGGACGTGGTAAAGTGGACTCCGGTGACAGGTATGGTTTTCTTGCAACCTGTGTCCTACCGGATTACACCGGCTTGTATGCCAATATGTTTTACTGAGTGTTTGCCACCTTGTAAGATAAAACATGTAATGAGTTTATAGTAATTCATTTATGTGGCGAATTTGGCCTCCGATACCATTTAACCTCAAATATGTGTTAAACCTTAGCTAACCAAATCTAGGAACACATGAGTGATCGGTATTCGGAGTTGACGGCCCAAACCTTGGGAACGTGCTAACCACGGCTATGTGTGAGTTAGTTGGATATTGTTGTTGTATGCAAGTGTGTGAACCTCCCTTGTGTGCTTAACTCGGTTATGATACCGTATGGTGTGTGGATGTGGTAGGCTCCATAATGGATCTCTAACTACTTATTTATAAGTGTATATGTACTAATGGGGGGTGAGGAGTCCGGTTGTTCCGGCCACGCGTGTGATGGACGGGAGTCGATATCATATCCAGTTCGGCTCTCTTGGTGTATGTATAGGTGGTATTCCAATTTGGTTTCTACCTTCCCTTAGCTTATCCAAAGCTAGTTACTGACTCACGTCGGGCCACAGGGGCATACGTATGTTATTTCGGTGTGCTTGGGATTACTATATCCGACACACCTTGGGTTTAAGTTAACCGTTCGATATAACTGGACGGTAACGAGGTTGGTAACGAGCTTAGCATGAGATTGACAATAATCTCTAGGCTCACTATATATACTAACTATGGTGGAAGGTTCCTTGTGTGAACCGATCTTATGGTGTTTGTGTTGATATTGTGCTAGGCAATTTCCCTTCCTATGCTATGATATGTATACGTTAGGTGCCTAAAATGAATACGATGTTATCAGGTGTGCGCCGAAACAAGAAAGGTTTGGTTATGTTTGTTATGTGAGGAATGAGATGTGTTGTAGGATATGGAGTGTGTGGATCATGGAAATGAATCCCAGTTATGACAAGAGGCGTTTAAGGATAACCCGATTAGTGGGTACGTGTCGTTCATTAAGGAAGTAGCTCCGTTTTAGAGGAGAGCCACTCTAGGGTTAAAGGAATCATTGGATGTTGTTAAGTGCGGATGTGTTGGTTATAGGTTGAGCCCATTGAGGCGAAATGTTATGTGTTGTATGTTTATGGCTTGTATGCATGATTTAAATATAATCAACCGCATGCTAAGACGACAATTAGTTGTGCGTGGCCCGGTAGCATGTGGGCTGCGGGATTACCATACCAGCAAAGGTGCTGAGCCCCTTGGGGGCCACCCTTTCTCTCCTTTTCTATTTCAGGTACAAGGAGCTGGAAGCCGTTCGAGAGTAGGACGGGGTAGATGTTTATACATGGGTAGCCATTTAAATGGCGTAAGCATTGTAGGCGTAGTAAGACCGAAATTGTTATCGGCATTAGTTTGTAAATACTCGGTACGGTTGGAATGTAATAAGTATATGGGTTGTTGTTACGGGAAGCAAATGTTACGTGTAGTTGCTCGGGAGTCTAGTCCATCAGACCGATACAAAGTACATGTATTAGCCTTGTTAGCCACGTGGGTGGTTAACGGCGTGTAACACCATTGAAATAAGTAATGTGATGAGTTGAGTTTCCGCTGCAGATTGTTGTTATGTGTTTGTTGTTGGATGGGGTGTTACAAATATTAGCCTACAACTTCCAGGAAAGTCAAACCACTCTTGTCGCTCTCTGTGTACCAACCATCCTCCTTCTCCCTCTATACATCGTACAAACTACAAACAAGTAATGAAATACCCCAAATCTAATTAAAATTATAAAACCATTATTTAATTGGAAATAATCCAAATATGAATCATTTCACGTACGCATGCAAACCCATGCATGAGTACGTTACGTAAAAATAGTCGTTTCACCATAAACGCTAAAACGCCTTAGAAACATATGATCAAGCATGACCTTGTATGACCTTCTAAAACTCAAACCAAATGGTCATACACTCATTATATGTATATATAAACATGATCCCTAAGCTATATTTAGTCAAAAACACAAAACGCTCGGGAGTGCTCAAGCACGCCCCTTAAAGCATGAAAAGCCCGGAGGAGTGCCGAGGTGGCACGAACTCCTATAAAATTAATTCTTAGATTTCCTAACATCATTATTAACCATCCTAAAGAGAACCCACAAAGTGTTTTCTTAAAATTCAACAAAAACCTCAGGAGGATTTCTTAACGCCCCTTTTTGCCTGAGAGTGTCTCGATACCCCGGAAATTATGACATGGGTTGATGTAACCCCATATAACTCAATGTAAAATCTTAATATATCATTATTTACTATAATAAATGTA
The DNA here is from genome assembly GCA_023374045.1 of Limonium bicolor. Classification (NCBI taxonomy): domain Eukaryota; kingdom Viridiplantae; phylum Streptophyta; class Magnoliopsida; order Caryophyllales; family Plumbaginaceae; genus Limonium; species Limonium bicolor. The sequence goes on along the minus strand of CM041776.1, from coordinate 178,418,528 downwards.
TATAAACACTTGGAACTCGAGAAGACAACTTATTTCCCAAAATTTCCTTAGAGCACAAAAACACACCTTCGGGTGTCGCTAAAACGTGTTTTACGCAATTACCTTGTAGTTTTTGACATGCCACGAATTATGAATCTTAAATAGGGTTAAATTGAACCTCTAAATAAACTAAAGGAAGTTTAAAACAAGGGGCTCTATAGGGGCCGATTTTCTACCTAAAAACTAGTATAAAATTTGCATTTAAGACTTGTAAAAGGCATAGAACATGGTGACTCACCTTCCCATGTGCTATAATACTTAATGGAAAAAGAATTTAGGTCTCATTTGACCTCCATGCTGTCGAAATTCTGCAAGGAAACAAGGCCATTTTAGCTAGACAAGAATCAAAATGATTAAAGCAAAAAGTAGATCTAGAATCTACTTTTTGATTTCTTAAATTCAAGTGACCATCCCTTGCTTGTCCTTGGCGCTTCATTGCCGATTGAGAGGCTCCATTTAGCCCTTGAATTCGTCCACCTACAAGGGAAGAAGAAGACAAGCATAAACTTAGAAAAATCAAAAGAACAAACCTTACCTAAATTTCCTTGTCATTTAGCTTACATTATTTTCTTCCACCTTGCCTTGTCTCATCACATGGCCGAAAATGAGCAGAGAACATGGGCATTTATTGAGCCAATAACCTATGGAATAAACTAATGGAAAGACTAGTCAATTGACATTAAAAATTAACAAAACAAAAATCAACCAAACTTGCCTTAAGTCCTACGGTTGCAACTCCAATTCATTCACTCCTTGCAACCAGTTGGGTAAGTTCCTCTCTTCTTCCTTCATCTTCTTCCTTTGAAGCTCTTAATTCCATTAATGGAGTTTTAACTTCTATCTTCATCTTTAAGGTAATTTCCTAGCATTTCTTGTCAAGCCTTGAAGTAAAACTCTTCATAGCACAACCATAGCAATTCGACATCAACATATACTCAAAGGAGGTTGTCTAAACCAACATTAATCCAAGGAGCATCTCAAAGTTACCTTAAGGTATTTTTCATGCTTGAAAATCCTTAAAGCACATTTTTATGTGTAACCAAATTCTACTTCTTCTAAGGTTCTTTTCTTCTTCATTTTCATGAAGGAAAGTTTGTTCTTCATCCATCTTAGGTGTGCCGAATTTATAAGAAGAAAAGCTTAAGGTAAATCTTTGGAAAACTACTTACAAGTCTACTTAAGATCCTTACTTAAGATCTAACTCCTAAACTCCTTCACCCCTTGCATACAAACCGAAGTGGAGCATCAAATTTCTTTGGAGAAAGCTTGGAGATTCAAGAAGAGTTCAAGCACTTAACCACCTTATAAAGAAGTAAGTTTACTAAGCTAATCTTTATGTTTTAAGCTTGGTTAAGCTTCTAAAAATTATACAAAAATTATGTACACCTCCTAGGGTGTCTAAAACCGCAACTACATGGTAACTTATGCCAAAAATATAGCTTATAACATACTTAGTAAATTTATTTCCTTAAGACACATTTTTGTGTCACAAAATCTACCTAGGATAAAAGCTTGTTCAAGCCGATTTGTCAAGGGTAAAATGTTCTATTTTGAGCTAGGAATCAATATAAGACATTACAATAATTTTACATGAGTTATATAACTCATATGAATTTATGTATAGTTATTTTGACATATAAATCTACTTTTATGTACTATATAGTAACCTATTAATTATGGCCGAAAGTTCTTGGTGAAGAATAGGTTTTAATGAGAGCTACTGTATATAAAATTATATTATAAAGTTTGGAGAGTTAAAAATATTTTATTAGTTCTTAAATGGCTAATTAACTAAGTTATGTGGTTAAAATGTAATTTTTACAAAGTTTGGTGTATAAATTATGAAAGCCGAGAGTTAAGGGTGTCCTTTGGATAAATATGATATAATATAAGGTTACGAATTTAGTTTATGAATTTTAGAGAATTTAAACAAGTATTAAAATAACAATTTATAAAGTTTTGGGCCATTATGTAATTTATAAAACTTATTATGAAAGTTTGGAGTTAATTATGGGCGAATTCATAATTAAGAGAATTATGAAGTTCACTTTCGAAATTTCGAGGAATTAAATATTTAAACTTTAGTTTATAAGTTATTAAGTAACTATTATAAAGTTTTGGGGTAAAAATGTAATTAATGGAAAGTATATGACAAAGCCGAATTACTTTGGGTTAGATTTGTAATTTAAGAATTTATATATATATTCGGCAATTAAGGAGAATTAAAATTAAAACTATAGTTTATAAGACATTATGTAAAGGTTATAAGGTTTTGTGGCTAAATTGTAATTTTAGAAAAGATATATATATATATATATAGGCCGAAAGTTTGAGGGGCTAAGTTGTAATTTTTGAAAGTTATAATATTCAAAAGCTATATACCAAAATATTAGTGGTGGTTTTGTAATATAATTAAATAAGGAATTAAAACTATATAATATAATGAGATTAGAATTTAATTGTAAAGTTATAAATTAATGTGGTTTTTTGTAAATAACCGAAATATAAGGGTGAGAATTTAGATTTAAATGAATATAGGTCCTATATGGATATTTGGAGGAATTAGAAGAAAGAATTTTGATTAAAGGAGTTAAAACTATGGCTTACATAGTTATATGGAATGTAAGGTAACCAATAAATATATTTATGGTTAAAAAGGGGAATAATAAAAACTATAAGAATATTATGTCCATGTATGGCATATAAATATAGTTGAGAAATTATAAAGTTATTATGTCATCTAGACAATTAAAAACATGTAATAGTACATGGATAAATATATGCACATATATATATATTTAAGGATTTATAATTAAATCAAAAAGTGAATAACAAGATAAGTTATACGTTAAATCTTAAGGTACTTAAAAGGAATTACCACACCTTGTAAGTGGTTAATTAAGACTATATGATTTGGGAAAATTATAAGAACACCTTAATTGTTAGTAAGGTTAAGAAGTTAAAGAAACTATCTAAGTGAAGAAATAAACCTCACATGAAATGACAACTACGGATTTGTTGAACAACCCAATAAAATTATAATACAAGGGTAACATAAATTAACCCTCTCAGTTAATCCTGTTTCTAGGGCTATACATGACCAGACGTTGACCAGGGTATAATTAACTGCAATCTACGGTGAACGGTATGGGATTCTTGCAACCTGTTTGCTACCGGATTACACCGGCTTGTGTGCTATCTGTTGTTTGAAATAACGACCAGGATAATTAATGTAAAATGTTGTATTACTCTTGTGCACTGTTGTATTATTTTATATGTGTGAATGATGCTAACTACGATGTGTATGTCCCACGCATACAACACTACAATACCAGTGGATTAAGTACCTGCACTTTATTATACCGAGAACTTGTACTCAAGTCTCTCACTAACTTCACTTTATAACAAACGTCGTTATGCTAAACGTGATAACTGACAATACACATTGTGTTCTTGATTAACGTCCTTGTATGACACCTAATAATTCTATACTACGAGAACGAGGAGCCCAGTTGGATCTGGCCATGCATGCTACAGGAGTTGTACCTGCCTCAGGTCGTATCCTATTCAATTTACGTCGCGACGGGAGTTTTAGGTGCACTGTGTCACTCACCGGGGGGCGTACCGGAAACAGTCAAGTGGGGAGGAAGACTTTATTCCTCTCGAGGGTTCGATTCCCACCTCTTTTAAGTGCAGGAGTTAACTACGTTATCTTCTGAGGGACTAATTACCCACCTTTCCTTTTTAACGAGGTCACTATATCTCCACTATATTGACATACTCTTATACACTTGTCAGTCCCACTGTGTGGACTCGACTACTATCAAATGATTACAGTTCATCTAACTTGACCTTCTGAAGTCTTATTCTATGTGACATTGTTGTCCTCGTATGGATACTTGTAACTATCATGTTATGCTTGTTTACAGCTTTATAAAAATGAACTGCATGTATTCGACAAAGTAGTTTGTGTGGCCCAGTAGCCGATGGGCTGCACGTTTTCCATACCAGCATTGTTTGCTGAGCCCCTTTGGGGGCACCCCATTTTTCAGGTACCTGAAGTTGAAGAGTTTACCACACCGAGTGTAGGTGGGGTAGATCAAGCCATGGGAGTTTATCACTAGTTATTTGTTTTACCTAATTATTGTATCTTTGAGTTTGATTCCTAGTATCTCGGGTTGTATTCGTATTCAGACCGTGACTTTTGGAGATTTGTATTTGGAGTTAGCCTTGTTGGTCACAAGGGTGGCCAACGACATTGTAATACCGCCCGGTTATTGTATTTTATTCCGCTGCAGTTTATGTTTTATTGGGATTGTGACAACAGTATCTAATATACATCAACATCCTGCAGATGTCAGGAAGAGGAGGACGCCGCGGACAGACAGCTGAGGAATCGCCTGTCAGGCTGGCAGACATTGCTACTTTGATAGCTCAAGCATTTGCACAAGCGGGGGTTGCGCAGCAGCAGCTACCTCCACCACCACCACCCAGAGAGAAGGATTGGGTGAAGAGTTTGGCTGATCTCAGGCCAACTGCATTCAAGGGACAGACTGACCCTGCACACTTGGAGACTTATATCATGGAGATGGAAACAACAATTGAGACACTGGCCGTCCCAGCTTGGGACAAGGTAAGGCTCGCTGCCTTCTACCTGAAGGATGCAGCAAGGGATTGGTGGAATATGGTTAAGGCCGACCACATGGAGGATCCAGCTTTCACTTGGGGAGCCTACACCACACCGCTACCCTCTCCTTATAGGGGCAGTACTACCCGGCCCACACCAGGATGGTGAATACCTAGGGAGTTTGATGCGCTTGAACAGACTGAAAATATGACCGTGGATGAATACTATGCGAAGTTTACTTCACTACTCTGTTACTACTCCGACTACTACCCGATTAGGATACTCTCGGACCAGGTCTTGGTCGCCGTGTTCTATGGGACTAGTCTCTCGTCTCCAGTTTGGATGGGACCAATCATTTCCCCAAGCTACAGGCACTAGTAGAAAAAACATTTTAAATGACGACACTTAAACCACGGTTAAATGAAAACCGTGGTTTAAAGTTTTATAAACCACGGTTTCTAGGGAAACCGTCATTTATAGTACACACCCGAGAGAATAAACCACGGTTTTTGGAGAACCGTGGTATATAGTTTATTTATAAACCACGGTTTGTAGGGCAACCGTCATTTATAGTACATGCCGGAGAGAATAAACCACGGTTTTTTGGAGAACCGTGGTATATAACCGTCACGCCGGAGAGAATAAACCACGGTTTTTTGGAGAACCGTGGTATATAACCGTCATGCCGGAGAGAATAAACCACGGTTCTTTAAGAACCGTGGTATATAACCGTCACACCGGAGAAATAAACCACGGTTTTTGGAGAACCGTGGTATATACTCTGAGCGGAATTTTAATTTTCGGCCCAAATTAACGCGGCTCTCTTTGTTTACTTATAAACCACGGTTTGTAGGGCAACCGTCATTTATAGTACATTCCGCAACCCACACTGGCGAACAAGGATTGACGCGCCTCTTCCCTCCTCTCTCTCTTCACCTCCCGGTAATTTTTACAACCCACCCGGCGAACATGGAACATGCTCTAACACCATCTCTTCAACCTCCCGTAATTTCGCAAACCATACTAGTGAATAGGAACATGCTCTATGCCATATCAACCCGCACTGTAAATTTGCTACCCATACTGGCGAACAAGAAACATGCTCCTACCACTCTCTCATTATCTTGTTTTCATGGTAATTTTTGCAACCCACACTGGCGAACAAGGAACGTGCTCTGCGTCTCATCCTCATGTTCACTCATTGTATTTTTGCAAAACCCAGCCGGCGAACAACGAAATGCTCTACGCCGCATCCATTTTCTTTTCTTCAACTCACAGTAATTTTGGAACCCACCGGCGAACAAGGAGCATACTGCGCCTCCATTCTTCACTCACGATTTCGCAACCTTAATTCGCAAACAAGGAACATCATAATCTGGCATCTTCATTGTCTTGTATATGCGCTCTGTTGAGATTTCCAGATCGAAGGTGAAGATTTGAAAAATTCATGGACTATAAACCACGGTTTCATGTATAACCGTGGTTATATTTTATTCGTTTTTTTTTCACCTTATATACCACGGTTTTTAGAATAACCGTGGTTTATTCTCTCCGGCGTGACGGTTTACCACCACGGTTCCCCAAAACCGTGGTTTATTCTCTCCGGCATGTACTATAATGACGGTTGCCCACAAACCGTGGTTTATAACCGTGTTTTTTTTACATTATATACCACGGTTTTTAGAATAACCGTCATATATTACTCACTATAAATGACGGTTTATAGAACCGTGGTTTTTATCTTCATTTAAAACCACGGTTTTGAACCGGGTATATATATTTTGGCATTTACGACGGCCCAAATACCACGGTTTTTTAAACCAGTATATAAGCAAAATAACCGTGGTATATAATGTTTTTTACTAGTGAGGTAAAACAGGAGATATAAATCAATTGAATTTTATTACCTACTATACTCCGTCATGGGAGAGTTGGAAACTGATACCTTGAGATTTCAGGAATGTTACCATGCTGCCTCCATTGTGGAGATCACATGCAAGAGAAGGGATGCTTTGAGCTCCCAAAAGAGAAAGGACGGACCTGGCAGTGAAGATGCCAAGCAGGGAAACTCCAACAGAAGGAACAAACCCTTTCAAAAAGGCTAGGGGTCCTATCAAGGGAAGGGGAACCAGACAACTGGGAACCCCCAGTCAGGAACCTACGGAGCAACAAACTCACAGAAAACCTACTCAGCTAAGGGTAGGCACTCTAACCAAGCAGTTAAATTTGACACTTATGTGATTACTTCAGTACCGTTGGAATATATAATTGACCTCGATTGTATTAGGTTCTGGACATGGCTCAAACACGGGCCAGAGGTTTGTCCGCCACTTCAACTGTAGACAATGTGGAAAGGATCACCCCGGCGTGGACTGCCACGGGGAGAAAGTCCAGTGCTGCCACTGTCTGATATGGGGACACCGAGCCTTCGAGTGCATTAAGAACCCGGAGAGCAGGAACTACCGCCCGGGAGCAAAGGCAAACACCGGTCATAAGAGTGGAGCTAGCGATACTCGCCCTCCACCAACAAACCAAGCTCAGGGAGCTAAGGGTAAAGGCCCAGCATCGGGACCCGCCATGCATGTCATGGACCGCTCAGATGAAGCTGGTACTTCTACCAACCCAGGTATTCCTAAACCCATATGAACATGTAATTGAATAGTGAATGTTGTGAATGAGTGATTGAAATACCCCAAACTTAAACATAAGGATTAAAATTAATCTAATACGTATTTAAGGGCCTAATGGTACCTAATTAATACTGGTAAGGAAAAATAAATCCAAAAGAAATAAATAAACGCTCAAAAAGCGGAAAACGCTAAATAAGCGTTAAATAACCACAGGAGGTATGAGACCTCGGTTAGAGTATTATATGGATTCTAAAGGTTTAATAAAACCTAAATAATATGTGGGAACAACTCCCGAAGAAAACGGATCCAAATAATTAATTAAAACGCTAATAGAGCTTTAGAGCACGTTTTTCGAGAAAACCCGAAAACGTGACTTTAAGTGGTCAAACGGACCCATAAAAATTATAAATCATTAAATAATAATTATTAAGCATTTATGGAAGATTAATAACCAATAAAAATAATTAAACAAGAAAATTCCGGAAAACGGGCCCGGTTAGTGAACAGTACCTAAACCGGGTAAAGTAACGAGTGTTTTTCTGTAAAAGACGAAAAACGCTCAAACTAGTATAACTGTAGGGGGACCGATTTTTTATAGTCAAATAACTCCCTCACACACACATGTAACTAGCTAATTAAATAAGGGAGCCAAAAGCAATAAAGTAGAAACTACTTTATCCCTTCCCTCTCTCCTCACTCACTCATTTCTCTACTCTCTCACCTCTCTCCTTCCTTATCCCCACCAATTTCTCCCTTCTCTTTCCTCTGGTATGGGCGATTTCTTGAAGCTCCACAAGCCTCCCATGGCTTCCCTTCTTCTACCTCATGCTCAAGCCACATTTGAGCTCCAATCACAAAAATAATTACATATTTGTAATCCCCTCATTCTCCTCTACCATTGTCTCTTTTCAAAATTCGAAAAGGATGAATTTCATCTCCATGGGTTTTCCCCATTTGAAGAGAAAAGCACACCATTATGGAGCTTGGAGCCTCCTCTTTCCAACAAGGTAAGAATCTCCATGAAAGACCTCACTTTCCTCCATCTCTTGGGTATAACCGATTTGTCCTCTCTCTCTCTCACCTTGTTTTTCCTCTTGTTTTGGAGCTTTGTTTCAACCCTCCAATGGTGGTGAGAACACCTTCTTGAACCAAGGGCTAAAACCCCTTCTAAAACTCTCCAAAGGTAAACCCTAGAAATTTCATTTCAAACACTTCAATGAATTGGCATTAATTTAAGGGTTAGTATATTAATTGTAGTGTTCTGTGTTCATTGGGTGATGAGAATGGAGTTTGGCAACTCCATTCCCCACATGGCCGATTTAGGCAAGAAAGGAAGAAGGAGGAGAAATGAGCAAGAAAGAAGGAATTAAAAGCTCAAGGTAAGAGCTCCTTACTAATGTTAAATTTTAGTGCATTAGAGTAATGGGAATGGGTAAACCAATCTAAAGAACCCAAATAATGTATTAGTAATGTAATTGTGGAAGTTTGAGTATTTGTGAACTAGTAAGTAAATTGTGGGCCTTAGAGCCAAGTGTATTGTGTATGTGCATTAGTAATGTGGATTGAGGAAGTAATGGCGTACTAAGATTTTGTATGTGTGCTGGTAGAACCCTTGTGGGTGTGGCTAGATTAGGAATGAATTTGATGAAAAATGTGAGTGTGGAGAAGTAAGGAAAGTAGGTGAACTATGGCGAAATTTTGGTAGGAATTATGTAGCTAGGAATGACTTGGTGAATGGGAGAACCAAGGTGTATATTGGATTGGGTAGATATGTTTAGTAGTGATGAAGAGGTAGTTGTGGTATGAGGAACAAGAAGTGTAAAAATCTGTAGCAAAGGGTGTAAAATGCCTTGGAGAAGTTAGGGAAAAACTAGTGTGTAGGAATTGGTAAATGAATGTTGGACTTGGGTATAGATGGTACAATTGCTTAGAAGTGAATTGGCAAAGTAAGAGGAGGTATTTTGGATGCTAGGAGTGACATTGGTAGAGGAAGTATTGGATGATAGAATGGAGTATGAAAATCTGTAGCATAAGAGGAAAGAAAACTATTGTAAGTGTTGAAAGAAAGTGAGAGAAATTGTGTATGTGGATTTAGGAATGAGTAGGGAATTGATGGATGAACTAAGGTGTATTAAGAGGTTTATTTAGTGGTAAAACATGTGGGATTAAGTGTAGGAACAATGGGGACGTAATGGGTAAAAGAGAGGACTGAAAACAGAAACGAAAATGCAAATACTGGGCCGGACCGAACTTGCGACCGGACTTGCAAGTTCGGTCGAGCCCAGATTTACAAAGACGGGAATGCTTCTGGAATGGACCGAACTTGCGACCGGACTTGCAAGTTCGGTCGGACCAGAAAATTCTCCCGTCAGTAACCTTCTGGAATGGACCGAACTTGCGACCGGACTTGCAAGTTCGGTCGGCCAGAAAAATTTCTGTCGAGTAAGCTACTGGAATGGACCGACCTTGCGACCGGACTTGCAAGGTCGGTCGGGCTAAAATTTTCACATACGAAACTTACTGGAATGGACCGACCTTGGGACCGGACTTGCAAGGTCGGTCGGCCCTGTAATTCTCCAGCGTAATTCCTTACTGACTTGGACCGAACTTGCAACCGGACTTGCAAGTTCGGTCGAGTCAAACAAAAAAAAAATTAATTAAATCAATAATAGTTATATATATATATGTATATACGTATACCCACCTATACATATGTGCATATATATGTAAGTAAACCATTGTTAAGTAATTAAAAGTAAGTAAATAAAATGTAAGTATAAGAATGTGAAGACTTAGTAAGTATGAGTTAGGAAGCGTAAGGGTAACCGAATTAAATTAATGATAGTTGATTAATTATTCGGTTGTATGTATATCATAGGATTTGAATTGTGAACACCGGAGGAACGTTGGGATACAAGTACAACGGTGAAAGGTATGATTTCTTCATGCCCTGTATCCTAATCTGGTTACCCCGATTTGTGTGCTTATTTGACCACCTAATAAGATAAATGCATGAATCAGATTATATTGCACTTACTTGTGCTTGTTTACGTTGTTCTCGATATTTGTCTTGAACAACAGTTTGTATAATTCATGAAATATATGAATGATGATGATGTGTAATTGTACCTTGTAGTGTACTTGTATATTGTATTGTATTTGTATGGATGTGTATATGAATGATGTGTTGTGTATGTGGTTGGATGAATGACTTCTGCTAATTCCTAACTACCTAAATCCTAACTTAAGTGAGTAAACCGGAATGAGTAGAAGTCCGATATAGCTTCGGCCACGCGTGAGGATGCGGAGTCACAAGAGGTTGGCTATAATTCCCGACTCTTAAACTGGTCCGCGGCCCAAATCTCTTAAATGGGTAGCATCCCGGATTGGTGAGTCAAGTAAATCCCGGAGGTGGGACGGAGTAGTCCCCAGGGCCGGAGGTCCCGACGACTTAACTTGAGTAAGAGTAAGAGTAAGTAAGTATGGATCCGTAAGTATGTATGAGTATGAGTATGTATGCGTATGTATGAAGTAACGAGTAAAAGAGTAATCTCCACCCGATTAACCTGGGTGGACCAATGAAGCTAACAAGAATTGTATATTGTGTATGTAATGAGTATGTGTAATTCGGAAAAAGGTAAGTATGTATTGAATGGTTTATGTTGTACTTCTTGTATGTAATGAAGTGTATGTATGTGTGTATGTCTTGCGTAATGTATTGAGATATTATGTATAAGAGCATGTATGCATGTATGTTTGAATGAAATCAACCGCATGTATTCGACCAAGTGGTCGGCGTACCCTCACTAGTACGCGGGGTATGCGGTTATCATGCTCAGCGAAAGCTGACCCCCTCGGGGGAACGTTTTTAGTGTGCAGGTACCCGAAGGGGATATGGTCAAGGCACGAGACCGGTGACTACATTGGATAGTAGTAGTAGAAGGTAGAGGTGTACTGATTAGTACACCCTTGTACTTAGAAAGTAAGTAGTTGTGAGGAAGGGGTAGTGGTTAGACTCTTAATGAGTACATATGAACTTGGAAGAAGCATTGTAATTGTATTGGGAACCTAGTAAACTCGGTTATGTATTTTGTATTGTATGGTTTACGAAGGAGTAAAGTATTGAATGGAACCTTGTAGTATTCGTTTGATGAATGGAGTATGTGTTGTAGAAGTGTAGTACTTGGGATTCCGGTCCATCAGACCGATGCTGTATGTAGAAGTAGTAGCCTTGTTAGTCACGTGGGTGACTAGCGGCATTGTATCACCCACTGTATGTAAGTATGTATCCGTTGCGTGTATCTGACGTGTAAGGAGATTGGACGGTAAGCATTGTATTAATGGTAGGGGTGTTACAGTGATTGCATGCCTTAAGTGCCTAATTGAGTAGGAAAGAACTAATAAGACTCACTAGTAGAATTTTAAACCACGTAGGAAGCTATAAGATATGCTTTCCTATCCCCTCACCACACTCCCTGGAAGAAAACATTATCAAAGCACAAGAACCAGCGAACGAACAATGTAAGGTTATCCAACCAGGATTGATACTACTCAAAGGATACCTAACCCCGGAAACACAAATTGCAATCATCAGAAGATGTCAAGAACTGGGAGCAGGACCAGGAGGTTTCTACACTCCCGAATTTCCAGGAGGAGCAAAAATGAAGCTGAAAATGATGTGCTTAGGAAAGGATTGGAATCCTTACTCAAAAACCTACCAGGATACAAGAAATGGAGATGGAGCGCAAGTACCAAAAATCCCAGAGGAATTTTTACAAATTGTGGAACAAGCAGTTAATACCGCTCAACAGCTAGAAGAAGATCCAGTTCCCAATCTAAGGGCTGATCTATGTATCATCAACTTTTATGAAGAAGGAGGCCGCTTAGGACTACACCAGGTGAAATACCCCAAACCTTAACATGTTAATTAATTGTGTAATTATAATTTTCTAAGGCTAATTAAGTCCTTAAGATCATTGGTGAAGAAATAAAAACCAAAAAGAAAAAGAAAATGCGTAAAAGTCACAAAACATGAAAACACATATTCAATTATTTTAGGAGGTATATAACCTTCACTGGGGTTATAAATATATTTTTATACCCTAATTACACACTAGGAACGTGTGGGAAAAATTCCGGAGGAAAACGGATCCAAATAACGCGTTAAAACACTAACAGAGTCCTAAAGCGCGTTTTTCGAGAAAAAACCCAAGAACGTGACTTTAAACAGTTAAGCGACCCCATAAAAAATTATAGTTGACTATATGACTATAATTAAACATTAATGGGAGCTTAAGAGCCATTAAAATTAAAGAAACGAGAAAAATCTGGAAAACGGGCCCGGAATAGTGAATAGTGTAAAACCGGGAACATGTGGGGCATAAATTGTAATAAGAGTAAACTACTCCTCCACTTTGTGAAAATTAAAAATTTGAACTCCCTCTTCTACACTCACACGTTTTTCCCCTCCCTCTCTACTACCTTATTCTATTTTAATTCACATAAGACAAAAGCAAAAAGTAAAAAGCAAGTACATATTCACTTTTACACTCTCTCTCTTCTATTCTTTCTTCTCTCACGTTTTTTCTTCTTCTTCCCAGAGCTCTCTCTATTTTCTTTTCCCTCCAATGTCGATTTCTTCATCCTCACACAGCACCTCTCTTCTTCTTCTAGTTGAACACTCAAATCAACTCCAAACTCCACAAAATTACCACTGTTGGATTCCCCTCTTCGCAAGGAACAAGTTCCACCCTTCAAAAACTGAAAAATTCCACCTTCATCACCATGGTTGTATGCCATTTTGAAGCTTTAGGAAGAGCATTTGTACCTCCATCTTCTTCTTGTTACTCCAAGGTAAAAAAATAAGCTCAAGAGCTCATCATTCTAGCCTCTGTTACATTTCTTTGAAAATTTCCAACGTGAGCTCTCCTTCCTTCCATGTCCAGCCGATTGTTGATCTCTATTAAGGGTTGGAACTTCTAGCTTTGTTGCCCAAGAACTCCATTTAGGAGTGCAAGGTAATGCCTTCTTAAAAACCTTAAGAATCCTCCTTAAAATTCTAAGGTTTTGATATCAAAAGTAGTAATTGACTTGGTGGTGGTTGTGTGTCATTTGGGCATGGTTGTAGCTTGCCTCATTTGGTAGACCAAGAAGAGAAGAAAGAACAGAGGAGGAGGATTACAAGGAAAGGCTTGTGATGATAAGGTAAATAAATCTACCTTGGGGCCTAACTTAATGCTTTTGAAATTTTGGGATGGGGAGTAATTAAATGAACCCAAAAATTGTGTTAAATAAGTACTTGGTGATAGTTGAGAGTATATCGAGTCAATGCTTGGTGTGAGAGCTATGCAATTGATGAATTATGCATTATGGTGCATAATGAGATTTTGCTTGAGTAATCAGGAAATGTTGTGTGCTGATAGACCCCTTGTGGTTTGGCTAGTTTTAGGTGATTTAATTGGTGGTATGAGCTTTGGGATATGTAAGGGTTGTAACGAGGTCATGGCAAAATTTCGGTAGAAATATAGTAGTTTAGATGGTGATGTGAGCTGGAAGAGTTTAAGTGTTAATTAGGTGTTGTTAGGAATTGGTTTGGGTGGTAAACCACATTGAGGTGTTGATTGAAGAATGGAATGGAGTTAGACAAAAATCTGTAGCAAGGATGATGTTTAAGAGTTTGGATTTTGCTAGAGAGGAGCTAAGGTGTGAGACTTGGGAAACAATGAATGAGATTGGGAAATGGAGATGAATATGCTAGGAATGAATGTGGTATGGTCAAATGGCAAGGAGAAGGCTAAGAGTTGTCATGAGAATGTTTTGAGAGTGCATTGATGTGCAACTTGTGCAGTGAGTGAAGAAAATGTGGAATTGAAATTGTAGAATTGGAGCAAAGTTTGGACCATGTTTTAAGGAGGTTTAGTGAGTGTTTTAGTGTGTTTAAACATGTAGGAAACATGTGGAAAGTTTAGGAAATGATTAGAGGTGAATTAGGGGTTGAAAACTGATCAAAAACTGTAAAATTTGATAGTTCCAGAGGTGGTCCGGGTTTGCAAATCGGAACGCAAACCCGGACCATAGCAAAAACATGGCAGAAGACCATCCCAGGGGGTGGTCTGGGTTCGTAAACCCAGACACAAACCCGGACCACATGAAAAATTGTCCAGAAAGTGAAATCCGTGGTTGGTCCGGGTTTGTAACCCTGGCACAAACCCGGACCATGCTAAAAACTTACCAGAATGTGTTTTAAAGTGTTGTTTTGATGGGAAGTGAATGGTAATGGTTTTAGATGTTGATTAGGCCTTGTTTGATGAGTTTTAAAGGCCATTGGAAGTATAAATAAGTGTGAGAGTTAATGTGTAAGTTTCAAACTTAAAATCACATAAATAAGTTAAGGATAACGGGACAACGGGGTTAAGTACGGGAGTAATGGAAGTTTACATACCGTAAGTTTTGTTGTTAATAAAACATTTAAACAATAATACCAGTTGTTTGGAAACTACCCGGAGAGCATGAGGAGACGCGTTGGAGTGAATCCTCGGGGACACAGTAGAGTAACCCATGGTGTAATGTATGGTTTTCTTGCAACCTGTGTCCTACCGGATTACACCAGCTTGTATGCCAATGTGTTTTTCTGTGTGTTTGCCACCTTGCAAGATAAAGCATGAAACGAGTTTATAGTAATTCATTATTGTGGCGTAATTAATTCCGATACCGCTTAACCCTAATTATGTGTTAAATAATAGTTAACCGACCTTAGGTTCACATAAGAGATCGGTAAACGTCCCAACCCACGGGAACGTTCTAACTACGGCTATCCGTGCGTTAGTGTATGTTGTGACTTTGTGTGATGTATGTGACTTGTTCAGTATGTTGTTGTTATTGGATACTGTTATCCGTGTTGTTGAAATGGGATGTGATTTTCCCTGATGTGTCTAACCGAGTTAGTGACACTTTGTGAGGTATGTATGTGATAAGTTCCATGAAGGAACCTTAACTAATAAGTACACGTTATGTATGGTGAGGAATCCGGTCGCTCCGGTCGCGCGTATTGTTTGGGAGTTGATGTATATATGTGAATTAACTCCCATCCTGATATGTTAGGGTTGTTTCCTTCATTGGATTTGGACCTCCCACTAGCTTAGCCAAAGCTTACCTACCCAACTTCCAATCGGGTTAGGGGGAAATCATGTGTAATGTTGGTAGGGTGTTGATGCCTAAGTTCGCTTCGACTCCCTCTTTATTATGTTACGGTTGTTTTTCCTCCTTGAATTACAACCACCCACAAGCTTAACCAAGGCTTACCTACCTCATCATTATTGGAGCTAGGGGAAATTGTGCAAGGTGTGATCGGTCTTATATGAGGCCGCCACACCTAAGTAAAGAAAATGTATGTATGTTGTGCTCGGGCTTCTATCACCCCGGCACTCCCTAAGTAAAGTTTATGTTCCCTAAGAAGAATGGAACTAAGTTGTGTGTATGTTATCAAGTGAAGTGTATGGTTGTGTTGTGTGTGCTAATCTTGTGTTTGTGTCCTACTAATGGATGTTTGCTTTTAAGCATGAAGTATGTGTGTAGTTGTGTATGTTTAAATAAAATCAATCGCATGCTAAGACGACAATTAGTTGTGCGTGGCCCGGTAGCATGCGGGCTGCGGGATTACCATACCAGCAAAGGTGCTGAGCCCCTTGGGGGCCACCCTTTCTTCTCTTTCCTGTTTCAGGTACAAGAACTGGAGGCCGTTCGAGAGTAGGACGGGGTAGTTGATTGTATGTGGGTAGTCATGAAAATTGTGGATGTGCTGTAGGTGTAGTAAGACCGAAATTGTATCGGCGTTAGTTGGTAATTACTCGGTACAGTTGTAATGTAAGTGTATAATGAATGTTGAACATGGAACGGATTAATGTGTAGTTGCTCGGGAGTTTAGTCCATCAGACCGGTACGATGTATGTATGTTAGCCTTGTTAGTCACGTGGGTGGCTAACGGCGTGTAACACCAAGGAGTTAAGTTATGTTGTGAGTTATGATTTCCGCTGCAAGTGTTGTTAATGTGTTGTTTGTAGTTGGGGTGTTACAAAAAGTGGTATCAGAGCGAAGTATCGCTCTGATGACTGAATTACGAGCTTAGGAAGTACCGAGTTAAGTTTAGTACTTGGGTTAAGGGTTGAGTGATAGCGTGAGAAGTACGCTAGTTAGGAGTACCAGTGTACTGGATACCTACAATATCCATCCCGCCCTCCACAAACCCTATTTTATAACTTGGGAAGAACGCCAGAGAGATGGAGTCATCTCTTACTCGGGAAAACCCGATCTGGCAGTTGATATTTACCTCTGTAAGTACGGAGAACCTGTCATACGGTAGATTCCGAAAGTGTGAATCCCGAAGACGGTTTCCATCTGAACAATGTTTGCCGCATTTAATAGCGAAATATGAATCTTATGCTAGAGGAATAGAATTTCCGGCAACCTGGGTCGACATGCGAAGCAGTCGAGACAACCAGCTTGCAAGCACTAACGTGCAACAGTGGAGAAGTGAGTAATGAACCCGAGACGAGTGTCTACGGGATACATGTTGACTAATACACCAACGGTACACCAACCGAGCAAAGAACTACACGTAGTACGAGGAGATACAATACTAAGTAAAAGGGGTCTCCCAGATGGGAAACCCAGTTAATGGTTAACATGTGAGACAGTAGAGTACCCAGAAGATTTTGTTAAGGCTGTAAGATCAAGCAAGGGCCAGCAAGGCCACTGATATTAGTGTAGATGAGAACAATACCGCAACCAATGTGTATTGAACCGATAACCAGCTAGCATGGCGCACTTGCCATGGCAAGTGCTGCTATGACAAGGCTGTACGGAAAATTTTAAACAACTACCTACTTAGTAAAGTACCATGAAGTTAAGTGGGATTATCATAACCGTGGAAGGGCTTAATAGCCTGACCTCAATACTTGGAAATACACCAGTCAGCAGGAAGCTAGACTCGGTTAAGGCAAGGAAACGTTGTAAAACCAGGAGAATTTTTCTTTCAACTTAAATCCATTTTCAAAACCTTTTTGAAAACCAGATTTTCTTTCAAACCCATTTTATTTCAATTCGACTTTTTCTTTAAACCAAACCAGAAGACCTACACGGGCCTCAGTGCCACATGGTAGGTAAGTCTTACCTAGTTACTTTTAAAATAACCGGATGGAAACCGGTAAACCCAAGGGTAACAACCCGAGGAATGGATTGAGTTTATAATACAACAGTGGATACATTTCCCTTGATTAAGTTCGGGAAGCATGGAATGCATATTATCACAGGATA
Organism: Limonium bicolor; assembly: GCA_023374045.1. NCBI lineage: Eukaryota > Viridiplantae > Streptophyta > Magnoliopsida > Caryophyllales > Plumbaginaceae > Limonium > Limonium bicolor. The sequence continues at coordinate 178,400,921 of CM041776.1, read as the reverse complement.
ATATAAGAGGAGTTACAACAGAATACTTCACCTAGGCGTGTGACGGACACTACGAGTGTACCAACAGTAATGTGGGACGACCGCACTCCGATAGGAGCTTGTGGGCCTGACAAACCTTCTTATGGGTAGTCGGGTAAGTAGCAATGTATCAGTAGGATACCCCATATGTATACGAGTGGAGTCTGGAACACGGGAAGTAGTCGACTCCATACTACGGTCCGAAGTAAAGTCAACAAGAGTAATATACCATCGAATGGTTGAAGTAAGGAACCCAGTTAAGTTAAGAGGACTAAAGGGATTAGTGAGTTATTGCGAGGAAATGTTTAAGAATCTAGATGTGAAGTGCACTGATTAAGTAAAGACATCGCATATGTCTTAAGATCTGGATGGATGAACACAATAGCTGGAGTAAGTACCCAGCCTATATATGGTGAGGCAGATGCCTACTATGGATATGTTAATGTGCAATGATCGGGATGAGACTCCCGAGATGATCACTAGAGATATCAATCTCACTAAGGAGAATATTCAACCCAGCAAAGAACGCGGGGAAGTAGAAATTAAAATACCAATGAGTGCAAGCCAGATGAAAAGGCATAACCTAATAACACCCAGGAGTTATCCTTAAAAGGGTGTTTGGGTCAACAATGGTGAACAAGATACGTGACAGAAACGCAAAGGCTGAAATTAACACCAAGTTTAAACACAAGTCGTCAGAGGGAAGTCTGACATCCTTGAAGGGGCATCCCATGAAAGGAACCGTGATACTACGACCTTGTCATGGAGCCCAATACCAATCTAACCATGTAATGTGTGTGGACAGCCTACAACGGGCAGAGCTCGAGGCAATAAGGCTTAAAAGCCACAAATCGAATGTGTTAAGAAAATGTTATTGATCACAGAAGTTTACGTTATATAAGTAAGTAAGCGGATAACGAACCACTGCTTAAAGTGTGGGGACACCTCTTGATATTGTGAGACCGCAACAGCGGTAGTTATGTGAACTAAATTCAGAGAATGTGTTAAGAGTTGACCATGTTGTACTACGAAAAGAAGTATTCGTACCAGTTGTGCAGACGGAAAGGGTGATAAGCCTAATGGCAACCACCATAGGTGTGGGATGCTAGATGTGTAATGAACAACGCTCAAGGAGCATAGAGGCTCGAAGAGTAGAGTATTCAGCAGTCAGCCGAATAAGTGGCAAAACACAGTGTAATAGCGGAAGCTAATATAATAGCGGATGCAGTGTAAGTTAATGTTATACAATGAGTAAGAGCACGGTGCGCAGTAAGCGACCGTTGCATAAGTATTGTTAAATAATAATGTGGCAAAACTAGTTATGAGTGAAACTCAATGGGCATACAAGGTAAGTGATAACAAACCGACTGGGCAATAAGCCAATGGTCGGTACTATGTGATAAGGAACACAGTGTGAATTCCTATTGCAATCGCATAAGAGATTTACTGTCAAGAGTTTACGCCTCTGCACTCTGTATGACTGAGTGTTTTGGTATTGCACTTGCGCGGTAATGATCGAGTGGATAGCTAGGAAGTTTGGGTAATGTCAATTGTGATGGAGGAACAAGAATTATGGTGTGATAAAACCGATGCATAAGAGAAGCACGGTCGTACCAATCAAAGGGTACTGATTGGCATAAGTGACTACAATAACACGATGTTAAATATCGGTATGGAATATACCTCAAGTGTTGGAAATAAACGACAGAGTACTACACAATAGGTAGTAGCTCAAACGTAACCGACAGTAAGTCGGAAGAAATTAAGTAAATCAGTGTGGAATACAGTAAATTATCATGGAAGTAAATAGAAGTTTAACTCACCGAACTCGCTCTTGGTAAGAAATACCACGCGTCGGTTGAGAAATCGTTATTACCAAGATGAAGGTGATAATCGAAGATATACAATACAGTAAGAATAATGAAGGGGGCAAACTAAGCTCGAAGTTATCAAGAGTCGCGCAGCAGAAACTAGTGAGCCAGCGATTCAAGAGTTGGATGTGCGTTGTGAACATGAGTGAATGGCAATTATTAACGCCTAGAAGTTTCACAGGCCAGAATCGAAACTGGTTATGAATTAAATAAACTCTAAGGAGAATTCTTGGTTAGGGACTAAACCGCCAATATGGCTAAGATCCTCAAACCAGAACATATTGTATAATAAACCGCGTGGAGATACACACTTCACGACGGTAGGACGTTATAAACCAGTGGTTAAGTGATTGATTACGTGGGCGTAATCCCTTTTAAGGGGGGTAGAGCGCAAAACCGTTTAGTGTGTTTTACCGTACAAGTGTACGTGAACTATGGTGTGCATAGCACAAAATGATTTGTTTTGATGATTGGTGTGTCTTACATAAACATACGCATTCATTCATGGTTTAATTGTGGTAATTGCGCACAGAAGATGCGAATACCATGGTAAGTGTGTTATTTTGTTATATGTGTGTGAAAGTACAGATATAAGGGAGTAAAAAGACTCCCGGGGAACTAAAACCCCGACTATATGTTCATATAATACTAAATGTAAAACCGTGTATTGTATTTTGATAAAGTATATGTATATACAGTATTGTGATTTATGAAGAGGTATGACACCGATATAGAACCTAGTAAGAATTAAATTCCCTAGGTAACTCGGATTAAGTTGAATTTGGGTGATGATTGATAGACGGAGTTCTATCCCTTGGAGATGTAATGATTATGACTAGATGGATTAAAAGATAGAAAATGGTACATGCTTGAATTAGCTGTTGTTTGAAAATGAAGTGGGAGGTGAAACTTGATTATCATGAGATCAAGGGAAGCCGAACACAAATTGGGGTGGAAAGATAATTCAACACTGATGCTGATCACATCAGGGTTGGATGAATCTTGAAACTCCCTATAAGTGGTCACAAATAATCACATCAAGAATAAGATGCAGTTAACAATAATTGGACTTGGAGTTGTATTGAGTTTTAAAAGAGTTTTAAATTGGGTTTCAAATTTTCAATTGGTACTTTCAAGACTTCAATTAATATCTCTAAGATTCTTAAGTGGTATTTTCAAAGGAAGGACTACTTTTACTTGACCTTGTAAAAAGGATCTTCAATTGGTATTTTCCAATAAAGGATTTCATTCTACTTAACCTCATATAGAGTATTTTCGTATTACTTGCTCACGAGCTGAGGACGTATGAGCCTTTGTCTTCGGACCGGTGACATGAGAAGTATATTTTAAAGATGTATGCAATTGTTTTGATCTCCCAAAGGAACGGGGACCAGAAGGTGTCCATCGCGACCGGGTTCTGCGGGATCACAGTGTATATGTACTCAACATGGGTCTCGAACCCATGAAGAGATGGAAAAGGAATTTCTGGTTGTTATACATGCTAAGACATGTTGTGTGGTATATGTAATAAATATTGTTTGACCTCGAGTCCTAATGTGGTTGAGTTCCGGAAGTGTTATGTTACCTAGACCATGTGTCTAAAGGTTGTTATGTTATCAAGACCTAAGTGTCTAAATGTTGTTACGTTACCCAGACCTAAGAGTCTAAGGGTTGTCATGTAGGTACAATGTTGTTAAGGTACCCGGACCACTAAGTCCGAGGTTACTATGTAAGTATGTTATGTATGTATGGATGTGGATGTGTTACCCGGACCGTTAAGTCCGAGGTTGTGATATAGAGTATGTTGGAGTATGGAAGTTTGTTATGCAAGTAATCCCTGTGTTCTAATTCAAGTGATGCTAGGGAAGTGTGAACTTCGAGGACGAAGTTCTTTTAAGGGGGGTAGATTGAAATACCCCAAACCTTAACATGTTAGTTAATTGTGTAATTATAATTTTCTAAGGCTAATTAAGTCCTTAAGATCATTGGTGAAGAAATAAAAACCAAAAAGAAAAAGAAAATGCGTAAAAGTCACAAACATGAAAACACGTATTTAATTATTTAGGAGGTATATAACCTTCATGGGTTATAAATATTTTTATACCCTAATTACACACAGAACGTGGGAAAATCCGGAGAAAACGGATCCAAATAACGCGTTAAAACGCTAACGAGTCCTAAAGCGCGTTTTTCGAGAAAACCCAAGAACGTGACTTTAAACAGTTAAGCGACCCCAAAAAATTATAGTTGACATATGACTATAATTAAACATTAATGGGAATTAGAGCCATTAAAATTAAAGAAACGAGAAAAATCTGGAAAACGGGCCCGGAATAGTGAATAGTGTAAAAACCGGGAACATGTGGGGCATAAATTGTAATAAGAGTAAACTACTCCTCCACTTTATGAAAATTAAAAATTTGAACTCCCTCTTCTACACTCACACGTTTTCCCCTCCCTCTCTACTACCTTATTCTATTTTAATTCACATAAGACAAAAGCAAAAAGTAAAAAGCAAGTACATATTCACTTTTACACTCTCTCTCTTCTATTCTTTCTTCTCTCACATTTTTTCTTCTTCTTCCCAGAGCTCTCTCTGTTTTCTTTTCCCTCAATGGCGATTTCTTCATCCTCACACAGCACCTCTCTTCTTCTTCTAGTTGAACACTCAAATCAACTCCAAACTCCACAAAATTACCACTGTTGGATTCCCCTCTTCGCAAGGAACAAGTTCCACCCTTCAAAAACTGAAAAAATCCACCTTCATCACCATGGTTGTATGCCATTTTGAAGCTTGAGGAAGAGCATTTGGACCTCCATCTTTTTCTTGTTACTCCAAGGTAAAAAAATAAGCTCAAGAGCTCATCATTCTAGCCTCTGTTACATTTCTTTGAAAATTTCCAACGTGAGCTCTCCTTTCTTCCATGTCCAGCCGATTGTTGATCTCGATTAAGGGCTGGAATTTCTAGCTTTGTTGCCCAAGAACTCCATTTAGGAGTGCAAGGTAATGCCTTCTTAAAAACCTTAAGAACCCTCTTTAAAATTCCAGGGTTTTGATATCAAGAGTAGTAATTGACTTGGTGGTGGTTGTGTGTCATTTGGGCATGGTTGTAGCTTGCCTCATTTGGTAGACCAAGAAGAGAAAGAAAGAACAAGAGGAGGAGGAAGGAATTACAAGGAAAGGCTTGTGATGATAAGGTAAATAAATCTACCTTGGGGCCTAACTTAATGCTTTTGAAATTTTGGGATGGGGAGTAATTAAATGAAACCAAAAATTGTGTTAAATAAGTACTTGGTGATAGTTGAGAGTATATCGAGTTAATGCTTGTGAGAGCTATGCAATTGATGAATATGCATTATGGTGCTTAATGAGATTTTGCTTGAGTAATGAGGAAATGTTGTGTGCTGATAGACCCCTTGTGGTTTGGCTAGTTTTAGGTGATTTAAATGGTGGTATGAGCTTTGGGATATGTAAGGGTTGTAACGAGGTCATGGCGAAATTTCGGTAGAAATATAGTAGTTTAGATGGTGATGTGAGCTGGAAGAGTTTAAGTGTTAATTAGGTGTTGTTAGGAATTGGTTTGGGTGGTAAACCACATTGAGGTGTTGATTGAAGAATGGAATGGAGTTAGACAAAAATCTGTAGCAAGGATGATGTTTAAGAGTTTGGATTTTGCTAGAGAAGAGCTAAGGTGTGAGACTTGGGAAACAATGAATGAGATTGGGAAATGGAGATGAATGTGCTAGGAATGAATGTGGTATGGTCAAATGGCAAGGAGAAGGCTAAGAGTTGTCATGAGAATGTTTTGAGAGTGCACTGATGTGCAACTTGTGCAGTGAGTGAAGAAAATGTGGAATTGAAATTGTAGAATTGGAGCAAAGTTTGGACCATGTTTTAAGGAGGTTTAGTGAGTGTTTTAGTGTGTTTAAACATGTAGGAAACATGTGGAAAGTTTAGGAAATGATTAGAGGTGAATTAGGGGTTGAAAACTGATCAAAAACTGTAAAATTTGACAGTTCCAGAGGTGGTCCGGGTTTGCAAATCGGTACGCAAACCCGGACCATAGCAAAAACATGGAAGAAGACCATCCCAGGGGGTGGTCCGGGTTTGTAAACCTGGACACAAACCCGGACCACATGAAAAATTGTCCAGAAAGTGAAATCCGTGGTTGGTCCGGGTTTGTAACCCCGACACAAACCCGGACCATGCTAAAAACTTACCAGAATGTGTTTTAAAGTGTTGTTTTGATGGGGAAGTGAATGGTAATGGTTTTAGATGTTGATTAGGCCTTGTTTGATGAGTTTTAAAGGCCATTGGAAGTATAAATAAGTGTGAGAGTTAATGTGTAAGTTTCAAACTTAAAATCACATAAATAAGTTAAGGATAACGGGACAACGGGGTTAAGTACGGGAGTAATGGAAGTTTACATACCGTAAGTTTTGTTGTTAATAAAACATTTGAACAATAATACCAGTTGTTTGGAAACTACCCGGAGAGCATGAGGAGACGCGTTGGAGTGAATCCTCGGGGACACGGTAGAGTAACCCATGGTGTAAGGTATGGTTTTCTTGCAACCTGTGTCCTACCGGATTACACCGGCTTGTATGCCAATGTGTTTTTCTGTGTGTTTGCCACCTTGCAAGATAAAGCATGAAACGAGTTTATAGTAATTCATTATTGTGGCGTAATTAATTCCGATACCGCTTAACCCTAATTATGTGTTAAATAATAGTTAACCGACCTTTGGTTCACATAAGAGATCGGTATTTGGAATAAACGTCCCAGCCCACGGGAACGTTCTAACTATGGCTATCCGTGCATTAGTGTATGTTGTGACTTTGTGTGATGTATGGACTTGTTCAGTATGTTGTTGTTATTGGATACTGTTATCCGTTTGTTGAAATGGGATGTGATTTTCCCTGATGTGTCTAACCGAGTTAGTGACACTTTGTGAGGTTTGTATGTGATAAGTTCCATGAAGGAACCTTAACTAATAAGTACACGTTATGTATGGTGAGGAATCCGGTCGCTCCGGTCGCGCGTATTGTTTGGGAGTTGATGTATATATGTGAATTAACTCCCATCCTGATATGTTAGGGTTGTTTCCTTCATTGGATTTGGACCTCCCACTAGCTTAGCCAAAGCTTACCTACCCAACTTCCAATCGGGTAGGGGAAATCATGTGTAATGTTGGTAGGGTGTTGATGCCTAAGTTCGCTTCGACTCCCTCTTTATTATGTTACGGTTGTTTTTCCTCCTTGAATTACAACCACCCACAAGCTTAACCAAGGCTTACCTACCTCATCATTATTGGAGCTAGGGGAAATTGTGCAAGGTGTGATCGGTCTTATATGAGGCCGCCACACCTAAGTAAAGAAAATGTATGTATGTTGTGCTCGGGCTTCTATCACCCCGGCACTCCCTAAGTAAAGTTTATGTTCTCTAAGAAGAATGGAACTAAGTTGTGTGTATGTTATCAAGTGAAGTGTATGGTTGTGTTGTGTGTGCTAATCTTGTGTTTGTGTCCTACTAATGGATGTTTGCTTTTAAGCATGAAGTATGTGTAGTTGTGTATGTTTAAATAAAATCAATCGCATGCTAAGACGACAATTAGTTGTGCGTGGCCCGGTAGCATGCGGGCTGCGGGATTACCATACCAGCAAAGGTGCTGAGCCCCTTGGGGGCCACCCTTTCTTCTCTTTCCTGTTTCAGGTACAAGAAACTGGAGGCCGTTCGAGAGTAGGACGGGGTAGTTGATTGTATGTGGGTAGTCATGAAAATTGTGGATGTGCTGTAGGTGTAGTAAGACCAAAATTGTATCGGCGTTAGTTGGTAATTACTCGATACAGTTGTAATGTAAGTGTATAATGAATGTTGAACATGGAACGGAATTAATGTGTAGTTGCTCGGGAGTTTAGTCCATCAGACCGGTACGATGTATGTATGTTAGCCTTGTTAGTCACGTGGGTGGCTAACGGCGTGTAACACCAAGGAGTTAAGTTATGTTGTGAGTTATGATTTCCGCTGCAAGTGTTGTTAATTGTGTTGTTTGTAGTTGGGGTGTTACAAAAAGTGGTATCAGAGCGAAGTATCGCTCTGATGATTGAATTATCGAGCTTAGGAAGTACCGAGTTAGGATTTTAGTACTGTGGGTTAAGGGTTGAGTGATAGCGTGAGAAATACGCTAGTTAGGAGTACCAGTGAATACTGGAAACCTACAATATCCATCCCGCCCTCCACAAACCCTATTTTATAACTTGGGAAGAACGCCAGAGAGATGGAAGTCATCTCTTACTCGGGAAAACCCGATCTGGCAGTTGATATCTACCTCTGTAAGTACGGAGAACCTGTCATACGGTAGATTCTGAAAGATGTGAATCCCGAAGATGATTTCCATCTGAACAATGTTTGCCGCATTTAATAGCGAAATATGGAGAATCTTATGCATAGAGGAATAGAATTTAAGGCAACCTGGGTCGACATGCAAAGCAGTCGAGGACAACCAGCTTGCAAGCACTAACCGTGCAACAGTGGAGAAGTGAAGTAGTAGAACCCGAGACGAGTGTCTACGGGACTACAATGTTGACTAACACACCAACGGTACACCAACCGAGCAAAGAACTACGACGTAGTACGAGGAGAATACAATACTAAGTAAAAAGGGGGTCTCCCAGGATGGGAAACACCCAAGTTAATGGTTAACATGTGGAGACAGTAAGATGTACCCAGAAGATTGTTGTTAAGGCTGTAAGATCAAGCAAGGGCCAGCAAGGCCACTGATATTAGTGTAGATGAAAACAATACCGCAACCAATGTGTATTGAACCGATAACCAGCTAGCATGGCGCACTTGCCATGGCAAGTGCTGCTATGACAAGGCTGTACGGAAGATTTTAAACAACTACCGGTACTTAGTAAAGTACCATGAAGTTAAGTGGGATTATCATAACCGTGGAAGGGCTTAATAGCCTGACCTCAATACTTGGAAATACACCAGTCAGCAGGAAGCAAGACTCGGTTAAGGCAAGGAAACGTTGTAAAACCAGGAGAATTTTTCTTTCAACTTAAATCCATTTTCAAAACCTTTTTCAAAACCAGATTTTCTTTCAAACCCATTTTATTTCAATTCGACTTTTTCTTTAAACCAAACCAGAAGACCTACACGGGCCTCAGTGCCACATGGTAGGTAAGTCTTACCTAGTTACTTTTAAAATAACCGGATGGAAACCGGTAAACCCAAGGGTAACAACCCGAGGATTGGATTGAGTTTATAATAATACAACAGTGGATACATTTCCCTTGATTAAGTTCGGGAAGCATGGAATGCATATTATCACAGGATAATATAAGAGGAGTTAACAACAGAATACTTCATCTAGGCGTGTGACGGACACTACGAGTGTACCAACAGTAATGTGGGACGACCGCACTCCGATAGGAGCTTGTGGGCCTGACAAACCTTCTTATGGGGTAGTCGGGTAAGTAGCAATGTATCAGTAGGATACCCCATGTATGTATACGAGTGGAGTCTGGAACACGGGAAGTAGTCGACTCCATACTACGGTCCGAAGTAAAGTCAGACAAGAGTAATGGACTACCATCGAATAGTTGAAGTAAAGGAACCCAGTTAAGTTAAGAGGACTAAAGGATTAGTGAGTTTATTCAAATGTTTAAGTCCGGAGTGCGAAGTCAGTGCACTGAAGTAAGTAAAGACATCGCATATGTCTTAAGGATCAGATGGATGAACACAATAGCTGGAGTAAGTACCCAGCCTATATTATGGTGAGGCAGATGCCTCTACTATGGATATGTAATGTGCAATGATCGGGATGAGACTCCCGAGATGATCACTAGAGATATCAATTCTCACTAAGGAGAATATTCAACCCAGCAAAGAACGCGGGGCGAAGTGAAATTAAACATACCAATGAGTGCAAGCCAGATGAAAAGGCATAACCTAATAACACCCAGGAGTTATCCTTAAAAGGGTGTTTGGGTCAACTAATGTGTGAACAAGATACGTGACAGAAAGACGCAAAAGGCGAAATTACACCAAGTTTAAACACTCGTCAGAGGGAAGTCTGACATCCTTGAAGGGGTGTGAGCCTCGATTTTAACCCTATCCTATGTTGATTGAAGTTGATTAGGATCTAATCGGGTTTTAGGTCCACTTATAACCTAATATTAATAACTATGTCGTATAACAATAATTATTAAAACCTAAGCTAGCTCACTTGAACCTATTATGAGTCGCCACCTAATTTTAACCTAGATCAAATTAGGAAAGGAGAGTTCGGGTTCGGGGGCTTGACATTCGACTTAATTAGGGTTCAATTACTTTCACACCCTTCCTAGTCGTTTTTCCTCTACTTAGTTTATTTACGGCTTATTACGAGTCGTTTTGACCTATTGCGCGAGCTTCTGTTTTTTTTGTATTTTTTAGCCTTTTTTGACAGAAAATTAAAGTGGAAATTAAAATTACCCAAACTAGGGTTTCGGAGGCAGAATTAGGTCAAATTTTGTTTCCGTCCGTAGCCACGGACCTAATGTCCGAAACCACGGACCCCAGTTAACCTATATGAAGATAAAAGTCGAATTAAACAGAAAACAGAAAATTGCAAAGTCCGGGGCCACGGACAGGCTGTCCGTGGGCCCGGACATTATTAAAAAAAACCTAATTTTTAAAATTTAAAAATCCCGCCGCCGTCCGTGGGCGTCCGAGCTTTCGGACAGCGAGTCCGGGACCCCGGACATGACGTCCGTGGGTGCGGACCGCCCTCGGACGGCGGCGTTGAGGCTGTTCCCGAAGGTGTTTTTGGCTCAAATTTTATGGGTGTGTAGCCTGAAAGGTATACAAGACGTTAGTGATTTAAGTTTTCAATTTGAAGTCGAATTAAGCACGAAACCTGGTAACAAATTATTGGACAGAAGCTTAAACAAACATCAATACAGAAGTGTAGGGGTAGTTTGAGCCCAAATTTGAGGTAAGACAGATAATACCGTAGAGAATTAGGGAAGTGGAGTTTCTACCTGTTTTACCTTCGGATTCACAACGTTTCTTCACACCGGGATTCGTCGAGCGCTTCGTTGATGGCAGACCCGAAAGGATTTCGAACCGGGCTTCTGGTGGTTGGTTTGTTCTTGCTGTTCTTCACGTTTGGTGGTGTTTTGTGGGTTTTGATGATTATTGGTGCTTTGGGAATTGGAAAACGTGTTTAGATGGTGATTTTGGGGGATTTTCGGTATGATTTGGGTGGCCGGGTGTTGGAAAACGTGAGAGAGAGAGGAGGATGCCTCTTTTGACTCTCTAGGGTTCTTTAGCATATGAGGTTCTGATTTATCCAAAAACCTATCCCCTTATATAGACTTTCTTAAAGATAAAGAAAATCTAGTAAAAGTAAGATTTTTCGATATTTTAGTTAAGTGACTTCCAAAGGAATTTTGCTGTGAAATTTTAACCACGTGTCAGGATGGAAATTATGAATTTTCTGAAGTGGAATCGGATTTTTTAAATGTTGGAATATTTTTAAATTGAATTTCTCATCGATTCAGTCAGAAATTGCTAGAAAATTATTGGAAATTCGAAAAAATCAAAATTCCAACGCCATTATGCTTAGAATGTCATCCTCTATCATGGGTTAAAATATCAAAACATTTCGAGCTGATTTGGGCATCTTGGAGGAGAGAGAAAGCTTATAGGAGGTCTTAGGAGCCTTAAAAAATTACGAAAACGCCCCTGAAAATGACGAAGCTGCCCTTCATGCCACGGGATGCGCCGTTCGAGCCGGAATCCCTCACTACTTGATTAAAATGCCCTCACGACACCAGGACCTCGTAGACCCCAACAAGGGGGGGGTCAAAATTTTGGGTATAACAGATTGCCCCCCGTCAACTAGACTTTGTAATGGATGTGAAAAGTCTGGTTGATGCTTAAGTGATGCCCCAAAATTTCAAATGTTTCCAAGACCCATGCATGTTATCGAAAACCGATAAATTGTGTCGAGCTATTCTAAGGCGCTGACTACCTATAAGTAAAATGAAGTAATGTCAAGCATTCTAAGGCGTTGACAAACCTAAAATGTGGAAATGAGATAATGTCAAGCGATCTAAGGCGTTGACAACCTAAAAATGGAAATGAGATAATGTCAAGCGATTCTAAGCTAGCGCGTTGACAACCTAAATATGGAAATGAGATAATGTCAAGCGATTCTAAGGCGTTGACAACTAAAAAAAATGAGAATGTCAAGCGATTCTAAGGCGTTGACAACCTAAAATGTGGAAATGAGATAATGTCAAGCGATTCTAAGGCGTTGACAACCTAAAATGTGATAACCGGGTGGTATGCAAATGCAAGAATGCTGAAATGTTGATGATGATGATGCTGATGATGTTGATGATTGATGAATGCTGATGATGCTGATGATGCTCGGATGCTTCTGGGGACCGAAACCCGTGCCAATGCTCCTGGCTGGACCCAATGTGGACTTATTGCCATCGCCCCCCAAGCTGGTGTGCAGGGATAACTCCTGGTAAAAACCTTGGGGACTTATTGCCTTCGCCCACCATTCGTTGATCCCGAAAATAAGTTGACATCGCAAAAGGAGGATTTATTGCCATCACCTCGCCAACTTTTCTGTCGCCAGGTCTTGTGACGCGCCTGGATAATGCAACTAGGTCTTATGACAAGCCTATGTGAATGAGATGAATGCAATGTGTTTGATAAGAGTGGGTAAGCTAAAGGGTAACGCTAGGTCTTACTACGAGCCTAAGGGAATGCAGCTAGGTCTTATGGCGAGCCTAAAAATAGTTCTAGGTCTTATGGTGAGCCTAAAAATGGTTCTAGATCTTATGACGAGCCTAAGGGAATGTGACTAGGTCTTATGGCGAGCCTAAAAATGGTTCTAGGTCTTATGGCGAGCCTAAAGGAATGTGACTAGGTCTTATGGCGAGCCTAAAAATGGTTCTAGGTCTTATGGCGAGCCTAAAAATGGTTCTAGGTCTTATGGCGAGCCTAAAGGACGGACCTGAGGAAATTTGATGTGGAGGTAGGGCTTAGGACGGGCCTGGGGAAATTTGATGTGGGTAGGGCTTAGGACGGGCCTGAGGAAATTTGATGTGGAGGTAGGGCTTAGGACGGGCCTGAGGAAATTTGATGTGGAGGTAGGGCTTAGGACGGGCCTGAGGAAATTTGATGTGGAGGTAGGGCTTAGGACGGGCCTGTGGTGTTTGATGTGGATGTAAGGGCTTATGCCTGTGGTGGGATGCTCAAGCTTTAGGTTTCAATTGGTGTTGTCATGGCAATTGTTGGAACCAACAATTGCCCCCAGTATTTTTCCTTAGGACAATCTGAGCCAGAGTTCATGGCAATTGATCGAATGATCAATTGCCCCCAGTATTTTCTTTGATTAAACGTGCGAACAAGTCTCATCCTCACAGGGCCGAGGCTTATGCTTTGATGTGGTGCTTCCTATCCTACACTCGACGTGTTTGGTGTTTGCACTTGTTTTCCACTTACGGTCGCGACCTCTTAACCATTGAATTTGACATTTGTTAGATTTACGTGCTCAACCTGTTACTTTCACTTGATTGGATACACAACTACTAAGTCGAAGTCTTTTGAGCTTATAACGTGGCCATGGGGTGTGATGAATGACAATAGGATAATGGAGGAATGTTTAGGATATGTGGAGCTTAAGGGTGACCAAAGCTGCAACTTGCACCGGCTCTCGGACTTGTCTTCCTTGCCTTGAAGTCGTTTGGCTACTTCGTGATGACTTCGCTTATGAATTTGGGACTTTTAAATTGTTCCTTGCATTTTCTTTCTTTCTTTTTCCGATTCTGGGTTTCTTTGAGGCTTTTCAGGTTTGCCTTTCTTTGAATCTCCTTTCCTTCGGGGTTCTTGTGTTTCCCGGTTTTGAACTTTGAGAGCTGTTTTTGATGTTAGCTCATTTGGATCCTGTGCCACCTTGGGACCATTTGCGGATCATTTCGTCATGCTGGTAGCAGTTCTGCTTCTTTGGACTTGTGAAGTTGTTGTTCAAAAGTCGGGCTCCTTGTTCCCTTTGGTCACCGGGTCGGTTATTCATCATTGGCTGGCTTGTTTGTGGAGTTTGTAGTGTTGTAAAAGGGGAACGTATACGAAAAGCTCAGCGGGGGTGCCTAGGGTGTAATGTCAGGGTTCACAAGCTTTTGGTCGTGTGGTGCTGTACCTAGATGCTTCGTCATCCCTAATAGTTGTGTATCCGTTCTTTGTTACTTTTCACAGGTTTAAGCGTAAATTTACAAATTATCCCCTTCTGTCGGAGTCATGCTGTTTACCTCACCTTTGAATGTGACCTCTCTGGAGTCATATAAAAATGACATGCTCTTTCGCTCTTGGTTTTACCGCTCAAGGCACTCTCGCGAAACATTCACTTAGAGACTTATTTGCACACTTAAACAAGAGAAATAAACATCATCGTTCCTTAACTCAGATTGCCCCCAGTATTGTTGTGGGGTTTTCTTGACTAACCTTGGAATGCCCAAGCTATTTTGTGGAGGGTGATTGCATGCGTGGTGGTGAACAATGGTGGTGAGTGGTGACGGAGTGATTGCTGGGTGATTTTTTTCTTTTTTGGTTTGGCGGCAGCAGCTTTGTTTTTGGTGAAATGGTAGAAATGACGGAACGCTATGACATGTGGGATGGCTGTGGGGGAGGTGGCGAGTGTGTGGATGGGAAGGCGGTTTTGTACAGGGGGTTTCGTGAAAAATGAAGATCCTTACTCTTATATGTTTGCAGGCATGCTTTAAAAGAAAGAGTTCTCTTTTTTTTTTAGCACGTGAACGGAAATATACACATTAGAACACGAATCAAAGAAGAAATTTTATTGATAACCAAAAGAAGTAACAACGTCATTGAGTACCGACCAAATGGGAGAGACAACTAAACTGACTATGAAAAGAGAGGGCTATGTAGAACAGCCAAAGGAAAATAAAAAATGACTCCTAATGACCCCAAGGCGAGAGTAAATGACTAACTACCCCTAAACTATAATCTACTCTTCGAGGAACATCCAATCAGGCATCGCTTCCTCCTTCGCTGCTCTTACCGTATCCTGTAAACATGGGGAACATGAGCACATGAGTAAAGATGATAGTTCAATTGCTGAAATGAAAGTTGGGTCCGCTAACGCACCAAGTCCTTGACGACCAGGATTCGCCGCCGGAGATAGAACGTCTGGGATTCCTTGGAGATCTTTGCCGAGGCCCTTACCCTCTTGATAACCGTACTTCTCCATGATAACCTTCCCCGGTCCAACCTTAAGTTTCTGAAGAGAAGTTGGATCGGACTGCTCTGGTACAACACTGAACCTGCTCAGATGGGACGAACCCTCCTCTTCAACCATGCAAACAGGCAACTCCTTCTGATGCGGTTCACCTCTAACGATATGAACCTTCCCATCCCTTTTGAACTTCAAACATTGATGCACCGTAGAGGGGACGGCCTTCAAATCTTGAAGGAAATCCCGTCCCAGAATCAGGTTGAAAGAATGGGGAATTTGCAGAACCAAGAACTTTACTGGATGAACAACCGTTCCGAATTTGAGGGGAAGATCCAACAGGCCGAAGACATGTCTTGGGTTATCATCATACCCTCGTAACACTATTTGGCACGACTCAAATTTGTCGTAACCCATACTCTCCACTTTCGAGGGCAGATGCTAACGTCTGCTCCTGTGTCAATGGGACCTTTGGCACCTTGAAGGCCCCACACCAAACAGTAATATACAATGCTTTCCCCGAGTGCTCGGAGATCTCGCTATCGTGAAAACTGATCTCCTCCTCCTGCTTTGCCAAAGAGCCGAGCGCGACCATCTTCTCCTCTAAACTTTCCTCTGGCCCCCCAAATGTTTGGCAATGGCCCGTCGGTGTTCCGGTGAGATCGTAAGCAAAGACCAGATGGCCATGGGGATGGTTGTTGCCTTCAGCTTCTGAAGCAGTTCTCTGCTCACCTGGAATCCCTTCAGCCACTGGGGGAGACGACATTCGTTCTTTCCCCTTGCGATGGCTTTTCAGGCGATCCGTAATGCTTGCCTGACCGAGTAACTGAGCATTTGCTGGGACAAAGCTGACCGCGGATGTGCTTTCCGTCCTGCCCCCCGTGTTGGCTTTTTGTCATCCCAGAAAACAGTAAAGGCAGCACACTGAACTTCGGATTCTGATGTCTCGAGGTCATCCAAACGCTGATATCCCTGATCGATGAGGTCCTGGATCCGATGTCTCAGCACTTTGCAATCATTGGTACATGTCCTGCTAGCTGATGGTACATGCAAAATTGACTGAGCCTACTCCCTTTTCGCGTCTCTCCATGGCGAGGAATGAGCGGCCGTATTAGCCCCTCGTCCTGCAGCTCCTCGAAGGCCCTGGCTTAAAGGACACCAATGGGGGTGAACTCCCTTTCGGCTTTGCGGGGAAGCTCTGGTACCGAGGTTTCAATCTGGATTTTTCCCTCTTGGGCCACAACAGAATTTTAGACCTCAATTACGACAATTATCTGGGAGTGGCCGTGATAGTGGAAACGACAGAACTGTTCGGGATGTGTGCCCCCAGACGCCGTCCGCAAACCGCGGGCTTTAAGTTGGATTAACCCCTGCCCTAGAAGTACTCTCAGATTTGACTCTGCGGCTGCTGCAGATCTACAACGGGCACCTGTGGCGGCCTGCTCTCGTTGCAGTCCCTGGTTCTCTGGGACTCGATCCCGTCCTCTCGTGGACCAGATCTAAAGGGATGATTTCCGAGAGCATGAATGAGAGCTCTCGCTTCCCTTGCAGCCGACACAAATCCTGAGCTTAGCTCTTCCAAAGCACTCCTGTGGACAAATTCTAACTCAGCTAGTTTCTCTATCAATCCACGAGCAGAGCACCTCGATCGTTACTCCAGACGACATCCTAGCTGTAAGGGATGCTGCCTGTTTTAAAGCAAAGAGAAAAGTCAGCATTGCGGGAGTGAGACTAGAACTCAGGCCGAAGATTAGTGTGCTACAATGAATGCGGGCTCCAAAATTTTGGGAGGGTCTGCTCTGGACTACCTTTTGGGTTACAGATTCGTTGGTCTTACGAGTGGTTTTGCAAGAATCAGGCTTGTAACAAGAATCAGCTTAGAGGATTTTTTTTGTTTTGGGGTGATCGAAGTATTTGGGCTATGAAACCCTTTAAATATTTCATTTGGGCTGGAAGAGATGGAGGATTGATTCAGACATTGGGCCTGATGCCCAGGAGAAAAGAGCACATACACAAAGTCCTACATAAGGAGGGATGCAAATGTCCTCACGAGATAACTCAGGCCAATGGGTACAGATCGATCCGGAGAGGTGCTTGGGGCCGGGCCCAGGTCACCACAAAAGAATAGGGCTTGCACGCTATTCTCTTTGGGCTTCCCCACTTTTTCACATCACCTAAAGGTGTGCGTCTACGGTCGGGTCTTTGACTGACCAACAATGGCCTAGGTAAGGGTACTGCCAGGAAAATGCTTGGGGCTAAGGCCCAGGTATTAAGGGGGTGGTTAGACGACACCCTCTTCTTTTCCCCATTTATTCACATCACCTAAAAGGTGTGAGTCCCTGACAGGGGACCCTCAAACGGGTCCCGGGGTGAAACTGGCTTGCGTGACCCTCGCACTCATATGATGCAAAGGTGCAGAATTAAAGTGCGCACAAAGGTAACACACAATGTAATAAAGCCACAAATAAACATTTTTCGAGTTAAGCCCGCTTTCTTAAAATTAAAACAAGTTAATATTAAGAATCTAGTCCCCAGCAGAGTCGCCAGTCTGTGAGCCTCGATTTTAAACCCTATCCTATGTTGATTGAAGTTGATTAGGATCTAATCGGGTTTTAGGTCCACTTATAACCTAAGATTAATAACTATGTCGTTAACAATAATTATTAAAACCTAAGCTAGCTCACTGGAACCTATTATGAGTCGCCACCTAATTTTAACCTAGATCAAATTAGGAAAGGAGAGTTCAGGGTTCGGGGGCTTGATTCGACTTAATTAGGTTCAATTACTTTCATTCACTTTCATCACCTTCCTAGGTCGTTTTTCTCTCTACTTAGTTTATTTACGGCTTATTACGAGTCGTTTTGACCTAAGTGCGCGAGCTTCTGTTTTTTTGTATTTTTTAGCCTTTTTTGACAGAAAATTAAAGTGGAAATTAAAATTACCCAAACTAGGGTTTCGGAGGCAGAATTAGGTCAAATTTTGTTTCCGTCCGTAGCCACGGACCTAATGTCCGAAACCACGGACCCAGTTAACCTATATGAAGATAAAAGTCGAATTAAACAGAAAACAGAAAATTGCAAAGTCCGGGCCACGGACAGGCTGTCCGTGGGCCCGGACATTATTAAAAAAACCTAATTTTTAAAATTTAAAAAATCCCGCCGCCGTCCGTGGGCGTCCGAGCTTTCGACAGCGAGTCCGGGAACCCCGGACATGACGTCCGTGGGTGCGGACCGCCCTCGGACGGCGGCGTTGAGGCTGTTCCCGAAGTGTTTTTGGCTCAAATTTTATGGGTGTGTAGCCTGAAAGGTATACAAGACGTTAGTGATTTAAAGTTTTCAATTTGAAGTCGAATTAAGCACGAAACCTGGTAAACAAGTTATTGGACAGAAGCTTAAACAAACATCAATACAGAAGTGTAGAGGGGTTAGTTTGAGCCCAAATTTTGAGGCAAGACAGATAATACCGTAGAGAATTAGGGAAGTGGAGTTTCTCACCTGTTTTACCTTCGGATTCACAACGTTTCTTCACACGGGATTCGTCGAGCGCTTCGTTGATGGCAGACCCGAAAGGATTTCGAACCGGGCTTCTGGTGGTTGGTTGTTCTTGCTGTTCTTCACGTTTTGGTGGTGTTTTTGTGGGGTTTTGATGATTATTGGTGCTTTGGGAATTGGAAAACGTGTTTAGATGGTGATTTCGGGGGATTTTCGGTATGATTTGGTGGCCGGGTGTTGGAAAACGTGAGAGAGAGAGAGAGGAGGCTGCCTCTTTTGACTCTCTAGGGTTCTTTAGCATATGAGGTTCTGATTTTATCCAAAAACCTATCCCCTTATATAGACTTTCTTAAAGATAAAGAAATCTAGTAAAAGTAAGATTTTTCGATATTTTAGTTAAGTGACTTCCCAAAGGAATTTTGCTGTGAAATTTTAACCACGTGTCAAGGATGGAAATTATGAATTTTCTGAAGTGGAATCGGATTTTTTAAATGTTGGAATATTTTTAAATTGAATTTCTCATCAGATTCAGTCAGAAATTGCTAGAAAATTATTGGAAATTCGAAAAATCAAATTCCAACGCCATTATGCTTAGAATGTCATCCTCTATCATGGGTTAAAATATCAAAACATTTCGAGCTGATTTGGGCATCCTTTGGAGGAGAGAGAAGCTTATAGGAGGTCTTAGGAGCCTTAAAAAATTATGAAAACGCCCCTGAAAATGACGAAGCTGCCCTTCATGCCACGGGATGCGCCGTTCGAGCCGGAATCCCTCACTACTTGATTAAAATGCCCCTCACGACACCAGGACCTCGTAGACCCCAACCAGGGGGGGTCAAAATTTTGGGTATAAACAGATTGCCCCCGTCAACTAGACTTTGTAATGGATGTGAAAAGTCTGGTTGATGCTTGAGTGATGCCCCAAAATTTCAAATGTTTCCAAGACCCTGCATGTTATCGAAAACCGATAAATTGTGTCGAGCTATTCTAAGGCGGACTACCTATAAGTAAAATGAAGTAATGTCAAGCAATTCTAAGGCGTTGACAACCTAAAATGTGGAAATGAGATAATGTCAAGCGATTCTAAGGCGTTGACAACCTAAAATATGGAAATGAGATAATGTCAAGCGATTCTAAGGCGTTGACAACCTAAAATGTGGAAATGAGATAATGTCAAGCGATTCTAAGGCGTTGACAACCTAAAATATGGAAATGAGATAATGTCAAGCGATTCTAAGGCGTTGACAACCTAAAATGTGGAAATGAGATAATGTCAAGCGATTCTAAGGCGTTGACAACCTAAAATGTGATAACCGGGTGGTATGCAAATGCAAGAATGCTGAAATGTTGATGATGCTAATGATGCTGATGATGTTGATGATGTTGATGATAATGCTGATGATGCTGATGATGCTCGGATGCTTCTGGGGACCGAAACCCGTGCCAATGCTCCTGGCTGGACCCAATGTGGACTTATTGCCATCGCCCCCCAAGCTGGTGTGCAGGGATAACTCCTGGTAAAAACCTTGGGGACTTATTGCCTTCGCCCACCATTCGTTGATCCCGAAAATAAGTTGACATCGCAAAAGGAGGATTTATTGCCATCACCTCGCCAACTTTTCTGTCGCCAGGTCTTGTGACGCGCCTGGATAATGCAACTAGGTCTTATGACAAGCCTATATGAATGAGATGAATGCAATGTGTTTGATAAGAGTGGGTAAGCTAAAGGGTAACGCTAGGTCTTACTACGAGCCTAAGGGAATGCAGCTAGGTCTTATGGCGAGCCTAAAAATAGTTCTAGGTCTTATGGCGAGCCTAAAAATGGTTCTAGATCTTATGACGAGCCTAAGGGAATGTGACTAGGTCTTATGGCGAGCCTAAAATGGTTTCTAGGTCTTATGGCGAGCCTAAAGGAATGTGACTAGGTCTTATGGCGAGCCTAAAAATGGTTCTAGGTCTTATGGCGAGCCTAAAAATGGTTCTAGGTCTTATGGCGAGCCTAAAGGACGGACCTGAGGAAATTTGATGTGGAGGTAGGGCTTAGGACGGGCCTGGGGAAATTTGATGTGGAGGTAGGGCTTAGGACGGGCCTGAGGAAATTTGATGTGGAGGTAGGGCTTAGGACGGGCCTGAGGAAATTGATGTGGAGGTAGGGCTTAGGACGGGCCTGAGGAAATTTGATGTGGAGGTAGGGCTTAGGACGGGCCTGTGGTGTTTGATGTGGATGTAAGGGCTTATGCCTGTGGTGGGATGCTCAAGCTTTAGGTTTCAATTGGTGTTGTCATGGCAATTGTTGGAACCAACAATTGCCCCCAGTATTTTTCCTTAGGACAATCTGAGCCAGAGTTCATGGCAATTGATCGGAACGATCAATTGCCCCAGTATTTTCTTTGATTAAACGTGCGAACAAGTCTCCTCACAGGGCCGAGGCTTATGCTTTGATGTGGTGCTTCCTATCCTACACTCGACGTGTTTTGGTGTTTGCACTTGTTTTTCCACTTACGGTCGCGACCTCTTAACCATTGAATTTGACATTTGTTAGATTTACGTGCTCAACCTGTTACTTTCACTTGATTGGATACACAACTACTAAGTCGAAGTCTTTTGAGCTTATAACGTGGCCATGGGGTGTGATGAATGACAATAGGATAATGGAGGAATGTTTAGGATATGTGGAGCTTAAGGGTGACCAAAGCTGCAACTTGCACCGGCTCTCGGACTTGTCTTCCTTGCCTTGAAGTCGTTTGGCTACTTCGTGATGACTTCGCTTATGAATTTGGGACTTTTAAATTGTTCCTTGCATTTTCTTTCTTTCTTTTTCCGATTCTGGGTTTCTTTGAGGCTTTCAGGTTTGCCTTTCTTTGAATCTCCTTTCCTTCGGGGTTCTTGTTTTCCCGGTTTTGAACTTTTGAGAGCTGTTTTTTGATGTTAGCTCATTTGGATCCTGTGCCACCTTGGGACCATTTGCGGATCATTTCGTCATGCTGGTAGCAGTTCTGCTTCTTTGGACTTGTGAAGTTGTTGTTCAAAAGTCGGGCTCCTTGTTCCCTTTGGTCACCGGGTCGGTTATTCATCATTGGCTGGCTTGTTTGTGGAGTTTGTAGTGTTGTAAAAGGGGAACGTATACGAAAAGCTCAGCGGGGGTGCCTAGGGTGTAATGTCAGGGTTCACAAGCTTTTGGTCGTGTGGTGCTGTACCTAGATGCTTCGTCATCCCTAATAGTTGTGTATCCGTTCTTTGTTACTTTTCACAGGTTTAAGCGTAAATTTACAAATTATCCCCTTCGGTCGGAGTCATGCTGTTTACCTCACCTTTGAATGTGACCTCTCTGGAGTCGTGTAAAAATGTCAAGGCACTCTCGCGAAACATTCACTTAGAGACTTATTTGCACACTTAAACAAGAGAAATAAACATCATCGTTCCTTAACTCAGATTGCCCCCAGTATTGTTGTGGGGTTTTCTTGACTAACCTTGGAATGCCCAAGCTATTTTGTGGAGGGTGATTGCATGCGTGGTGGTGAACAATGGTGGTGAGTGGTGACGGAGTGATTGCTGGGTGATTTTTTCTTTTTTGGTTTGGCGGCAGCAGCTTTGTTTTTGGTGAAATGGTAGAAATGACGGAACGCTATGACATGTGGGATGGCTGTGGGGGAGGTGGCGAGTGTGTGGATGGGAAGGCGGTTTTGTACAGGGGGTTTCGTGAAAAATGAAGATCCTTACTCTTATATGTTTGCAGGCATGCTTTAAAAGAAAGAGTTCTCTTTTTTTTTAGCACGTGAACGGAAATATACACATTAGAACACGAATCAAAGAAGAAATTTTATTGATAACCAAAAGAAGTAACAACGTTATTGAGTACCGACCAAATGGGAGAGACACCTAAACTGACTATGAAAAGAGAGAGGCTATGTAGAACAGCCAAAGGAAAATAAAAAATGACTCCTAATGACCCCAAGGCGAGAGTAAATGACTAACTACCCCTAAACTATAATCTACTCTTCGAGGAACATCCAATCAGGCATCGCTTCCTCCTTCGCTGCTCTTACCGTATCTTGTAAACATGGGGAACATGAGCACATGAGTAAAGATGATAGTTCAATTGCTGAAATGAAAGTTGGGTCCGCTAACGCACCAAGTCCTTGACGACCAGGATTCGCCGCCGGAGATAGAACGTCTGGGATTCCTTGGAGATCTTTGCCGAGGCCCTTACCCTCTTGATAACCGTACTTCTCCATGATAACCTTCCCCGGTCCAACCTTAAGTTTCTGAAGAGAAGTTGGATCGGACTGCTCTGGTACAACACTGAACCTGCTCAGATGGGACGAACCCTCCTCTTCAACCATGCAAACAGGCAACTCCTTCTGATGCGGTTCACCTCTAACGATATGAACCTTCCCATCCCTTTTGAACTTCAAACATTGATGCACCGTAGAGGGGACGGCCTTCAAATCTTGAAGGAAATCCCGTCCCAGAATCAGGTTGAAAGAATGGGGAATTTGCAGAACCAAGAACTTTACTGGATGAACAACCGTTCCGAATTTGAGGGGAAGATCCAACAGGCCGAAGACATGTCTTGGGTTATCATCATACCCTCGTAACACTATTTGGCACGACTCAAATTTGTCGTAACCCATACTCTCTGCCACTTTCAGAGGGCAGATGCTAACGTCTGCTCCTGTGTCAATGAGACCTTTGGCACCTTGAAGGCCCCACACCAAACAGTAATATACAATGCTTTCCCCGAGTGCTCGGAGATCTCGCTATCGTGAAAACTGATCTCCTCCTCCTGCTTTTGCCAAAGAGCCGCGACCATCTTCTCCGGGGCTAAACTTTCCTCTGGCCCGCCCAAATGTTTGGCAATGGCCCGTCGGTGTTCCGGTGAGATCGTAAGCAAAGACCAGATGGCCATGGGGATGGTTGTTGCCTTCAGCTTCTGAAGCAGTTCTCGCTCACCTGGAATCCCTTCAGCCACTGGGGGAGACGACATTCGTTCTTCCCCTTGCGATGGCTTTTCAGGCGATCCGTAATGCTTGCCTGACCGAGTAACGTGAGCATTTGCTGGGACAAAGCTGACCGCGGATGTGGGCTTCCGTCCTGCCCCCCGTGTTGGCTTTTTGTCATCCCAGAAAACAGTAAAGGCAGCACACTGAACTTCGGATTCTGATGTCTCGAGGTCATCCAAACGCTGATATCCCTGATCGATGAGGTCCTGGATCCGATGTCTCAGCACTTTGCAATCATTGGTATCATGTCCTGCTAGCTGATGGTACATGCAAAATTGACTGAGCCTACTCCCCTTTCGCGTCTCTCCATGGCGAGGAATGAGCGGCCGTATTAGCCCCTCGTCCTGCAGCTCCTCGAAGGCCTGGCTTAAAGGACAACCAATGGGGGTGAACTCCCTTTCGGCTTTGCGGGGAAGCTCTGGTACCGAGGTTGCAATCTGGATTTTTCCCTCTTGGGCCAACAACAGAATTTTAGACCTCAAATTACGACAATTATCTGTGGAGTGGCCCATGAGTAGGTGGAAACGACAGAACTGTTCGGGATGTGCCCCTAGACGCCGTCCGCGAAACCGCGGGGCTTTAAGTTGGATTAACCCCTGCCCTAGAAGTACTCTCAGAATTTGACTCTGCGGCTGCTGCAGATCTACAACGGGCACCTGTGCGTATCGCCTAGCGTATCGCCTTGGGACTAGCATTGAATTACTACCAGGTACCATATGGCACTAGCAGAGATGGCAGAGTTAAAGGAACAATTGAAGGATTTATTGGACAAGGGATACATACGACCTAGCGTATCGCCTTGGGAAGCACCAGTTCTTTTTGTGAAGAAGAATGATGGAGGCCTTCGGTTATGTATCGATTACAGAGAGCTTAATGCAGTGTCAGTGAAGAATAAATATCCACTACCACGAATTGACGATTTATTTGATCAGTTAAGAGGAGCAAAGGTGTTTTCAAAGATCGATTTGAGATCAGGATACCATCAGATACCTATCAGGGAGCAAGAAAGAGAGAAGACAGCATTCAGAACACGATATGGCCACTACGAGTTTACAGTTATGCCTTTTGGCTTGTCAAACGCACCGGCAGTCTTCATGGACTTAATGAACAGATTATTCAGAGAGCAGCTGGATAAGACCGTAGTTGTATTCATCGATGATATCCTAATTTATTCAAAGTCTAAGGAAGAGCATGAGAGTCACCTCCGACATGTACTCGAGATCTTAAGGGAGAACCAGCTTTATGCTAAGTTCTTCAAGTGTGAGTTTTAGTTAGACAGAATTTCCTTTCTAGGACATGTTATCTCCGACGCTGGGATCGCAGTGGATCCAGCAAAAATAGAAGCAGTTCGCACCTGGCCCAGACCAAAGACAGTGACTGATATCAGGAGTTTCCTTGGGTTAGCAGGTTACTACAGGAGGTTTGTCAGAGACTTCTCCAAAATAGCAAAACCTATGACAAGTTTAATGAAGAAGGACACACCATTCACATGGACTACAGAATGTGAGACCTCATTTCAGTATTTGAAGGATGCTTTGACGTCAACACCAGTTTTGACCATCCCTGAAGGCACAGAGGGTTATGAAGTTTACTGTGATGCATCAAGCAGGGGATTAGGGTGTGTACTCATGCAGAATGGGAAGGTAGTAGCCTACGCTTTCCGACAGCTGAAGAAACATGAGGAGAACTATCCCACACATGACTTGGAACTTGGAGCAATTGTTTTTGCATTGAAGATCTGGCGCCACTACCTGTATGGTGTCCAGATGACCGTATACTCGGATCATAAAAGTTTGAAATATGTATTCACCCAGAAGGAGTTAAACACGAGACCACGAAGATGGGTTGAATTTCTCAAGGATCATTCTGCTAATGTTGTAGCAGACGCATTGAGTCGACGAGCACATTCCTTAAATGCCATTGTGTCTAGCTCGAGTCTTATAGATGACATACGTAGCGCACAGCAGAATGATCAGCGAATGATGGAGATTAGTCAGAAGTTGTCTGACGGTACATTTGAAGGAGGGAAGTATGAGTTTCAGCTACATGATGATGGACTGATCAGATTAAAGGGCAGACTGTGTATTCCCAGAGACAGCACAGATATAAAAGAGCATATTCTTCGAGAGTCCCACACTTCTTCCACATCTGTCCATCCAGGAGCTTCTACGATGTACAAAGATCTAAAGAGGTATTTCTGGTGGAGTGGTATGAAGGGCGACGTGACAGCATATGTGATTCGATGTCTCACTTGTCAGAAAGTGAAATTCAAACATAGACGACCAGGAGGTATGGTACAGTCTATGCCAGTTCCTGAATGGAAGTTTTATGATATCTCTATGGACTTCGTGGTGGGACTACCACCTACGAGAGGAGGACTAAATATGATTTGGGTTATTGTTGATCGACTTACCAAAGTGGCGAGATTTATACCGATGAAAGACACTTGGAAGGTACCAAGTTGGCAGAACTATTTGAGAAGGAGATTATCAGACATCATGGTACCAAAGACTATTGTTTCAGATCGAGATACCAGATTTCTCTCACGTTATTGGCGAGCTACTCGCGAAGCGCTTGGAACTGAATTGAAACTTAGCACAGCATTTCATCCTCAGACGGATGGTCAATCAGAGAGGACTATTCAGACCTTAGAGGACATGCTACGAGCATGTGCCTTGGATTTCCAGGGCAGCTGGATAGATAGGTTACATCTCATTGAATTTGCATACAATAACAGTTATCACACCTCTATACAGATGTCACCTTTTCAAGCATTATATGGCAGACCATGCCGCACACCATTGTGCTGGGACGAGTCTAGTGAGACCGTCATCATTGGGCCTGAGTACTTAGAGTAAGTTCAGGCAGAGGTACAACAGATCAGAAATAACATGAAAGCAGCACAAGACAGACAGAAATCATATGCTGATGAGAGACGACGAGACCTTGAGTTCGCAGTTGGCGACCAGGTATTTCTACGAGTATCACCCATGAAGGGTGTATTCAGATTTGGACAGAAGGGCAAGCTAAGCCCGAAATTTAGGACCCTACGCTATCACAGAGCGGGTGGGCCTTGTGGCATATCGACTTGATTTGCCAGCAGAATTGGGCAAAGTACACAATGTTTTTCACGTGTCCCAGCTTAAGAAACACATGCCTCATCCTTCTCACGTTCTACAACCAGAAACACTACCATTAGAACCGACAATGCGGTACGTGGAAACACCACAACGAATCTTAGATAGAAAGACACGAGATACTCGAAACAAGTCTGTGAGTCTCGTAAAGGTTCTTTGGTCGAACCATGATGTTGAGGAGGCCACATGGGAACTAAAAACTGATATGCGAGCGAAGTTTCCCTCATTACTCACCGACTAGACACTTTAGTCTAGGGTACGGGGGCGTACCCTTCTTTTTTTGGGGGGGGGGGGGTAGAGCCTTTTTCATTTGTGAGTTTAGTGTGCATTTTGTGGCACTGTTGTGCTATTCTGTGACTCTCTGTCTTGTATGTGTTCTTGTGTAACACTATATTTGATTGCACCTTGTATTTTTACTTATTGATGTGTACTTCGTTACACTACAATGGAAAGGTTGTGCACTACGTTGCACTATTTGAAATGAAACGTGATTGTGTTTACTACATTGCACTACATTGTAGGTATATGATATGACCTTCCAAAGTATTCCTGTTGTGTTTGATGTACACTATGAACTTAGGAATACAGAGACTTGGGACTTGATCCCTAAAAACTAGATTGAGTTGTGGATACTTAACGGAACTTGTTTTCCCCCACAACCTTATAATTTAGATATGAGACTTCGGGGCGAAGTCCTTTTTAAGGGGGGTAGATTGAAATACCCCAAATCTAATTAACATTATAAAACCATTATTTAATGGGAAATAATCCAAATATAAATCATTTCACGTACGCATGCAAACCCATGCATGAGAACGTTACGTAAAAATAGTCGTTTCACCATAAACGCTAAAACGCCTTAGAAACATATGATCAAGCATGACCTTGTATGACCTTCTAAAACTCAAACCAAATGGTCATACACTCATTATATGAATATATAAACATGATCCCTAAGCTATATTTAGTCAAAAACGCAAAACGCTTGGGAGTGCTCACGCACGCCCCTTAAAGCACGAAAAGCCTGGAGGAGTGCCGAGGTGGCACGAACTCCTATAAAATTAATTCTTAGAGTTCCTAACATCATTATTAACCATCCTAAAGATAACCCACGAAGTGGTTTCTCAAAATTCAACAAAAACCTCAGGAGGATTTCTTAACGCCCCTTTTTGCTCGGGAGTGTCTCGATAGCCCGGCAATTATGACATGGGTTGATGTAACCCCATATAACTCAATGTAACATCTTAATATATCATTATTTACTATAATAAATGTTTATAAACACTTGGAACTCAAGAAGACAACTTATTTCCCAAAATTTCCTTAGAGCACAAAAACACACACTTTGGGTGTCACTAAAACGCGTTTTACGCAATTACCTTGTAGTTTTTGACATGCCAAGAATTATGAATCTTAAATAGGGTTAAATTTAACCTCTAAATCAACTAAAGGCAGTGTCAAACAAGGGGCTCTATAGGGGCCGATTTTCTACCTAAAAACTAGTATAAAATTTGCATTTAAGACTTGTAAAAGGCATAGAACATGGTGACTCACCTTCCCATGAGCTATAATACTTAATGGAAAAAGAATGTAGGTCTCATTTGACCTCCATGCTGTCGAAATTCTGCAAGGAAACAAGGCCATGTTAGCAAGACAAGAATCAAAATGATTAAAGCAAAAAGTAGATCTAGAATCTACTTTTTGATTTCTTAAATTCAAGTGACCATCCCTTGCTTGTCCTTGGCTCTTCATTGCCGATTAAGAGGCTCCATTTAGCCCTTGAATTCGTCCACCTACAAGGGAAGAAGAAGACAAGCATAAACTTAGAAAAATCAAAAGAACAAACCTTACCTAAATTTCCTTGTCATTTAGCTTACATTATTTTCTTCCACATTGCCTTGTCTCATCACATGGCCGAAAATGAGCAGAGAACATGGGCATTTATTGAGCCAATAACCTATGGAATAAACAATGGAAAACTAGTCAATTGACATTAAAAATTAACAAAACAAAAATCAACCAAACTTGCCTTAAGTCCTACGGTTGCAACTCCAATTCATTCACTCCTTGCAACCGGTTGGGTAAGTTCCTCTCTTCTTCCTTCATCTTCTTCCTTTGAAGCTCTCAATTCCATTAATGGAGTTTTAAATTCTATCTTCATCTTTAAGGTAATTTCCTAGCATTTCTTGTCATGCCTTGAAGTAAAACTCTTCCTAGCACAACCATAGCAATTCGGCATCAACATAACTCCAAGGAGGTTGTCTAAGCCAACATTAATCCAAGGAGCATCTCAAAGTTACCTTAAGGTATTTTTCATGCTTGAAAATCCTTAAAGCACATTTTTATGTGTAACCAAATTCTACTTCTTCTAAGGTTCTTTTCTTCTTCATTTTCATGAAGGAAAGTTTGTTCTTCATCCATCTTAGGTGTGCCGAATTTATAAGAAGAAAAGCTTAAGGTAAATCCTTGGAAAACTACTTACAAGTCTACTTAAGATCCTTACTTAAGATCTAACTCCTAAACTCATTCACCCCTTGCATACAAACCGAAGTGGAGCATCAAATTTCTTTGGAGAAAGCTTGGAGATTCAAGAAGAGTTCAAGCACTTAACCACCTTTATAAAGAAGTAAGTTTACTAAGCTAATCTTTTTGTTTTAAGCTTGGTTAAGCTTCTAAAAATTATACAAAAATTATGTACACCTCCTAGCGTGTCTAAAACCGAAACTACATGGTAACTTATGCCAAAAATATAGCTTATAACATACTTAGTAAAATTATTTCCTTAAGACACATTTTGTGTCACAAAATCTACCTAGGATAAAAGCTTGTTCAAGCCGATTTGTCAAGGGTAAAAATGTTCTATTTTGAGCTAGGAATCAATATAAGACATTACAATAATTTTTACATGAGTTATATAACTCATATGAATTTATGTATAGTTATTTTGACATATAAATCTACTTTTATGTACTATATAGTAACCTATTAATTATGGCCGAAAGTTCTTGGTGAAGAATAGGTTTTAATGAGCTACTTATGTATATAAACTTATATTATAAAGTTTGGAGAGTTAAAAATATTTTATTAGTGCTTAAATGGCTAATTAACTAAGTTATGTGGTTAAAATGTAATTTTTACAAAGTTTGGTGTATAAATTATGAAAGCCGAGAGTTAAGGGTGTCCTTGGGATAAATATGATATAATATAAGGTTAAGAATTTAGTTTATGAATTTTAGAGAATTTAAACAAGTATTAAAATAACAATTTATAAAGTTTTGGGCTATTATGTAATTTATAAAACTTATTATGAAAGTTTGGAGTTAATTATGGGCGAATTCATAATTAAGAGAATTATGAAGTTCACTTTCGAAATTTTGTGGAATTAAATATTTAAACTTTAGTTTATAAGTTATTAAGTAACTATTATAAAGTTTTGGGGTAAAAATGTAATTAATGGAAAGTATATGACAAAGCCGAATTACTTTGGGTTAGATTTGTAATTTAAGAATTTATATATATATATACATATATATATATGATATATATATATATATTCGGCAATTAAGGAGAATTAAAAATTAAAACTATAATTTATAAGACATTATGTAAAGGTTATAAGGTT